>CM047992.1:27301121-27316108 GCA_026261665.1 Melanotaenia duboulayi | reverse complement strand
TTAGATCTGGACTCTTCTAACATAATATCCGAAGTTGTGGACAGCTGTTAGAGAATCAGGGGGTCTTCATAGCAGGAGCAGGACAAGCCCAAATAAACAGCTCCATTCAGAAAAAAACAAGCCAAAAACCTGCAGCTGATGATATTTGCAAGAAAAACAGAAAAACCAGGTCAAGGTCGGTGATAACAGGCACCTCAGAAACACCAATAATGGTCCAGAAAGAAGAAACCACAAAGCTTGTTTAAAGTAGAAAAGTGAACATTTCACTGCAAAAGCTCTAAAGCAAATGTGGGCTGTTTTGTCCAGATGACGGTGGTTGGTAGAGCCTTTTAGCTGAGTTTCTACTCATCAGTTTGGTATGCTACATGTTTGGACTGCTGCTTCCTAGTGTGTGTTTCATGGGTCTGATCAGCCACCTGGAAGGTTAATACGTGCTGCATCAACCCACTCAGCCAAGTCAGGGGAGACTTGGGTGGAGTCAAATAAACCAGCATCCATCCTAAACTCTCTGTTTTCCTACAGTTTCTGTGTCTTTCAATGCATCTGCATCTGCATCTTTCTGTGCATACTCGGACATTCAGCAAATGTCAGGAGGTCATGATTCTTTATAAGACTGAGCAGGTGTAGCTAATAACTGGGTGGATGCAGGTTTTTTAGGTTTGATTAAGAGCAGGTAGATGACTGGCATAGCTTTGCTTAGAATGATTAATGGAGGCAGGAATACTGACCCCCAAATCTGCTCATTAAATCTTTGGTATAAAGCAAATACAGTACACACTGTACCTACTTCTATAAAGATGCAGTCTTGTTTTCAGTGTAATGTTGCTAGGCAACCAGGAGATTTGCTTGTTGAGGTGATTTAATCAACAGTTCAACTCTGAGTTTTCATATTACACTTAATAAAGAAAACCAGCTGGAGTAGTTTAATAAAAAAAAAAAAAAAAGAACAGACTTGTTTGCAAAAGAAAATGGATACATTAACACTTCAGCTGCAACTGAGGTCAGAAAACCCTAACGTTCTCATAAAAATCTGCTAGGATGATACTTATGTGTAGGAGCCAACACCAAACCACACCCAAGGAATGATGTTGAACAGCCAAACAGACGGCGTGCGGCTTGTTTTAATTTATTATTTTATTTATGAGTTTTTTGGTTTTTGTTTTAGTGCACAGAATTGCAAATTTGTGCAATTTGAAGTGGTTTCTGTTTTGCCTCAATCAAATGAGTGCTATTGTTTATGTTGCAACACACAGAGTAAGGTCAGGGAGAACTCTGTGGGGAAGCTGGCATGTCATTATCCCAGTGTGACAAAAAGAGAAGGCTTCACAAGAGCAAATACAAAGGGTTCACCCTTCAAGAAAAAGAAAAAAGAGGAAGTCTTTAAAGGCCAGTCCAGGTTCTGAACAATACCCTTTCTATTGAGGAGAAACGAAGACAAGTAGCAGAAAGATGGGGAGGAAACATCTTTGAGGAGACTTAATGACTTATCATCCAAAAAGAAATGTTGGCTTTGAATGGTGCTGCTTACTGTTTACCGCTAACGGGAAAACACACCATGACACCAGCAGCATCCTGAAGCGTTGATCCAAGGCAGGATGGATCCATGGTTTCATGAAGTTTCCAGCAAATTCTGAGCCCAGCATCTGAATGTGGAGCTGAAATGGAGACTCATCAGACCAGCAACGTTTCTCCATCTTCTATTGTCCAGGGTTGGTCTGTGTGGACTGTAGCCTCACTTTCCTGTTCCTCTGTGAAAATCCCAGTAGATCAGCAGTTTAAAAGTCATTTAAATCCCCTTTCTTCCTCATTCTGATGCTCCGTTTGAACTTCAGCAAGTCGTCTTCACCACGTGTACATGACTAAATGTGTTGAGTTGCTTCCGTGTGATTGGCTGATTAGATGTTCGTGTTAACAAGCAGTTAAACAACTGGACGGTAAGTGTAAAACACTAAAATCTTGTGCATTGAGCCAAATATTGTGTTTGCAATTAGTATATGAATGGTGGTTTGTCTTGCAGGGTGGGGCCTTGCTCTCCTCTTTTCATCTAATTAGCAGAGCACTGAAGGTTACAGATGTTATTTTAAACTGGTTATCAATTCTTTTTTTTAAATTCTAAATATTTTAATATATATCTTGCACATACACCAATACGAACGTAGTAAGACAGAACACACATTTTCTGTCCCACCTCTTGTATTTCATTCAGCTTTGTGTGCCTTCAGTGGTAATATAGCAGGATGCATTGTGGGTACATGCCCTCCATCCATGTCATTTCCACACCAAGCAAATTATTCTAATACAAGGGCGTGAAATTAGCCCTTTAGGGAGAGACTGCATGTGCTCAATCAACCTTGCTAAGACAGCAGCGAGGCTGTCTGACCCTCTGTGTGTGTGTGTGTGTGTGTTTTCATACACTCCTCTGTTTTTCAGTTTTAGCCTCCCAATCCATCCACACCAGCCATCAAACAACATTCACATCAAGCTGAGGTGCTTGTCTTTTCTTAAAGGGAAGTTTGGGGGTTTTTGGCTTTATGGAAAGCCTCTGTAATTAAATGACTAATCCGCTCGTTCAGTCTTGTAGTTTCTCTGGAGTTGAATGAATAACAGGCATATACGCAGTGCCAGGAATGAAGTTATACCCTCATTTACCTCCTTGACTGTAATTCCTCATGTTTTTCTGACACATTGTATAATTTTACCTTGAATATGGTTCTATTTTCCACTGAAGAGAACAATTCATTTTACTGCAATTTGAGAGGAGTGGCTCCTGCTGCCACCTCGCTAACGTAACGGCAACTTACACATAAAATGGTAAAATGCTCTAACCATGTCCCCTTCTTTTGATTTAGATTCATAGTGAAGCTTAAATATTATCATTTAAAACCTTTTGTAACATCTATTTGGTATTCACATGGCAGAGAAATAGATTTTGAATCATTCAAAAAGAGAAAATGGACTGGATTTTTGGACCACTCAGAACACTTTACAGGCACATCCAGTTATTCAAACACATTGATGTAGCTTTTCTTCATTTATGCAGTTCTTCAGTCAGTGCAATGCTTTTTCTTCTTGATCATACACAAAGACTCACACACCGGTGAAGACATCTGAGGTAATATGCGGTTCAGTGTGTTGCTGAAGGAAACTTTGATCATCGACCTTGAGATTTGAACAAGTCTGCTTCCTGAGCTACAGGCGCCACGGAAAGAGAAAGAAAACTGAAAGAAAACAGACTCAGAACTGCTTGTATACAAATTGGACACCGTCTGAGGGAAATGTGTGGATTTTTAAGTCTACGCGTCTGTCTGTGAAGAGCTTGGCTACACAAAATGCTTCTCTAGTTACTCTGACATCCAAAGCCCGGAGCAACCGGTTTGTTGTAGTGTTTTACTTCAGTTCAGTTGTATCCTGAAATTTAAGTGGAAACAATCGAGATGTTGAATATGTCTTGAAAAAGCATCAAGATAATATTTTATGGATGTATTTGAACTCTGGGAAGCCTCCAACTCACATGGTAGAGCTTAGTCTCCAAGTACAAAGGCTGAAATTTTAATCTTCCCAGAGACAAACTGAATCTTAACAAAACTGACACACACACAGATATTTTATCATCTGGGGCAGTTAAGGCCCAGATCTACCACACCGGGCTGGGCAAAGAGGCCCCTGAAACAATCCAGCACCTCACAGCAGAGTGAAAGATACCAGCAGGCAAATAATACATGGAACGCTATAACCAAGTAGCCGGCATAGTGTACAGAAACATCTGTGCAGAACATGGACTGGAGACCCCTAGGTCACAACGGGACCCACCTCCCAAGGTGGTGGAGAATGAGAGGGCTAAGATCCTGTGGGACCTCCAGATACAGACCGGCCAAATGGTGGTGGCCAACCATTGTGACATTGTGATCATGGATAAGCAGCAAAGGAAAGCCGTAGTGATGGATGTAGCCATCCACAACGATGGAAATATCAGCAAAGAGAAACACATGAAACTGGAGAAATACTGTACCAGGGACTCAAGGAAGAGCTGGAGAAAGCCTGGAAGGTGAAGGCTACAGTAGTACCAGTGCTCATCGGAGCACTTATTGGAGAAGTGGCTCTGACAGATACCTGGAGAACCATCAGACATCTCCATCCAGAAGAGTGCAGTCGAGCAGCTAAGATACTGTGTATGACCCTCAAGCTCCCAGGACTCTGGTAGAGAACCCAAGCTGGAGATAAACAGCCATCCAGCCTACCTAGGGGAGATGGGAAGGTGGGTGATGGAAGACTTCTTTTTGTTTGCTTTTTATTATTTATATAGTCAGAGTCTGATTATTATATGACCTACTGTTAAAACGTAGGTAAAAAGTTCTGGCTTATAATTATTACTGAATTAGTTCATTCAGTGCAATAACTAAAAGAAGGGAATGAAGTGAACCAGAAGGCAGTCCAGCCTGCATGTTATAAGAAACAGAGAAGTTTTTAGTAAGAAAGAAAGTACAATACGAAGTTATTCAGTTTACAATCAATCATCTGCAGCTGATTCAGACTAAAGACTCTTAGTAACACCTGCATCCACTAGCTTTTATTCTATTGTATTGCATGCTCTAAGCAAGTTAAGACCATCTTGTATCTATTTAGCTTGTGTGGAGCTGTGTAGAGAGAGATGTAGAAGATGCAAATGAAGAACAGAGAAGTGAAGGTTGCTCTGAAGGTGAGGAGGTTGAGGATAGTAAGAAGTGGAGCAGGAAGACAATGAGAGGCTGAGAAATGCAGCAGAGTGTCTGTCAGATGAACCAGGACTATGGTCAGGGAAGCCAGATTATCATTTAGAGGTTAAATTATAAATCATATTAATTATATTTGTTTCATACCACAGGAAAACTGCCTTGAACAGTATTATATAACTATATCATATTAATGTATTAAAATAAAATATTTATGACAAAGAAGGATTAAATTTTCAGAATTTCAGAATAATTAAAAGATAAAAAGTCAGCAGGATGAATTTAAAGCTGCATCCTTATAAACAGAGAATATGTGATGAATATCAGCATCAGGTGAACAGACAGAAAGCAGGATTAGAATCTCACAGCTTCTAGATGGTGAGGAGAGAGAAATATTCACAATATGCACAATAACGTCCATCCATGCAGCTTCACTGCTTCATTATCCAGACTTCTGACCTATAAATTCCCTAACTTTGCATTCTTAGCTTAACTGGACACAGCTTTAATTTGATAACTAAAGAAAGAGTTTTGTCCCCAAATTATCTGTTTTTATTTTTTAGGACTCACCATGACAGACTGAAGTAGTTTCTCTATTATCTGCACTACTTACCACTGTCCTGCTCCCTCATTTGCTCGTCTTTTTCTTTCTATTTTTTTTCTTTCTTTTGTCAATGCCCGACAGAAAACTTCTCTTCGTGTTGATAAATCCAGTCTCTCCTCTTTGTTTACATAAGAAACACCACTGCAGCAAGACGAGAGGTGGGGGGGGTTCTGCTGCAGCCGACCGCTGTCATTACAAACTCTCCACATTGCTGTCACTGAGCACCAGTCAAAAGCTTGGACATACTTCCATTAGATTTAGAAGAAAACATGTCCAACTTTTGACTAGTAGTGGTATTGTTCCGGTGCTCAAGGCTTGTTCTTGTGCGCCATGATCTGTCCTGTCCTTCAGTCTAACCCTCTTTAGCCATTGGCTTGTTTACATCCCCACTTCAGCTATCTGTTGGTGGTCCCTTGGGGCCATCTTGTCAATGTTTTCATGGAGCTTGGGTGTTTCATCTTGGCTCTGATGATCACTAGTCCTAGCTCGGCATGAGTAATCATGTTGAATAACAGGGTTTTCAAGACTGACCAAAATGAATTGTGATTGTGTTTTTTGTCAGTGATCTAGCATCTCTAGCTGAGAGTGAAAGCTAAACAGAAAAGGTCTGAAGGTGGTTTTGAGCAGAAGTCTCATGACTGGTGGTCCTAGAGATTTCCTGTTTCTGCTTATCTGCTGTATTCAAGGTTGCATTTTCTTTCATACTGGAAGCTTGTTGGTGCTTTATGTGGAAGATTTGGTATAATTGTATTTATATTGGAGAAAAGGACTTCACTACTTGTGCATATTTTCTTGTCTCTAAAATCAAATAGGATTGTAGTGGGATATTTTTTGTCAAATATTCTATAATGGGTGGATAAAGTTTTGTGAGTGTTTTCTGTGATTTATTTAAAAATGGGCAGGATACACAAATGCTTTGTAAATGTGAGGGACCCAAGTCAGAACATCTTAGACTCTACATTCATGTTTTTGAAAAGTCTACTCCTTATTTTATAAAGTCTTTCACTTTAATAAAGTACCACACTTAATTTTTAGAGAATCCGTTTATGTTGATACAGTGATTTCAGTTTGAAAACAGCATTCGATGTCACGCCTAGTATTTGTATTTATAGCAGGTTTGAGACAGACAGAGTAGTTTTCTAAAAGGGGAAAAGTCTATTGTAAGAAATCTGCTCATCTTTGCTTTGCTGCAAACTCTCTGTGGCAGGACAAGCTTTTGCTGCTGTTCTCAACTAATGTAAGTGATAAGCAATTTGACCATAATGAACACAGACCAAGGCCCAGTCTGATGTTTATAGCTTTGGTATGAGTTAGTATCTGTTAGATAAAAAGGATTTGACTCATTCAGTAGCATTGAAATTTTCCCCAAATAATCCCTTATAGCCATGCCGTCAAATGCAGATGACACAACCTTTAATCTGAGCATTAATCACATCTAGTGACCCAACTGTGAAGATGGATCAACAACACGTGTAACGCCCTAACCTTAGAGGATAAAAAATGTGACACATACCCTTAAGCACGCACACACTTAGACCGAGCAGCCGTGATGTGTGTCTGTCTCTGGCTTGAATATCAGTGTGCCTTCACACGAGGCTGCCATCAGCTCCAGCAAGACCTCTAAGTGACTACGACCTCTCCAACAGTGCCATCAAGAGGTTGAAAACTCTCCACGGCCAGTTATATTGCATTTGATGCACATGTCCAGGCTTTTGAGTAACTGTAATCATCCTTTCTGCAGTTGTTTTGTTTATGATGTGCAAAATTCTGTTATATTTTCAACTTAACAACATGTTACATTTAAAAAGGAAAAAAAAAACATGGGAAACTGATCTGCTGAACATCAGGACATGTTCACCATCACTGTGCAGGACGTTAGCATGCTGACTTTAGCTTGCTGTAAATGTAGAGGTTAAATCTCACCTCCTTTCCTTGCAGCTGAACCATGCACATTCACCACAATGAAATGTCACAAAATGTTAATATCAGCATTACTGACATGTTTGAGCTTTTGGTGGAAGCTAAGATGGAAAATTAAAACCAGGGAAAATGACTGTGCATGGCATTTTTATTGCTGTCCTTTTAAATTGCCGGCATTTGAAATAGGTCCTGATTGTCAGTACATCATATTAAAGAATGATGGAATATTCCACTTCCATTATTCTTGCTTTGTTCTGTTTTTTGTTAAATGCATCTTGGATCAGTAACTGCAGAGAGCAATATGTTTTCCTGCAGCTTCTTGTTCTAACCCTCAAACTGAATGCATGTCCTGTGTATCTGTGTCTGTTATTTCTGTTTATTCTGCTGGATTTTGTGTCTTAATCATACTTTCTGTTCTGTTTTGAAATAGCATTCCTTACTGCAGATCACTTTCTTTTTGCCTCCTGCCTTGGTTTACCAGCCTTTTATTTGCTCCACACCTGAGTTTGATCAGCGGATTGCCCTCACCAGTCTGCAAGTTCCTTTTCTCTGTTCTCTGCCAGATTGTCTTTATGTCATCATTACCCGTTTTCGTATTTGACTTCTCTACAAACTCACCTTTTTTGTTGTTTTTGTTGTGTAGCATTAATCTATAACTTCTCAAAAAGCTTTTATAGTCACATTTCACTACAATTAATTTTAGTCCAACTATAATCCAATTAAGCAAATTCATGCTTCATTTGTCAAAGCTCCACCACTCAACTCTAGTACATGTTCTCGCGCTGTTACCACCAAACGAAAGCTAATTCGGCATGTGTCTTGCATTCTGTCTCTTTCCTGAGTTCCCTCCAGCCAAGAAAAGTCAGCCTGTTGTTGACTTTTGTCTTATCGCTTGCTTTGTCACTTTCTTTTCCTCTCCTTCTCTAATAATGTCCTCTTGTTTTTTTTGGCTGGATCTGCCACAGTGTACATTCAAGATGGCCAGTGTATTAATATGTAGGTGCTGGTGTGTATTATGGTGGCACAAAGTGAAATGCGGCTATAAAGTGATTCACTGGGATGGAAAAACGTAGTGAAGTATGGTTTCTCAGCCTCGGGGCACTGCAGGACAAGGCCGCTCCAGGAATGTACATAATAATAATACTAATAATAAATGTCAGTGTTCCATTCAAACAAGTCAGAGCACAGAGCTTTAAAGTCAGAAAGTAATGTAGTGTTACTTTAAAAAATGAAATTTGAACACAGGTCAGAAAAAGCAGAATTACTCTATGGGATCAATCTTGCTGAATAATATTTGCAAAGGAGTGAAAGTCAACAAACACTCGCTGCAAGATTCCACTCAGAGCTCTAACCAGAACTCACAGCTGTACGCTCAGGAGGGTGACAAACGCTAAATGTGAGCTAGGCAACGTATCAGCCACTGAGCTGTGTAGCAGAGAGTTCTCACACCATGCCTGCATCGTGCTGGCATCACAGGGGCCATTAAGCCAGGGGCCATCCCATAGGCCAGTGGTTCCTAACCTATTTTCCTTGGGGATCCCCTTCATGCCTACACCAAAAAGCCATGGACCCCCTGTCCCACCCCGTGCTCAAACCATACTTGGTGTTATGCTTTTAAAGTGAGATTGTCACCATAAATAATGTAGTCCTGTCTTTTGATAAAGACAAAGTTAAATTAAATAAATCAACTTAACATATAGCCATACTTTTCTTTTCTGAAAATAGGAACAATGTGTGGATATTAATCGTAATGGCTCTGAATGCCTCAGGGACCCCCTGGGAGGGTCTTTGGGGAAAACACTGGCATAGGCTACTAACAAAATTCTTATCTAGGATGTTTTTCACATCTACACCGTCTTTCCCAAAGCATACTGATAGAAGTGTTCTGGAAACAACCTTTATATCCCCTTCCGGATTGATGGACAACAGTTGCCTCTCTAAGATCCTTCCGCATTTTTAAATGATTGTACATTACAGAACCACCTTCAGCTTTAGCAAATGGCTGTGCTGGATTTTTATCTTTCATCCCTGATATTTAAAAAGGCAATTTGTTAACTTTCAATTCTTTTTTTGTTGTTTATAATTCTACATTTTGTACTTTCAGTCAACGTCTTGCTGTTATTTTCCCAGGATTAAATTAGACACTGAGCAGCTTCAAGCTATGTTTTTTGGTAATGGTGCTGTAGTGGCAAGCATTGCAGCCTACCAAGCAGTTGACCCGAGTTCGCTTCTCAGCCATTGCTGTACTTTTAATGATCTTAACGTGTGTCAAGTTCTCTCTTATCAACTGGCATTCAACTCTGAACTCACTTTACACTTCCTTCTGCTTTAATGCTCTTAAAAGGTCCATCACCATCACAGGCAACTTTATATTCAGCTCTACATTTTCAGTATCACAAAGCTTGTTCACATCTTAATATCTTGTATCACCATAGCAACTGATGCTTCTGAGCCAGTAAGTTTCGAGATAAGAGATCAAACATGGAAAAGCACCACCTCCTAACCAATCAATACTTGCAGAAAATGAAAAAGTGAGAAAGACATCAGCGATGGTGAGAGACTCCCTGCAGCTTTCTCAAAGAATGTTAGGCTTCCACTGAGAGGCATCTTCACGGCAGGTGCATCAGCAGGAGAGAACACCTGTGTAGCCTAAAAACACATACTGATTCCTGCTGATGCAAGGAGCATTTAAAACAGCCAGTGTTGCATATGGCCGAATAAATTTCTCAAACACTGTTGCTTTGCATTGACATAACAAAACACACAATTGCAGATCATGAGATCAACTGGGTGATATTGAGCTGCTCACATTCAAATCGCTGGCTGCCACTTATGTGAAAAAGAATGGATAAAGTCAGTTTTGTCCCATTTAATATTTATATTTCCTTCCTACTTCAGCTGCAGAAGCTGTGCAGCTTTTCAGCCTGGTAGAAATACGATTGTGATTGGTCATCCCCATAGACCAACTCTACGTGTTCTTCATGAACATGCACATAGAGAATAAAATAACCTGGGGCTGACTTAGTAAGCTAGGATCTCCATTGTTAGAGGTGGTATCCTGAGGACACTCTTATTATGTTCAACCTGTTCTTAGAACAGGCCAAACGCTTCATGTTTGATGGTTGCTTTAAACACAATCAGACCAAATGCTTCTTCCTCAATGCAGTCATCATTCTGTGTAGTTCTTTAAACTTAACCCTACCAGTTCTTTAGACTTAACCCTACCAGTTCTTTACACTTAACCCTACCAGTTCTTTAAACTTAACCCTACCACCTACCACATACATGTGGTAAACGACACCCAACATTACAACTGAAATAAACAGTACTTCATTGTAAATAACATTATACTGACTTTATATTCTTTAATTTACAGAAAAATTCAGAATTTATAAATATAAATTTATAAATTTATTGATTAAATGACATAACCCTGTATTCTATATTAAGTGTGTAGATGTTGGTTTATATAAAGCCATCAATGAGAAAAAAGATTGTTGCCAGAAATACTAATGCCAAGTCCAATTTATGCACTTATTAATGTGCAATTATAATTTAATTCTTTTTTATTGTTAAGATGAATTATAATATTGTAATTGAACTTACTTGGTTTGCCCAGCTGAAGAGTTTAACTACAAAACAACTAAATTAGGCGGGACACACCACTCTGTTGTGTTATGTTCCCCAAAAGCTACAAATCCCACAAAAAGTCTTCCTACACTATAGTAACCCTGGGGCGACAAAAGTCCTATTCCAAAACCTAAAACAGTAGATCTACTTCTTTCTAGATTCTGCGTTAAATCCTACCATCTGTTGTCATTTAACATGCTCCAGTATGAGGCACTAAATAGGGGGCCCATTTCTGACTGATTCATACCACAAAAACCATTAATGTGGAACACGAAAAGTATTAATATAAACAATATATGAATATAATTATGTTGTCATCACTGATACTTTTTTTTAGATATATGGCAAAAATGTATTTATTACTTTCAACAGTGTAATGAAAGGGTAGAACATAATACATGAGTATTTCTTGGCTGTTCAAACAGCCATAAGAAACTTTAATTGTGGGGAAAAGTGAATGGGAAGAACATTTACTTCGTTCATGTAGCCCTGGTATTTTTCTGCTCCTGGTATGTCTCTGCCTTTTTGGCACTAAGCCTAAATTATTGCGAGATGTTGTCCATATAATGCGAGATTTGGTTCCCTGTGCTTCGTTAAAGATGGCTGCACTCTATTGTTCAGAGTAGGTGTAGAATGAACATCAAGCAGCACCAATGAGTGCAGTCTGCGTAGCTGGATCCACGAAATCACGTAATCACAGGAGAATCAGAGAATTTAGTGATTCTCTGCTTCCAGAATAATGTCTAGTCATCCATGATAAATAAAAAGACACTGTGACCCCCTGACCAATTAATGATGTAATGTTTACGTAGTTCAGTGATCATAAATCTGCATTGAGGCTTTTATTTTAAAATTTACTGGATGCTTTACACTGCTTCCTGTGTATGATTTCCTGTCTGGCCCTATCTGAACTAGATGCGTTCTGGAAGCGTTCTCTGTAAAAAATAGACAAGATGTGGATGTATAGTCGTGACGACACGCATCTGGGACACTTCTGGACGTACCCAGTGTGAGCCAAACCCTGAACAAAGAGCCGCGGTTGAACGGTGGTCTTTGAGTTTTAATTAGGTTTAAATTAATGCATTAATGCGAATAGATTCATCTGTGGAATTAAGACACTATTTTAATAAATATTTTTATACAGATTAACACATAAACAACAAATTATTTACTCGTGGGAAATTTTAAATTTCTGAATTTGGCATTGTATCCGCAAGAGAAGCTTATTTTGGGCAGGTAGGAGCATTGTCTCAGCCGTGAACAGAATCCACTTTATGCTCCTTATTTATGAAGATTTTAACATTTTTACAGCCTCATACTTAGAGGATGGCCACAAAATAAATTTGTTTTAATTCGGTGTGCAAATTGTGCTGATCGCCGTTGTGGTTCAGGCATCATCTTTTATGGAAAGTGACAATATTGAGGAAATCTATAATTTATAAGTCAAGGTGTTTAATATCATGATTAATTGTGAAATGAAGTAACCATGACATCCCAGGCAGGGCAACCTTGAGCTTAGTACTAAGTGTTTTTCGTTCGGTCACAGCTTTCCCACTAATACAACAGTTAACTGGACATATTTCCACAGGTGCAGTTACAGTAACAGTTGCATTGTAGTGGTATGTTTTTGGTCTCTTTCCAGACTTCTCTGCAGTTAGCTAGCTAGCGGTAGCAGAGACAAGTCACTGAATGAGTCAGTGGAGATGAAGAATAGTGATTTACGAGACAGTTAAGTTTTTCACGGCGGCACATCACCGTACTGTTAAGCCAGCTTGTTTAGTCAGGGTCTTGTTTTGTTATCTGTTATTTTGAGTCAAATTTAAAGGCCCAGTTTCTGTTTGAGTTTTGTATATTTTAAGTTTGACCATTTATTTTTAGTTAGTTATTAGTCCATTTCAAATGAGGCTATCTTCATGTTCTCAGTGTCTAAGTACCTCAGAGAGTAAAAAATGCTGTCTGCCACTATGTAAATTGTACTAAAAGAAGACAAATGGGAAATTCTCTATCGTTACATTATATTTCCCCCTGTGTGAATGAGGCTTGTACCATGCTGACGTGAAGTCAAATGTCACTGATCACCTTTGTCAACAAAATTATTTCTAAACATTGTTTGACCTAAAATATTTTTTCAGTCTCGTGTTGTGACCGAACTTTGAGAATCCTCCGCCGTCTCTAATGTGTTTGTAATGTGAAGCTGAGTGACGATTGTGATGGGTTTATTTATTCTGTTCTTTCTTACTTCCACATGTGGCTTCCCCTCACTTTTATCAAACCTGACTCCATTTGTCCTGTTTTTTTCTTTTTTTTTTTTTTTCAACATTAACTGAGTCACTCATTTTTGATAATAACGGCACTTTTCTCTACTGCATGAAGCGCAGACTTCTAGATTAATTTCCACTTCCAATAATACCCTATTGTGCCAAGAAAATGGAAGGCAGGGGTGGTTAGTCTTGAACTAAAGAGCACAAAGTAGCCGTAACTAGTGGAAGGATGGCACTGTGGCATATCTTAATGAGGCACACCATGAAGGGTTTTTGCTACTTTTCTTGCATGTGGAGTCTGATTGAAGTGAATGGCAGCTGATTAACACAGTGTGACGGAGTTATTTACGGGGTCGGAAGCAACCTCACTTCTTTTTAATGTACGTCACACTTTATGGAATTTATTTGATGCTTTGGCTGAAGTCTAGGAGAATGATTTGTAGATTGATGGAAATATCTGTGTGTCTGTATTAATACTGCATAATGAGGAATAAAACAACCCAAGTATCAGATAGTATCAGCCATCATTGTTGGACCGCAGCAGAAATGTTAGTAACGTATTGCAGGACAGCCTGCATTTTTCAGGGATTAGTTTAATGCATTAAAAAGGTGAAACTTCATTTGGATCAGTGGAGCAAGGGTGTTATGAATGTTTTTTATGGAAAAGAAAATACGTGCTGGTGGATGCAGGAAAAGGTTCTGGTTACCAAAGTTAAACAAAAGAAATTCTGGAAAATTCAGAATGGACATGTCTGTTTTACCCATTTATAACAGCATATTCGATCCCATTAGAATTTAGGTTCACCATCAACTTTACCCGGTCCACCTGTTCACCTACTTGATTATACAAATATATAGTCAGCCAATCACATGGCAGCAACTCAGTACATTTAATCATGTGGACGTGGTGAAGATGACTTGCTGATGTTCAAACTGAGCATCAGAATGAGGAAGAAAGGGGATTTAAGTAACTGAACATGGCATGGTTGTTGGTCTGAGTATTTCAGAAACTGCTGATCTACTGAGATTTTCACACACAACCATCTCTAGGGTTTACAGTAGGGATTCATCGATTTGAATCGGTGGACTGAGGCAGATGTTTGCAATGCGGCTGCACCGGTAGGTTAGGTGTGCATCGGATACTTTCTTAGCGTGTCTGCATCGGTAAAACCCATGACTACATTGATTCTTACATGCACCCGTGTTTTTGAGGTGCCTTGAATGCATCGTCGCTATCTTTTGACATTTTGTAATTAAAACATACAGGACTCGGGTGGCGCAGCTGTAGCTAGTAAACAGCAAACATGGAGGGAAGCGAGACAACAGGTGAAGAGGAGATATTCAGCATAATCACGACACAAATCGTATCGAACCAATTGCATTGTTTAAGTCACATCATTAATGAATCACATCTCATCATGAACAGGGGTGAACCATATTGCAATGTTTTGGTAGGAGGCTGCACTGTATCGTTAATGTATCGTATCGCTGGCAGCGTATCGAGATGTGTATTGAATCAGTCTCAGTGGTGTGGATTCACATCCCTAGTTTAATGAACATGATGATGAGTTCACTGGCCTCCACAGTCACCAGACCAGTAGAGCAGCTTTGAGATGTGGTGGAACGGGAGATTCTCAGCGTGGATGCAGCCGACAAACCTGCAGCAACTGTGTGATGCTGTCATGTCAATATGGAGCAAAACCTCTCAGGGATGTTTCCAACACCTTGTTCAATCCATCACACAAAGAATTAAGACAGTTTTGAAGGATAAACATGGTCCGGTACCCCGGTGCTGGCAAGGTGGACCTGATAAAGTGGACAGTCAGCGCAGAGTTATAGTACAGGACTGTCTCAGAAAATTAG
>CM047992.1:27224541-27236492 GCA_026261665.1 Melanotaenia duboulayi | reverse complement strand
GTTGCCAAACTGTTCCTTGTAGTACTTTTAAATTCACCATTTTAAATTGCGACATGACATCAGAATTATTTCTGGGTTTTAGACACAGACTAATTTTCTTGTTTGACTGTGTGGAATTAATATTTTACCTAATTGTTTTCATTTTTTGGCTAAAAAAGTTGGCAAATTGGTTGCATTTCTCAGTGGAAAGGAGCTCTGGGCTTATCTGTGTAGGAGGATTTGTAAGTTTTTCAATCATAGCAAACAGAGTGCGAGAATTGTTGATGTTATGTTAATCATTTCAGATAAATGCAGCTCTCTGGCCTTGCACAGCTCATTGTTATCGTTACGCAGTTTGGCATTTGAAATCAACAACATGCACTCTGAACACACTGACTGTTTTGAACGTGCACTGTGCAGGCGTAGCTCAGGATGAAGAGCAGTCATCTTTCGACCGAAAGGTACCTCCACGTTGCCTCCCGATGTGTCTATCGGGGTGTGAATGTGTGTGTGAATGTGATAAGTAGTGTAAAGTGTTTTGAGTGGTCAAACTCGCTGGAAAAGCACTATATAAGTACAAGTCCATTTACCATTTACTGTGGCTGATTCATGAAAGAAACCGAAGACAACATTATCCCAGGAAGCGCAAACAGAAAGGGACAGAGCAGGTGATCAGACGAGAGTTCACATAGGACTGTGTCTTACTGGCTGGAGGGAGTTTAGAGTACAGGTAGGATGAAGATAGATGCTGAATTAGCCATCTTTAGGGAGCACCTCACTGAGAAATCTGCTGAAGTACAGCAGCGCTTCTTTAAAGGTTCCATATTATACATTTTTCCACTATTTCATATGGGTTTCAGAGGTCCAACAACATTGTTTTCAAAGTGTCACACCCCAAATTCAGCCTTGGTCCTTAATTTTAGCCATTTCAAAAGTCTAGTGAGATAACGAGCTGTTTCTGTGTCTGAACCTTTAAATATACATAAGTGGTACCTGTCCATGGCCCTCTCTGGGAGAGGATCAGGCTTTTGCTGGTGCCTGCTCTGTGATTTTAGAGGACAGGCTCAGCTAACCGGTGGGGTGGGTCAATGGCAGTATCCACTAACGGGGGTAGTGGTTATTTCCCTTAGTGAGGTCACAAAGAGAAAGATCTCTGACTCACCTGTTTGAGCACACATTTGGAAAAAAAAGGGGAGCAATCAAGTGACAGAGGAGACAGATTTTTTTTATTTTTTGGGGGGACCTCATACACAGACACTGAGCACACATATGTCTGTTAGAAAACCTTTAAAAAGTTCATTTTGCATAATATGAGACCTTTTATGTCCCATTACTTTGTTGTTAAAGGCAACTGAGAAATCAAAGAACATTGTCCTCATCTGATGAAGCGTGTAGATGATGAGGTCTTCTACCCAAAGCCCTTTACAATGAAGAAACTATAATGGGTCCTGAAAAGAGTTCACTTGTTTATTGAGGTGTAGTATGCTGTAGGAAAAAGGACAAGTCTGGGTTGTAACCAGGATTTAAGCAGAGCCGCAAAATGCAAAATCAAGACAAAAACAGAGAAAGGGCAATTTATCAGAAGCTGCATGTAAACTAAAACAGACCGTTCACCAGCTGATCAAAGGTTTAATCCCATAGCCCAAATACAACCTAAAATAAATGTCAAAATGTCAAAAAATAGACTCAGTAGTGAGNAAAATACAACCTAAAATAAATGTCAAAAAATAGACTCAGTAGTGAGTAGCTACCAAAAATTTGTTTATTCATGTTCGATACCAGTATTCCCAGGAGACTGATGGGAATAAGGACAGCTTCACAAAAGGCATCTACAGCCGGTTTCCACACATCTGATGTAATTGACACAACATTGTGCAGAACTCAACAACAAGCAGCTGGATCCATTTTATTTAAATCAGGTGTGTTCGAGCAGGAAACATATAAAACCCAAAGGGCAGCGGCCTTCGAGGACCAGTGCCCACCCTTGGAAGAGGCCCTTCAGGGCATTGGAGAAAGCTGACAGACAAAGTTGTCGTGGACTCACAGTCATGAATTGCTTGGTGGCCACGGCATCCTCTGTCTTTGGCACTGCGGAAGATGGTCTACAAAAGGCAAAAGGTTTGTCCAGGTGTCAAGGCCAGTTGCTGAATAGAAGACCAACATCGGTGGCGTGAACTGAAGTGTAACCAGGTGGTGGAAAAGCTGAATATGTGGTGCAGAAATAATTTGAAATCCACTTTGTTCAATATTGCTGGTTAGACAAGTCTAAATGTTTACACTGATTTCAGACAGCAGGGGGCCTATTGCTGTTTGGATAGTAGCGATTTCTGTGTTGGAAGTGCTCATGGGAAAATANCGATTTCTATGTTGGAAGTGCTCATGGGAAAATAATTACAGGAAGTGGACAGAAAGCACTCCAGAGGGAAATGCTTGCACATGTTAGCGGTGAGGAAAATTTCATGTTAATCCAATGCTATTTAATAAACAGTTGGCACAACACTGTTAGATAACGACTGAGTTTTGTCTAATATGATGGATACCATCTTTATTGTGTGTTTTTGCGGTGTTAGGAGTGTCGACGTGGAATGAGAGCAGCACATGCATGTTGGATGTTCAGTCCAGTGCGCATTGAGATTGTGCATGCGTGTGTCTAGGTGTGTGTGTTGCTTTTGACTGACACATGCAGCGGTTACGCCCATGGCTTAGCCATCTTCTGAAAGACTATACACTCCTACTGTATATCACATCATATGCAAATGAACCATTGTCCACTCTCATCTTGTCTCTGACCTAACGCATACACAGCCTCCTCATTCAAAGACGAAACGGTTTATACTCCACCTTTTGATGTATTACAAAATGTATTACATTTTAATGTCATAGGTTTCACATTTTTACAATAAAACTTATCACACTATAATTTAATAGCTCTATGCTTTTGTAAGATACAGATATTAACACAGATGTATGCAATTAAAACTGGGTAGTTTTATTCTGTCATATAAAGAAGCTCTTAGCAGCTCTGAAAGTCAGATTAACTCAGGTACTGGTGTAAAACTGGCAGCAGATNTATTTATAGATAGATTAGCAGATGTGTTTGTGTGTTTGGTGAACTCAAAAAAAGAAACCATTTTGACTTTCCCTACCTCCTTCTCTGCATCAGTCAGTGGTAAGATTAATGGGCAGTGGCTGCTCCATCTACTTAGCAGATCTTGAGAAGCTAGCGGAGGCACCAGGAAAATTAAACCAAGACCTGGACGGCGGAGGGAAAGGAAAAGAGTGAGTAAAAATGAAGCGGAACAAAAGGGAGCTGCAGACAATGTGAGTGGGTGGAACGAAACAAAGATGAGGAGGCATCATGGGACTAAAGTGCAGCCAAAGCAGACAGATAAAAATGATTTTCTAAGCCACTGCAGAATTTTTTCTCTTTCCTTGCTCTACTCTCTATTTCACTTCATACCACAAAAAACAAACATAAGTTATTTTCTGCATCTTTTCTGAAAATTTCAGGTTATATGTGGAGTTAAAGAACAGTACCATAAAGCTGTTCCCTTGGTAACAGTAGATTTTCAGTGATGTAATCCAGATGTAGTACCATCTCTTGTCCGCTAGATGTCACCAGAGGAACAGACTAATCTCTGATCCTTTAAATGCCTTTAAATCTTCCATATTTTTCTTTTCTTGAAAGTAAACATTCCTTGCTCACCTTGTAAATGAGTGAATTGTATGAGTAAACGACTCTCATCCACATTGTCTTATGGCAGACAATCTCAACCCAAGATGTGTTGTGTTTTGTCTGGTCACCATAATTTATTTTGTTCATTTACCATAATTTCTGCTTTTCAAATCCATAAAACGGTTTAATTTTTTTTTTTTTTTTTTAAGGAGTAGTAAATCTTTAATACAGGAACAGGGTTAACTTTTATACGTATGTGTAGCACATGTATAAAAGGGTATGGTGGTCACCCTCTGACCAGGCCAAGACTTGTCAGGGGAGTCGTAGATTAAGGTGGGGAATAATTGTGTTCCTCTCTAACACACTCACTGCTGTGATAACTATGGTCATATTTGAGAGACACAAGAAATAAAACATGTTTACGTTAATAATCTGGATCCTCAAGTGGAAATATTTCAAATAGTTCAAAAAGGTCCATCAAAAGGTACTTTGGTCGTTTTGGGGTGCAGGATGTGGAGCTTAATGTGGGATCAATAGCTTCTATCTCTAGCTGTTCTGGTTTACTGTCTGCTGGTGGTGGACTGATCCATATCTCTGACCATAAATACATTTGAGGCTAAATCCATGTTGGGAGTTGTTGGGGCTGTTGACACTGGGGCCGTGGTCAGCCATAGCCTGATCTCAGTCCATCCTCTTTCTAAAGAGTCAGTATCTCCCATTTTCTTTATTTTTATATCTTTCTATACAAAATAAAACTGGTTAAAGGCTTTTTTCCTCTGCATTTTCATGCCACAGCTACTTTAAAAGCAGCTAGCAGCCTTGCTAGCCTCCTGTTTAAATTAAACAGTATGAATCATGTAGCTTTAGCTAAGTCAGTGCTAACGTGGATACTGAGGTACTGTTTGAGGATTTTTATAGATTATTTATTAGNAGTATGAATCATGTAGCTTTAGCTTAGTCAGTGCTAAGTAACATGGATACTGAGGTACTCTTTGAGGATTTTTATAGATTATTTATTAGTGCCAATGTGAAAATATAGCTGTCTAGTTCCTAAGTACACTCATTGAAACTTAATATGACATAGTTTCTCCACATTATCTTAAAACAAATGGAGTGCTATCATAAGGTAAGCAAGGAAGGTAAGCAAGATGGCAGCTGAGAACAGTAGTGGTTAGTCTCCACTTCTTGCCTTTGCATTTTATTACTCGTTACTTTTTTTGTGTACCTAAACCTTCGACAGAAGGGAGACTTTGGCCAACTTAACCAAAAACTGTAAATGTTTGGCAGTGTTGTGCAGGAATGAGTTGAAAAGAACACGTTCATTTTTCTGTAAACGTTGACTTGGTCAACTGGTTGGTTGCACGGTGGTATGGTGGTTAGCACCACGCAAGAAAGTCACGTTTCCAGCCTCAGCTGGGTGAGGGATCTTCCTGTGTGAAGTTTGCTTGTTCTATGTGGGTTCTCTCCGGGTACTCCGGCTTCCTCCCACCATCCAAAGACATGCATGTTAGGTTAACAGGTCTCTCTTTTAAGAGACCCAATGGGTCTCTTAAAAGATTTATTTAGACTATATCATTTTATTCTACAGTCTTACAGAGATGGAGAGGCAATGTGTGCTAACTGGATGAGATGGCGGAGCTGCACCGAGGAACAGGGAAGCTTTCTGAGGATGTAACACTGATCAAACAGAAGCAGCAACATATTTATGTGCGCCCATACTGACGGGACACACAAGCTGGAAAAAAAGTGGTTGTTTACCTGTTTAGTGACAGTCCCACTAATGTGACAAATTATAAGCCAGTCAGCCTGGACATCACTGAAAGAACAGCTTCTATAAGACTTCATGTGGTTAAACATCAGCAATGACATGGTGCTGACCCAGCTATGTAGGGGGCATCTGGACTGAACCACAAGAAAATATCTGTTCCACACCCAGCAAGACCAGACAGGAGGCTGGACTTCGTGCCAGATGTTCCACATCTGGTGAATAAATGTAAGAGTGTCCTTGTGCGTGGACAGATATTAACAACTCCACCTGAGACAGTAGAAAAAAACAGCTTCCTGCCCAATGAAGTTTCTATATTTGGTGGATTTACAAGAAGGAATGACAATAAAAACTATTCTGTAAAAGAAAGACCAAACAAAAACCTCAGCTCGGTCATTTGGTGAAAACTAATGTGGGACCTGCAATGAATGTCTTCAGTAAGTCAGCAATGCAGGTCTGAAATACCTGGTGGAGCAGGACCAGTGACCGCTCTCTAACCCAACAACAGCTTTGTTTCTAGAGCAGGGAACCACTGGTTGGGCATCATGTCTTGTTGCCAGCCTGTAAAGAGTATAACAAAGCCAGTGAATTCCTCCAAGACTTGATAAAACTCATCTGTGAACTTAAGGTGAGTCTATCTGGTTGCTGGATACCTGTGAAAACAGGACCTATGATGGCAACTTCTATAGTTTTATTCAATCAAAAAGACACGCTTGGTTTGTGTTGATGGGAAGTTTTCCCAAGTCTGTCTGTGAAAACCTGTTCAGCTGCATAGGGCAGAAGGATGCTGTTAATTACTCATTTTCACAATCAGATCTTTTTTTAACTGATGTCCACATTTATTTGTCGAGATACACAGGCAGAAATGATTTGAGATGGAAACATTTCCCCTCCTGAACCTCCTCAGCTACACATAAACCAGGTGGTCCTGAAGTGTACCAGTCTGAGCCGTTAGCCCTGTTAGCTGCCTGTCAGCAGCTCCAGCAGACTCTGGGAAGCCGTGGAGAGTCGCGGCAGGTTGTGGAAGCTGCAGGAAGAGCTGCTGTAAGTTGCTGCTGCTACGATTTGAGCTGCTGTCTGTCACCAGATGAGGATCAGCAGGTAAAGAATAAAGTCCGGTGTTACTTTTACACGGCTCAGCAACACAAATCCATCCCACTGCAGGGACATTTCATCAGAAACTCTGTGAAAGAATAGATGTTGGAATCTAGCAAAACACACACCAGATAAGTTCACATCCCTTCATAGGTGTTGGTGGGCGTGGTTTTCTATGCCTGCAAGGCGAGGACCCGCCTATTTGCATCTGGAAGGAGGGGCTGTGTGGTTTTTAAAATTTTCTCGTGAAGCAGAGAAGCACCAAGTACATCTCTACATCACGAAAAGCAAAACCTGGTTGTACCCTGCAGGGAGCGTTATGAACCATTTCTGACCCACAAAATCAAATGAAAGCTCATTACCAGGCCTCTGCAGAGCCGAGTGACATGAACATGAGGGAATTCAGCCATTTGATTCTTGTGTATTGGAGAAGGGATATACCTAGTTTCAAGATAGTTGCTCTGGACTTGGCCACCTCCAAGACAATACCTCACAATGCCAAGAAATGTAGTAATTTAAGCCACTTACCAGAGAAAATGCTTCCGAAACACAGAGAATGAAACCATTGGTGTCTGGAACTATTGGCAGTTCCATGAACCACCTGACTTCTGCATCCCTTTCTTTCTACAGAAGTTTATGGAAGTGTCATTGAAGGACTCTGGACCCCTCCATCTGACTAATGCTTTTGTACAAGGTGGCGTTACATCTACGTTAAGCAGAACTTATCCGTATCAACTGTGGACAGTAGGAGCTGTTGAACAATGCATAAAAGCAAACGATATCTAGAACACCATCCCAAAACAAATAAAAGCAAAAACTAATTTTAGAACTTTTACAGCAAATGTTAAAAACAGGCTGAACACAACATGTACCCACCTTTGAAACATAAAAAGGTCTGCACTGTCGTGTTTGTGGAGTAGTTTTTAGTTTATATTAGGTCGACAGGAATTAGGTGTATATTGATTTTAATGGTTTCTTTCTGTGTTGTTTCTTGTTGATGTCGTTTTGTAAAGATTTTGTCTGTTTGTTAAGACCTGTATGATTCATTCTGCTTCAATGAGACCGACTCACTATAGGAGTTGTTTCAGCACCGTGTCCAAGCGGTAACCACTGAGATGCTTTTTATGGGTGTCAAAAGAATGATTGACCATGGACATGATAAGGAGAAGATGCAGCATTGACTGCTGGAGTACGAGAAACGTCGCCATCTTGGACCGGTCACAACTCAACCAAACCACACGGCAGCTACTACGGACGAAAGACGCCAAAGCGTTTACTTGTTCTAATTGTCAGACCGTCGAAAGCAGGAAACAAGTAAGATTAAATATCAATATTAGTCGTATTTAGTCGCTACAGTAGTTACTGTCCTGTAATCTGTCCACTAGCAAAACCATGCTAGTCAGGTTCCCTCATGTTTAGTTTAGCTATCAAAGTTATGTCATGAAAGTAAATGTATGAAATTTTATAAAACATACATTTTATAACACATTCGAAGCCCAGTGTAACTAGTATAACATGGCTTGCCAGAATATTTTACACAGACAAAACAACTGTATCCACCTCTAACCAAAGCAAAATATGTCTCCTGTTTCATACCATCTCCATCTACTTTCATACAATAACTACATGTTTTTGTTGGTTCAGAATAAATATGCTTTTACTGGGATAATGTCCCAATAGAAATGATTAGATTAAAGAAAAGTTTTAGGAAATTTGAAGGAAGAAAATAAACTTGACCTCCTGTGTAAAAATGTTTGTGTAGACTCTCCAGTGTCTTTTCATTGTGACGGTTTCCCAAAAATGAAGCGTTATGGAAGACGTGGGAATTGCTGTGAGAAGAGATCTGCAGCCAGCACATCGAGACAGAACAGATGGTTAGACTTAAAGATGGAGTTATTCCATCTGTCTTCAGCTTCTTGGCTCATATCCAAGGAGTAGGTGCATTATTTCATTGCATTATTGATTTTTTACACCTGTAAAGAGTCTTTGAGTCCCCTAAAACTGTCCATAAAAAACCGATGAATTATTATCAGGATTATTTTTATCATTATGTTAAAGGCATACATACATCTCAATGAAGTACCCAAGTTAGTAAATATCACACTTTGCCACCATGTTGTTTGCTTTGTGAATCAATGTGGAATATTATTTTGTTTTAGCCGGAGAAAGCTCGGACCAACTCCACCTCCCAAAAAGCTGAGGAAAGCCTGTCAGCTGCCCCAGAAACATCCACCTCACACACTCAGGTTGTGACTTTTTTTGCTTAATGTTATGACGCGTCATATTTCATAAAAGTCCTGATTGTAGTGAAACCTCACTTGTTTCCTGTCGTACATATTAGACACAGTAGAGCCATAACACACTTGTGTGTAGACAATGAACACGTGTTGTTGAACAAGCATCCTGACACACACTCTTCCACCGCGACTTTGTGATGCAGGTCAGACACACGATNTTTCCACCGCGCTGCAGAGACTTTGTGATGCAGGTCAGACACACGATGTCCAAATGACTTGTGTGAAACGAGACGATGTTTGTCCCTTTTTCTACCTGAATCACAGCTAAGCGTCGGCTGCTTCTCTGACTTCTCTGAACATTATAGTCCACAAATCTTTGGAAAGACTGGAGACAGAGAGAAAGATTGCCAAGGCAAGAGAAAAAGGAGCAAAGACTTCAATGAAGTGTCTTCTGGAGGATCATACAGAGAAGAACATCATAAACAAAGAACTTACAGAGAGGCTGGATTTCTATAACTTTGTCTTATTCCTGCATTCTTTGTTGAACCCCCAAGTTACTATCTGAACGGGAATAGATGATGTGCTCATCAAATTTCAGATCAACGAGCCAATGTTGATGATTCCTGAACTGCTCCAAGGTCAGTGGAGTGTCCTCACATCCAGGTTCAGCCAGGATCACTTGAAGCTTTGTTTGGTTCTATCAGAGCTTCACGTAGGGATCACATTTTTTCTATTTAGAATAAATCCTGAAAAAACATCCTGGAAATGTATTTCATGAATATCTTTTTTTTAACGTATGTCTTTGTGTTTTTGCTACAGGGGACTGGAATAATAATCCCTCCACAGGCTGGCTCCAGGCCATTGGATGCTTTGGGGTGGTGCATGACTCGGCCAGCCCGGACATGCCCTCTGCTGAAGTTGCTGAAGAGCTTTCATCTCCATTTGTCTACATTTCAGCTTTTACATGTGACCACAGTTACCTTCCCACGATGGAGCCGGGGAGACAACGCTCTTGTCGATTCTACAAATTAAAATTTATTTATATAGCACATTAAACACAAATAAAATAGATAAACATAATGAAATAAAATCCTAATAATCAAGCCAAGGTAAATTCCGGTTTACTCTCTTTACTTGCAGAGTGGTTGTACAAGAAAGAAGCTCTGTGAAACGGTCCTCTTCCAGAGGTTTTAGCTCACAAGCTTTTCATGAAAGCATATAAACGAACTAGAAACGATAAAATAAAAGTTGTAGGTAGAATATTTGTATAAATTTTGTGACAATTTACAATGTATGTTGTGGTATATTTCTTTACAGATGTAAATGTTTCAAATATCTGTGTGTATTTGTGTGTTGCTCAGGCTATTTTCATAGAATCTAATATTTCTTCTTTTTCAGTTAAGTAAAACTAACTTTTACTGTCTTTGTACGTGTGTGTGTTTTGTGATACACTGCATACATCGTGCACCTGGACAAAGACACAAAATATATGACTGTTAAGCCAACTATCTGCCTGCAAACTATGAAAATAAGCGTTCTCACTGTAACTAAGCATGCTGTACCAGAGCAACATGTCTGACTTTTACAACGAAGAAAAACTGCTGGAAAATCGATAGAGAACCCGACGAGTTCTGCTCATTTTCCTTTTAAACAGGAATGTGGGCCAAGTGTTAGTGCATTGTGTGGGCCAGAACCAGGCCAGACCAATTTTGCTACCTGGGGCAGAGATGATGACCAGTCCAAGATGGCAGCCACACAGCTCCTACAGGAGGCTGCAGTCGATGCGGCGTCTACTCTACGTGGGCGAAAGAGATGGTGAAAACAAGGTTTGAGAATTGAGAGATTTGTGCCATTTAGCATGTTTAGTGTGTACTTATGTAGTATTGTTCAAGTTCAAGCTTCTCGTGAACTAGTTTGAAGTTCAGTTCATTTTAATTTAGGTTAAAAATGAGAGTTAAGGACTCGACATGAGAAAGAAAAGAAATTAAAGTGTTGTGTCTATCTATGAAATCAATAGTAGACCTTAAACTCTATATGCATGTGGAACGGATGTGTGGACAGAGGAGAAAAATAACCGTTTTCTGGGTAACAGAAGTAATTTATTTATTTATTTTTAATGCAGCTACTTTCAGCTTCACTCTTCCCTAAATTTAAAGCACAAAAAAGGCTGTAAAATGCAGAAATGTTATGAATCTACATATCTTCTTACACTGGACAGATACTTCAACTCCAGATGTCTTTTCAAATTAAAACTTGATAAAGCTGACATAGGACAGCTGTCCATCTAGCCGTCGTTAGGGGGGTGTCACTAAGAAAAGCTGCAACAGTTACATAGGCAGATTTTATGGCTCTCATAAGAGATTCAACGTTTTCCTGTTTGGATTTTCTGCTTTTTAGCTTCAATAAGTTTCTCCAGTATGTGAATAAAAAGGTTTGTGCAGAATAAAAATACACCAAACAAGGAAAAGAAAATGTTTATAGAGTAAAATATGAAGGTAGAATGGAATGGCCAGTTATACCCCTGATTAAAGAATAAATAAACAGATAACCTTTTTTTCTTTTTTGTAACAAAAATAAATAAACAAAACAAAAAAAAATATATATTTTTTTAATGAAAACACTAAACAACCAACACCCTAACCATTCATAATNCACCAAACAACCAACACCCTAACCATTCATAATTGTTAAAATTATTAACTGAAAATGATATCAGACCCGGTAGGGAGCTAAACGAGCCCAACCTCTCATCAGCTTTGGAGTCTGGAGTAAACGATGCTCAGAGTAGGGAGGGATTGTGTGTGTGTGTGGCATGTGGAGGAGGGGGAGGGTGATGCTTGAGCGCGTGTCACTGCGTACGCGCTTTACAAATGCACGTGCGCGCAGGGAGGTGGAGGTGGAGAAGAGGAGATGTGGAGGAAGAGCACGCAAACTAACGGAGGAACCGTTTTCTGATTGGCTGCGAGGCCTCGGTACCTAGCTCTATCAAGGTGGACATTTGGCAACCAAACCGGAAGCTACACCTTCAAAATAAGATCATCTTTTCATTCACATTGAAAAATAGTATCAGATTTTGATGTATTTTATGGAAATATACATAAAATGCCAAAACATACTTATTTAGTTGGTAGCCAATATATGTGAAGTTCCACGTGACTTGTTGATTTAAAAATCGGTTTGGTGCCCCCCCCCCCCCCCC
>CM047992.1:27213649-27224496 GCA_026261665.1 Melanotaenia duboulayi | reverse complement strand
TAAATGATCAGCAGCTTTATCGTGGTCCAGGGACAGAGGAAAGGATGTGACTCGAGCCTCTCTCGCGTGCCTCTCCGGCCCGTTGTGTGTGTGTGTGTGTTCCTTTTGCCCGTTAACCGTCGAAATGGAGCTTAGTGGAAATTAGGAAGAGTGCGCCTCCTCGTGTTGTCCTCACCTTTTGGAGAATGATCCACCCGCAGGTTATTTTATCCCAGGTAGGCTGTCTCCATTGTTGCTGTGTAGGCTAATGTTGATGTAACCCATCATCATCATCATCATCATGTCAGTGTTGAGCAGCGGCCCAGCATCTCCATCACCGCATACACGCTTGTCCTCTCCGTGTGGAGGAAACGCTGCGCTGAATCCCGAAAACACCGACTGATTTAGCCTACCGCGTAACGGGAATTTCTACCCTAATAAACAGAGGACCACCTTTTCTCTATGCGTCATATACGATACATTCAGGATATAAAAAACAGCACTAAAGTCAAATTTCCTTTCAGAAATCAGTTAGGTTGACGTTTACCCAAAATGTTCTCCCCTTCGCTGCCTCTTACCACCAACAAATTGGATAAAATATGTACTAAAGTTCATCATTGGGAGCTTAAACCTGCGCCGAATCAAAGAGTGAATCCCACACCTCTGAGATCACACACAGTCACATTTAACATCAAATATTCACATTTTCCAGAAAGCAGCGGTGCATTTTTATTTATTTCCTGAATGGGAGTTTGGTGTGAGGTGCTGGAGCTGGAGATGGAAAGCGACGTCGCCCCAGTTTCTCCTGATTTGGGATTTACTGGGAGTAAGGAGAGGATACCCCCTTCAGTCTTTGTGTGAGGGATTCCCATCCAAATCCTCTTAAATGTCGGAACATGTCTGTTTCCTTTTGTTTGGGACAGAGTTTATTCTCATGGACGTAAGTAACCTTTAAAAATAATGAAAAACTGAACAAACATCAGACATCAGGACACAGTGATGGTTGTTATCACTATGACTCAATTATGAATTGTTCTGTTGGTAAGAACACAAACCTACCATGACGGAGGGAAACCCAACCATGTTTTTAAGTATTTTAGACTTCCATGTCTGTCTTCTTGAGGAGAGCTAAACCGTCATCAAAGTTTTATATCTCACTGGCTGCATTTAATGCTGATAATTGAGCAGATTTTCTTTATCTGACATTATATGTCAGGGAAGGAGTTAATGTGATGTAGCTGTTGATAATTGCTGTGTGGTGGTGTAGTATCCAGAGGTGAATTCAGGACGNTGATAATTGCTGTGTGGTGGTGTGTAGTATCCAGAGGTGAATTCAGGACGATAAATATGATGAATAATTCTCCAGAAACATGACATGTTCTGTAGGTGTTTGCTGCTATTTGTGTCACAAGTGCAGTAAACCAACATCCATTTTAAACGGTGAGTTTACTTTGTGAATGGAGAGTTTTAATAAATCTTTCTTTTGCTGGTACCGTGGGACATACTGTGGGGATTGTGGTGATAAAGAATAGCTCCTATTTTTTCTTTTTTGTACATGAGCCAAGATGGTTTTCTGTGAGTGACTCAGCCTCTTTTACAGCGACTTATCTGCATTCAGGATGGAGTTTGAACCCTGATGGGAATACCAGCTCACCTTGAACTTTTTCACCAAAACTGAAGTGGTGGAGAATCTGGTCACTTAAATGTAAACTTAGCAGGAAAAGTCAGTAAATGAGAGTTTGGTGGATTAGTTCTCTGTTGTAATGACGCCTGCTGGCCATAAATGTTCTACTGTTGAGGAACCTGTTCATTTTTAAATGGAGACACATTGGCGAGTTAACTGCATTTGTGGGATGAGTAGGGTTGAATATGTACGTTGTGCCCTTGCTAAATCTTCGCTGCAACAGTTATTTCTGCTANCAGGGTTGAATATGTACGTTGTGCCCATGGAAAACTTGCTGAATCTTCGCTGCAACAGTTATTTCTGCTATTGACTGCTACAGACAGACCCTCTGTGTTGGTGGAGGTAATTAACTGATTAGCATGTGGGATTACTTGGGCTTGTTGGCTATTTCAAATAGAAAATGTTAAATACTTACTAGCTTACAAAATTCACTTGTCAGCTAACATATAACCAAATGGATTAATTTTTAAAATATATTACAAAAATAAAAGCATAATCTAATACTAAAGTAACAAAACAGAGCGCTGGATGTCAGCTGATTTTGATCTATTGTATCGCACGTTGACAGCTAATGAACGCATGGCGGGTCATTCTGGCATCGAGGACCCCTGCATTCAGACCAGGCATGGACTGTCTGGCATACCCAACATTTTTCCCAGTGGGTCGACAAATTTATTAATTGGTCCATGAAAGTCAGTAGATTGGCAACCCAACTAACATTTGCCCGGCCCACTCAAACTTTTAACCCCCCCACAGTGGCCCCTGTGCCTGAGTAATTCATCCATCCAGTCAGAACAGAGCTTTCTTTCCCTAAACCACCGGCCCATGAGACATGTCGACATGTAGCCCATTGGTTCTTTATTTACTGACACCAAGTTGAACGAATCAGATACTTTAAACCCTTTAAACAACTTAAAACATTGCCATACGTCACCATCCTCATACTTCCATGCAAGTTTTGGGTTGCCATGTTTTTTAAGTCAATTCCTCCACTAGTGGGCAGTGTTGAGCTCAGAGTTCCCTCCAGACACGTTTAGTGGCGGTAATGCTTCGCTATAAAGTGTTTCCAACCACCCAACAAGCACTAAACACTCACATATAGTCTTTCTTCAAAAGCTTGCACAATTTCTGCAGTTGTTGTCCTCGTCTTAACTCTTCAGCTTTTTTTCCCGTCCTGATCATCTTCTTCTTCTCTGGTTTGTTTCTTTCTCTGGTCGCATGCTATTCTGCTCAGCACTGCCCCTGTGACTTCTAGTGGTACTTTGTTATTGGTTATAGGCTGATAGCCAGATATTTTTTATGTCAAAACGCAAAAGGCAGTTTCTGTGTATAATTTCAATATACAGAAATAAACACTTTTTCAGATTGTTCATTTATTAAGCCTTCATTTAAGTCCAGATGTTAATACAGATGCAGCTGTTTGCCTCTCTACCAGACAATCCAATAGTTCTGCATTATTATGATAAAAAAACATTTTTAGTGAAACCTGGTTGAGATAACAGAAGAGAACAGCAGCAGACACAGTTTCTACTCTTTAACTGGAAGCAGTTTTCATCTGATCCATCATTTTAAGTTCTCTTAGTTTTCTGTTTTCTTTCTCCATCAAACACAAAGTAGGATGAAGCTGCTCGAACATCCATCGATGTGCTGGACTATAGATTTTTATTTTATTAAGTATCAAACATGTCTGCTCTCACTGACTAATGCTAACACACTGCATAGTTTCAGTGACTTTAGGGCGTTGCATAGTTGATATTCACGTGTAAGGGAGCTCAAAGGTTGGTGGTGTGCATGATCATATATGGGCCGGTCTGGGCCAGTCTGGGCCATAATGCCAGGGCCGATTTTTTGTCCCAGTCTGCCCCTGCATTCAGTTCAGCCATGTCCAAAATGTTATGAAACACCACAACAGGCCATCTTCTAGTTGGTGAACACTGCCTCGCCATCTTGTCAAGGACGTATACGCCTAACTAGGTTCTACAGTGAGAGGAGCTGATCATTTCTCCCCATCTGAGTCTTCCTCATTCATTTGTTGGAGCAGAGCCGAAGCTTATCCTGCTTTCATTCTTCTGCTTCTTTTTTCTTAATTGTCTAGACAGACAAACAGTCTGTTAGCAACATAACCCCAAGCATTATGGTAAATGGTCTGTACTTATATAGCGCTTTAACCCAAAGTGCTTTACATCAAACATCACATTCACACACTGATGGCGGAAGCTGCCATGCAAGGCGCGAACCACGACCCATCAGGAGAAATTTGGGGTTTCTTGCTCAGGGACATCTTGACATGAGCTTGACAGGCCGAGAATTGAACCAGCAACCCTCAGGCTACAATACAACCACTCTACCCACTGAGCTGATTACATTTCCAGGAAATGCCAAATTACCATTAGATAAAGCCCAGAATCATTAGCAAAATAAATAAGTAAAGATTACAAGATAGCATCATGGTAGATGCTGTAATCCGACCTGGATCATGTTGATAGTCTGGATCTGGTGAATACTGGGTGGGCTGTTGGGCCTTTTGGAGTTTTTCTCAGGTGAGTGACCCTGATAAAGGCCTGGCCCTCTGACTGCTTCTAGTTTAATATAAAACTTAGTCAAACTGGATTCTCTTCTGGAAGATGCTAATGTAAAAATGGGGAGGAAACAGCTAGAGGGTTTGTTTTAAAATAAGCAAAGCAAACTATAAGAAATTAGATTTAATTTAGTTTGGTGAATTCTTTGAAGGATAAAACTCTTGGTTTGTTTAACACTATACAGACTGCTTGATAGTTTTATAGGTGGAAAGCGATATGCTCCTTATGGAAACTGAGTGACTCTGAAGCACTGTTTCTCTGAAAGCAGTGCAGAGTCATTTTCCACAGATAAACACATAAACAGCATATGATGCAGCTAAAAGAGTTTGTATTGATCTGCAGGACGTCGCTCAGCTGAGGAGGAACCTCCTTCCTGTATGAGATGAAGGAGGAAATGTTGGCTAGGAACGAGTGTTGCTGTTTCCAGCTGCAGTTGTTTATTAGATTTACACGATTACACGATTTACTTTCTCACTCGGAGTTTTCCATTTTCAATACTGTTCTTGTTTTCTTTTATTTTCAGCATCTTGCAGCTTTTTCTGTGTTTTAGCTGTTCCGTTTAACCTCTTGATGCCTGTTGTCGCAAATTTGTGACAAACCACTTCTGGACTTTATTTCTTTTTATCTAACCAATTTATATTATTCACTCATATTTAAGTGTTTATTTTATATTATTTATTCATTTATTTAATTGTATTTTATTTTATTCCACTCCTTTTCTTTTTATTCTTTTTTTCTGATTTTTTCCCCAGATTTTTTTTATATGTAAATTTTATATAAATGTATATAAATTCAGGCATTAAGGGTTAATTTTCTTAATCAAAAAAGCTCTATAAAATAAAAATAATAGGAAAAGAAAGAAAAAAGAAGTGGACCCGTGTTTTTTTTTTACATCCGTACAATAAAAAAGAAATGTGCTGAATCAGGGATGTAAACACAAGTTTGATATCACATCGATTCAGGAATGGATTTCTATTCAGGATCGAGTGATCAATAATATGTTGTTACACTCCTAATATTGTACATTTATGATAAACTGTAGTTGTGTCCTAACTCTGGTCTGCAACCTTCCAAGTGCGCAGATTACATAGATTACAGAGTGTCCTCTGTAGTCTACACACTTCGAAGTCTGCTAACAATGTCACCAAACATTAATTATATAAATACAATGAATAAAAAATTACCACAATAATAATAAAAAGAAAAGAAAGATCTGTGCAATGTCTGAGCACCTTTGTCTTATCACATATTAAAACTGTGACCGTGCTCACAAAATCCATTCAGCGGAGATAAGAAAAATTCTGTTATTGTAGTACAGATATTTACAGAGTGTCACTGAACATGTCAGAAGCTCAATCAATGCAGTGAATCATGACTCGTCTTATTCAAAGTCTCTGATTGGCTGGAAGTAAAGGGGGCGGTTCTCTTCAGGGCTGATGTTACAGCTGTTAGCGGCTAATAGCAGAGCTATTTGTTTGTTTGTGGCATTATTGCGGCCGCAGCAGTCCGCGTCTTCCTGTTAGTTGCCAACGTTGGATCACATTTTGCCATTCAGAAGGCTGTAAAATTTATAACTTTAGATATGCTGGGATTATGATTATAATTAATCATGAGCCTAATTTCTTTGGGGGCCCCTTTGGACCTTGGTGCCCTTCGTGATGTGATGGTGGGACTGAATCCAGTTATCTTCCATAATCTTTAGTAACTGAATGTCTTTTTCTGCACATTTTCCAGAAGACACCTCATCACATTTAGTGTGTATCCGCTTTCAGCTGGAATGGAATATAGAGCAGCTGCAGTCATGTAGTCCATGTAGACTGCTGATGATTAGATCATAGTGGTGGTTTTTCAGCCTCACTGTAGGTTAACAATAAGCTGAAGGAGAGCAAGCACAGACCATTAGTCTGCCATACTGGATGAGCTCATTTCCACAGAAGGCTTTACAGTCTTACTCATACTGTCTGGCTTACATGTGCACTGAAATGATAATTATGTCATCTTAAACTGAATACTAGTTAATTACCCAAGTGTCAGAGCAAGTCAAAGGGACAACTAGAGTTTTTCCCAGGAGATTACTATGCTAGCTGTGGTCTCATATTAATATGTGACTAAAAGGACTGTAAGGATTTTAACTTGAGTTTTTATAGTATTTGCTCCCATTTATTTATTTTTACACATGAATTCCATTAACTATGTTTCTGTTCCTTATAATCAGACCACAAATAAATGTAGGTGTCATACTCTGTAGAGCTATGCTTCCACCAGCGAGCCCGGGTTGGTATGGGGTGGGTTGGTACGCAGACATAGTTACCTGACATTTCACAAGCAATTTATCGTAAACAANCGGGGTGGGTTGGTACGCAGACATAACATTTCACAAGCAATTTATCGTAAACAATTCCTCAGTGCTGTTTACACTAGAAATTAAAGGGACACAAATCGTATTAGAAAAAAATTTAATGAAGATAAATTGTTAGCCTGTTACTTCCTGGCAAAATGGCCGCTACAGTTCACATCAAACACAGTTTAGTCCTGTTTTCAAGACTAACATTTCAACATTTAACCAAAGTGTGTTTTCTTGACTTGAAGTTGTTGCTGATGGAGCATCTGAGTTTGATCAATGTGCTCCGACATTTAAAGAACCCAGAATGTTCCGTTTCTTCACAGCCAACAGAAAATAAAGGGATCTTCCATCAACACTTAGGAAGAGGTTTTCGTGGTCATTAGGGCCTTCTCTTCTGTCATCAGAAACCCTGAAGTCAGCTACGCTAATCCGCCTGTCTACCTGATAGCTGTACTTCTACTTTCTGTCCATCTCTGGATCTCACTAATCAAAGTTAATCTCTCTGTGGATGTCTTTTGATGACATCCTGACTCGCTTATTGGATTTCTTACATCTGAGCCAGCGCTACTAATACTGGACTTTTTATAATAATTCTATTTACATTACATAATTACATTACAGTGAGACGTTATAATTTATGTCACAATTATAGATATTCTTTGTACAATTTTTGTCAGAGAAATAATCACAATTTTACGTGTTCGTTTCACAACATTATAAATGTGTAAAATCACAGAAACACTCCTTATAGGTCTTTAAATTGAATTTATTTCCATCATTTGATGAAAAATTAACAAAATAATATAACAAAGTAAAGTAACCAAGAAATCTTATTCCAACTAAATTCCCTCTGCTCTGTGAACAATAAATAAATCTTAACTCTGGATCTCTGTCACAGAAAATAGATGGAAAAATGATTTGAATCGAAAAATTAATACATGAACAACTGATCATTTGTATTCTTTTCTAACTGTGCACATACAGCGCCTGAATTAAGTGTCTCTTATTTAAGTGTCCTGCAGTGTATTATGGTAATGACCATCTCGTTTTATGTAATGTTTTGGGGTGATTAGAATTGGATGGGGTTACCTTACGCAGACATTTGTAGGATTTGTCGTTGTTGGCAAACAATATTACTGAGGATCCACTGTTGAATGGTGTACCTCTTAGTTTGTTGTTTTATAGTAAACTATTCAGCCAAGCAAACCAAGTCAATTCGGTTATAATATTATAATTCATCCAAACATTAAAACAGCATCAAATGAAGTCAGATCTGCACATAAATAATGCATGGCCACAAGTAAATTATCTCGTTCCCTGGCATAAGTAATACGTGGCCACGAGTTAATTTTTTTTGGTTGATGTCACCAGATGGACTTTGTAATTTTCTCATTTTACTTCAACTTTTTTGTTTATGTAATGCTTTACAGACTGAAAAGCCGTCCTCTACAATGACACTTTGGTAATTTTGTTTATGTGTTAAAAATCACATTATTGTCTTAATTTCTTTGTTTGAAGCGAAATACTCTTCCTCTGTCATACTTTCCCTCAGCACACCTCTTCTCTAACATCTCAAAATAACTGTCAGCAGATGCTGGGATTATTATGCATCGTATTATTTTTAATCTCATGCTCCTTATAGCTGGACAGACCCTACAACGCTTTGCAGACCATAAGCTGATTATTCCTGTTGATTATTTAATGGATCCTTCACCTCGGGTCCTGGACAGCTCCTTACAATGCTGGTAGTCTAGGGCAGTGATTATCAGCCTCTTGAGCTACGACCCCCAAGACAACATACACTGGTGTTTGCAACCCCCCCACAAGACTAGCCTGCAAACTGCTGAAAGTTAGCTGTTTAACCTGAAATCGCATCCTCAACAAATGTGTTCTTGACGTTGAGAAAGAGTGGCTTCTTTCTGCTCTGCCTTCAAATGGCAACGTTTTCATTGATTGTTCCGTCTTTGTAATTCTCAAGCTTCCGCCTAAAGGGCCTACAGGTTTTTGGATTCCTCCATCCCACTTTGGTTACAAAAGACTTGTTTTCTGGTGGTGGGCATGCAGTGATTTGGTGCATTACCAGCACTGATAAGGATGGACCAAATGTCAGATGCAACGACATTGTGGTTAATTGTGTCGTATATCAAATGGGTCATCCTGCAGCCGTCCTCTAAAAGTAAAGCTTGATTACTATAAAAATCTACATAAATAAGGAGGATAAAGTGGATTTTTGGTAGATTTGGTTCTTCACTGGGACAAGGCATATATATATATATATATGCCCAAAATCAGCCTCTCGCTGAGATAATGCCAAATACAGATTTTTAAGATGGCATTAAAAATGCGTTAATGTGTTAATTCCACATTACCACATTAATGCGGAGGGGTTAAATATTGCATATATGCAGACCGAGTGATGTTTTTAAGGGGGGCACACTGTCAGCTTTGTGTTGTGTAGATTTAACTCCACTCAGAAGAAATTCTCTTTTATGGTTGTTCAGTTTTAGAAAAGCACGCCAGGATTTTAGTTAAATGGGATAATGGGTGAGGGAGAAAGGTAGGATAATAGAACTGGGTTTCCTGGAGTGATAGAGTCAGGTGTCAAATGCACACTAGTGAAAATATGTATTATATTTACAGAAAATATTGCCAAGAGCAGATAATACAAAATAAGAGGCCCCAACACATATCCATGGAGCACACCAGTGGTAACAGAAAAGCTGAAGAGTGAAAGATTTGAGTTGGATGAACTGAACTAATGCTTTGCTAACAGCAAGAGACGACAAGTAACTAGCACAACCAAAATGTTCATGATTTCATATGTTATAATTCAGCGTACATGTCCTAAATTATAGAGAAATGCTTGTTGAAAACAGCCTTATGGGGTTGTCATAGAAGGTGATTATTTATCAGTAAAATAATTACAATTAATGATTTGTCTCCATTTTTATTGTTGAACTATAAATGTATAAATAATTCAACGTTTCACACAACCCTTATAAGGAATAACAGCTGTTAAATAAAAATGAATACAGAAACATAGACAAAATTTATATTTACAAGCCTGTTCAACTTTATTTTTTTTAAACAAAAATGATGACTAGGCCACAGCAGCAGCAGTAAAGTCGATTAGGTGAAAAACAGCTTAAACAGCGTGAAGTCTGCTCTGTTATTGGTTTTTAGCAGAAGAATTTTAATTATCAGCCAACCAGACAACTGATGAGTTCTTTCCACTCGATGCCATAATCTTCCTGCATGCAGTGACCCTAGCCTTATAGACTTATTTTCAAAATATTTATTTATTTATTTGACTTATGTATGATATTTTATTTAAGGGATTTTATTTATTGATTTTCTACTTTTGTCAGTGATTCCACTGATCTGATGAGCTATTGATTGTACATTTTACTATTTTATTGACGTGTCCTTGTGCTCCTTTATGTTTCCTTATTACCGCTGATCATTGCACTGATTGTTTGTATGGTGTTGTGGGAAAGCTGCAAATGAATTACTCATTTGGGATGAATAAAGTTGTCTGAAATGAACTGAACGACATGATGGAAATCTCTTTTCATCCAGGCGAATGATCACGAGCAGCTCAAATAACTGGGACACGCCTCATCTTGTGAAATTGGTGCTCCCATGTGATATGGTATCCTTTTTTTTTTCAGACATATCGACACACACTTTATAAACCTCCGGATTTTTCCGTTCTGCTCAGCTGCTTGAAGTCATTTTGGTGAAGCAGATGATTTTTGGAGGGTCGTACCAGGTTCAGCACAGCCAGCCTCTCATTGTCCACTCAGAACAAAGCTTCTGCATGTTAAGGCTGGCTTTCCTCTCAGGCTCACATAAACAGTGTCTTACCTGTATTACCAGTATTAATTAATGTATTACCTGATGCTTCATTCAGAACAGGAGCAGATTTTATGATCGAAGAGATGTGGAAAAAAAATAAGATTATTGCAAGAAAAAAAAAACAGTTCCTGCAATTAAGGCAACTGGGGAAGGCTGCTGAAAACTGATCGATAGAAAAATAACAGAAGATATCTGGTGTGTGTTTAAGCTGCAGTCGAACACATGCACATGTGGTCTCACAATAACCGCCATCTGTTTCCTTTCAGGGAAATGCAGTGACATGGACAAATATTAAACCCTTTGGCATTTTGTCACAACCTGTGTCTTTTTTATACAATAAAATAAAATCTACGCAAAATTGTACAAACTGATAAGGTGAAATGATAAAAGATGTATATATATA
>CM047992.1:27143798-27166420 GCA_026261665.1 Melanotaenia duboulayi | reverse complement strand
ATCAATATTGCTTAAACAATGGAACACCCTTTAGATGATAGTTGAAACTATATTGTTCCCAGTAGATACTCAGACCAACAACCATGAAATGTTCAAAGTCACTTAAATCTGTTTCTACCTTCGTCTGATGCTCAGTTTGAACTTCAGCAAGTCGTCTTCAACATCTCTACATGACTACATGTGTTGAGTTGCTGCCATGTGATTGGCTTATTAGTTATTTCTGTTATAAGTGCTTGAACAGGTGGATCTGATAAAATGGTCTTGTGTAGTTATCATTCCGTTTTATTTATTGTATGATATAAGGAAAACTTGAAAGCTCTTGTTTGCTAAGTAGGTTAGTTCTTTAATCTCGGGTAAATTTATAAATTGTCTGTTAAATAAAGAACAGTTAGAAATAGTTAATTGTTGTTTTTTGTTTTCAGGCATCTGAGGTGTCCAGGAGTCGAGGGGCTTCTCTCATGGCCCGGCCTGGAAACAGTCTGGTAGCAGCCATTCGTAGTCATCATCACGCTGACCCGCAGCAGCTGACTGCTCCATGTAGGCGTCACAATGACATCACATTATTTTAACGCATTTGAAAACTTTCAGATGATTTTTTCTCTTCTTCCCGTCCAGCTGTGTTCATGTTGCTCTGTCTCCCTCCAGCTTACAACGACAAGATAGTGGCATTCCTTCGACAGCCCAACATATTTGACATGTTGCAGGAGCGGCAGCCCAGCCTGAGCAGAAACCACGCGCTAAGGTGGGCTTAAATAAAAACGCATCCTCAAATGTTTCTGAGATGTAAACCAAAGAAGAAGAGAGCAGCTACTTTAAATGTAGCTCAGTGAATATACAGCATATTTTTCAGCCTTCAGTAGAAGCAATGTTAACACTGAAAGGTAAATATTTACAGTAATTTCATGACAATGAATTGAGTTTTCATTCTGATCGTTCAGGGAGAAGATCCACTACATCCGGACAGAAGGTACTCAGGGAGTGGAGAAGCTATCATGTGATGCAGACCTGGTCATCCTGTTAAGGTACGCTGACTCACACACTTTCTATCCATGCCAACATCCACCTTCACAGCCAATTATGTTTTATGTGTTACAGAAAATAACATCCCACATGCTTCTGCTTCTGTTTACAGCTTGTTTGAAGAGGAGATCATGTCCTATGTTCCCCCTCACCCCATCCACCCTGGCTTCAGCTTCTCTCCTCGCTGTTCCCCTGCTTCCTCCCCACAGAACTCTCCTGGTAGGTTTTGTATTTGGTGATTTTTCTCTTTTTTCTCTACATTAATTTACAGTAAAAAACACTCTCACGGCTGTTTGGCATGATTAGAGCCTGCTGTGTTCAACTGCACTAATGTCCCTAATGAACTCCAGTAGACCTCAAGCAGACCACAAGTGTGTGTGTGTGCGGGTGTGTGTTGTAGTATGCATGCTATTGATGGGAGGTTCTATAAAAGGAAATTGGGTCACAGCAGGGAAGCTTAGCTCATAATTGAACTTCATTTGTTTGCTATGGTATTGTCTGTGTTCAAAGTTGACCTGGAAAACAAGAGAAAAAAACAGCCAGTGCAAACCAGAGACATCATGAATACACACTCAGCCTGGCCAGTGTTGGCCAACGGCAGAAGCAAACAATTCCCAGTGGCCTGGACCCAAAAGTGGCCTGATTGACCTGCTTGTTAAAAAAAATAAATAAAAAATCACGGTGCATTACATCGGAGTGTCTGATTGGTCTGTCTGCCACTGACACCTGTGCACGGATTAAATAATTTGTGCTCGTCATTTCTCAGTAATAGTGGCGACTCGTCTAAATGATAGTAACAACCCTGGTACTACTTTCTGTGGTAACGACCCTGGTACTACTTCCTGTAATAACGACCCTGGTACTACTTCCTGTAATTATGAACCTGATACTACTTCCTGTAATAATGACCATGACACTACTTCCTGTAATAACAACCGTGGTGCTATTTCCTCTAATAACAACCGTGGTTCTACTTCCTATAACAACAGCTCTGGTACTACATCCTGTAACAACGACCCTGGTACTACTTCCTGTAATAACGACCTTAGTGCTACTTCCTGTAATAACAACCGTGGTACTACTTCCTGTAATAACAACCCTGGTACTACTTCCTGTAATAACGACCTTAGTGCTACTTCCTGTAATAACAACCGTGGTACTACTTCCTGTAATAACAACCCTGGTACTACTTCCTGTAATAACGACCTTAGTGCTACTTCCTGTAATAACAACCGTGGTACTACTTCCTGTAATAACAACCCTGGTACTACTTCCTGTAATAACGACCTTAGTGCTACTTCCTGTAATAACAACCGTGGTACTACTTCCTGTAATAACAACCCTGGTACTACTTCCTGTAATAACGACCTTAGTGCTACTTCCTGTAATAACAACCGTGGTACTACTTCCTGTAATAACAACCCTGGTACTACTTCCTGTAATAACGACCCTGGTACTACTTCCTGTAATAACGACCGTGGTACTACTTCCTGTAATAACGACYGTGGTACTACTTCTTGTAAAAACAACCCTGGTACTACTTCCTGTAATTACAACCCTGGTTCTTCTTCCTGTAAATAATTTCCTGGTACCTTGGTAAGTGGAAAACTGTTCTTTAGTTACATGGATCAAAATGTGAAGTTCTTTCTGGAAAGCATTGACGGCATTTCCTGCAGACTAAAGAGCTTTGGGAATATATATTTTGGGTTGATGAGATTTCTAAATCATTGCATTCTGTTTCATTTACATTTTACACAGTAGCCCAGCTTTTGTGGGACTGGTTGTTTTACACAAGTTTTAATTGTTAGTAAGATGCTATGGACCAGCACAAACTGAAGTATAAAATTAGGGAACAGCACGGCTTTGGGAGATATTTTTGAAGCGTGTTGCTCATGGGCAGAACTCCTGACTTTACCTTCATGAGGATCGGCTGTTACGTCTACCTTTCCAGAAAAACATCTGTCTTTTATTCTTGTTGGTAATGCAGCTTGTACTATACAAAACAAATACTTTGAAGACTTAACCAAATGAATCGTCTCGATAGATATGAAGTTGTCACTCCCTGAGGATTTGCAAACAGCCAATCACAATTCAGTACTGTGGGAAAGCTGTATCTAAAGGTTTATCCAATTATTTCTCAGATTTCACACATTTTAGTGTATGGGTTTGATGAGTGTTGTCTTTTTCATTAATGTCATAATCAAATGCATTTAAAACATCTGGACTGTGTGTGTGTGTGCAGGCCTACAGAGGGCCAGGGCTCCAGCTCCTTACCGCAGAGACTTTGAAGCCAAACTTCGAAACTTCTACAGGAAACTGGAAGCTAAAGGCTACGGCCAGGGACCGGGAAAGATCAAGTAAGACCAAGGACTCACTGAAACCTCAAATAAACCTGATGGACTGGCAAGTCAGAGGAACGGTGTGTGTTTAAATGGGTTTGGTGTGTCTCAGGTTGCTGATCAGGAGGGAACACCTGCTGGAAGGAACCTTCAATCAGGTGATGGCGTACTCTCGCAAAGAGCTTCAGAGGAACAAGCTCTACGTCACCTTCCTGGGGGAGGAAGGGTGAGACAAACACACCCCCACAGGGACACACTGCAGCGTTTAAATCCAAACACACTGACTGAAAGTGGCAGGGTGGGCTTTAGTATCATGTTTCCTGATGTGAGAAGTAAACTGTGACAGAGCGGTGTCAGACTGTGAAAGAACCCCCCCCCCTCGGGTCGGATACCACCACCTCGAGTCACACACGCTGACAGTGTTCAGTGTCGCTGCTGTTTCTGTAAGATCCTGGGTCCTCATCAACCTCTAGTTGAAAATTTTCTACACCTCTTATGATTTAAATGTTCAATGTGAAAAATAAAAAAGAAATCTGTTTTTTTTTTATATATATAATCTGCTGCTCAGTCATCTTCATATTAGTAAATGTGAGCAGTTATCAATCCTGCACATTCTAAATCAACACACTTGTGCCTGTTGCATTTAGAAAGTTTCAGTTTAATCAGATATGGTAACAAAATATCTCTTTAAGGTCACTTCTTAATCAAATCCTAGTTTGTTTGCTCAGAAAGTTTGGTTCCTTTGAACTGGTGGCCTGATGCAGTGACAAGCACCTTAGCCTCAACACCAAGAAGACAAAAGAAATCATCACTGACTTCCAGAAGTTGAAGACCACACTGCAATCAGGCCTGAGCATCAATGGGGAAGAAGTGCAGCGGTTTCTTGGACTGCACATCTCTGAGACCCTGGGCTGGACTGTGAGCACCACCCACATTATTAAAAGGTCCAGCAGCGTCTCTTTTTCCTGAGAACGCTGAGAAGAAACAAATTCCCTTCACCTCTGCTGAATACCTTTTACCACTGCACAACAGTGTCCCGACTTATGGACATATAGTGTGGTATGCCAGCTGCACTGCATCCGAGAAGAAACACCTGCAGCTGGTCATCACGACTGTTTAGTGGATCATTGGCTCCCCACTCCCACGCCTAAAGATCTATTGGAGCCGTCTATTCCAACAGGCCACAAAAATCTGGGACAAGTTAACTTTATTTATAAGGATGTTTAAAAACAGCATTTGTTGACCAAAGTGCTGTAAAACTAAGAGTGATTAAATAGAAATAGGTGTGAGGTGTTTAAGTAAGGTGTGTTGGAGCAGGGAGACATGGAAAACCATCAGGACTGTGGCCCTCGTATTACTGAGTTGAATAGCCCTGGTTTAGGAGAACTAAATGTATTCTGGACTCAAAGACATGCTAAAATCCAACATAGATGGCATAATACAATTCAGTGAGGACACAAAGTAATTTCAAAACCTGTTTTTATTGACCCAGAAATGAATACAAAATTACAAAAGAATGAATAAACTAGCTGGCCAATAAAAGAGGTCAACTAAATATAACCATATAACAATAGACTTAAAGTCAGTCTAAGATGCCTAAGACCATAACTTTGTGATCAAATATTAAAATGTCTTCCTACATGTCTGTCTCTCTCATGTTGTCTCTTCAGATTAGACTACAGCGGACCTTCCAGAGAGTTCTTCTTCCTTCTGTCTCAGGAGCTCTTTAACCCGTACTATGGTCTGTTCGAATACTCCGCTAACGACACGTATACCGTTCAAATCAGCCCCATGTCAGCATTTGTTGAGAATCATCTGGAATGGTAAGTTCTGCAGCACTAAACGCAGTTTTAAGAAACATTTGTATTATTGATCAGTGTTCCTAGACAAATCCTAAACACACAGCTCTAACTGTTCTGTCTCTCTCGCTGCAGTAAGAACATTAAACAGGTTTTACACGAACCAGCTCGGTAAGAATCCCGTGATGAGCGGTGCAGAGGATTGTCTCTAACCTCTCAATGTCTCCTCTAAGGATGCAGCTGCTGGTGATCAGCCTAAACATTAAAACCACCTACTGAATGTTGCATTGATCCATCAGTTTATACCCTCCAGGAGAGCAGATGCTGAAGTACTGAAACACTGAGTCTTGTACTGTATGTGCTATGGGCCAAACAGCAGGGCCTATCAAGTTCTGCACGATGAGCCTGATAGGCCCTGCCGTTGGCAATGGAGCGATTGTTCTGCTGGGGGACTTTAATGCTCACAAGGGCAATGATAGTGAGAACTAGAGGGATATGACTGGGGGGGAATGCCCCCCTCTGATCTGAATGTGAATGGTACTTTCTTTTTTGGCTTTAGTGCTCGGCACAGATTGTCCCTAACGGACACCATGTTCACGCATAGGAGTGTCCACGTGTGCACTTCGCACCAGGACACTCCAAGTCTCAGCTTATCAACTTTGTGGTCATGTTATTGGACTTGCAGTTGCATGTCTTGTACACTCAAGTGAAGAGAGGAGGGGAGTTGTCAGCTGATGGTGGAGGAGAATGCTGGTCTGGCCTGACCCAGTTTTAGTGGTTGCTGAGCCAAAAACTCCATCATGACAAGAGTTTTGTAAGACCATGAAGGCCGACTCCCAGACAGCTCAGAGTACAGTCTGGTCCACCATCAGACAGCTCAGGAAAGGGAAGCAGTGCACGGTGAGGATGAGGAGCTGCTGACCTCGCGGCGAGAACATTTTCAAAACTTCCTCAGTCCCACCAACATGCCTTCCAATGATGCAGCAGAGTGTCTTGGGACTTAAGGTGGGCTCTACCATGTCTGGAACTGAGATTACTGACGTTATAAAGCTTCTTGGTTTAGGGGCCCTGAGGGTAGACCAAAGTTCATCAAGGCTCTGGATGTTGTGGGATAGTCTTGGGTGACACATCTCTTTAATCACATGGACATCAGACACATTACTTGTGATTGGCAGACCAGGATGGTGGTCCCCCTGTTTAAGAAGGGGGGACAGACAAAGTGTCTCACCTACAGGGGGGTCACACTCCTCAGCCTCTCTGGTAAGATCCAGGAGAGGACAGCTGGACCTAGAACTGAGGAGGAGGTGTGCGCTTTTCTGGTTATTAATGAATAATATTATTAGCAAACAGTGTAATGGAGAACAATAAGTGGCTCATGTCAAACACCAACAACAGAAAGATGAATAAATGTAGTAAAAATGTGACTGTACACCTGTAACATCTGTGTGTGTCCAGGTTCCGTTTCAGTGGTCGTATTCTGGGCCTGGCTCTGATCCATCAGTACCTGCTGGATGCTTTCTTCACCAGACCCTTCTACAAGGCGCTGCTCAGACTGTCAGTACACACTCATACACACCTGGAGACTCCTCATTTCTCATCTACATCCACAGTTTCATGTTAAGATTTATAAGCCTGTTGAAGGTTTGTCTTTAAATGTGTCAGTTTAACCTTTAGTCCTCAGTCTGAACAGAACTTCTCATTGATTAGCACCTTTGACAAACCATGACAAAGCGAGCAGTGTTGTTAGTGTGAGCGGTGTGTGTCGTCCAGGGCGACGGACCTGTCGGATCTGGAGTACCTGGATGAGGAGTTCCACCAGTCTCTGCAGTGGATGAAAGACAACGACATCACTGACATCCTGGACCTCACATTCACTGTGAACGAGGAGGTCTTTGGCCAGGTGACTGTGTGTTAGTATGTGTGACAGCATGGCTCCCTTAAAATCAGTTGTGTCCAAGGTTGGTCCTCAAGGGCCTGCAGGTTTTGAATGTTTCCTGCTGCAGCACACCTGGATCAGATTAATGGGTCAGCATGCTTGGGCAGCTAAAGAAGCAAAGCTGTTGAGATGAACCATTTGATTTGAATCATGTGTGTTGGAGCAGGGACACATCTAAAACCCTGCAGGACTTTGGTCCTTGAAGGCTGCCCCTGGTTTAGATTAAACTACCAAGCATCATGTGGTAAACGTAACGTTGCTGCTGTTGCATCTGGAAGCAAAAGGAATTATTGTGGTCTGGACTTTAAAATGAACACCTCCAGACCCTTCAGCAGTCCTCCTTCGATCACTCATGGGTTGGAGCATCTTCAGGTTATTTTCATGCTGAGTCCCCAGTATGGTACGAAAGGATGGACGAGGTGAACTGAAAGTTCTCCAACTGGTTCAACTGGGACTGGAAGGAGACTCAGACTGACCTGAGTGACCTGAAATGAATGATATGAAAAGACAGAAAAAGTTGAGATGGGGTGAAGGATGAAAGATGAAGAGGATGATGGAAGGAAGGATGAGAGAAGGGGAGGATGGATGGAGGAGAAAAGAATGGATAGGTGATGGAGCGAGGACAGGGATGATGAAGCGATGAGGGAAGAATGTATGGATGAGGGAAGGAAGAGAGGATCAAAGGATGAATTAATGTGGGAGGGGGAGGATGGATGAAGGAAGTAAGGATGGACAGATGAATATATTTGGGAGAGGGAGGAAGAATAGATGAGGAAGGGGAGGAAGGATGGTGAAGAGGAATAATTGAGGTATGAACATTGAAGGAGGGTGGAGGGAAAATGAGGGAATGAATAAGAGAGAAGGAGGAAGGATGACTGGATGAAGGAGAGATGGAGGATATGGATGAATGAGGGAAGAGGAGGAAGGATAAACCTATGAAACTGATGAGAAAAAGAGAGGAGTGGGAGATGTGGTCAGCTGTAACGTGAGTTCTTACAGGTATTTTTCCAGGGAGATTTCTTCCACGGTGACCAGTTTAAAACTGGGCGCAGACGTGGAACGGATGTTGTGACACATGTTTCCAGCCTGACTGGAGTCTGTGGACTCCCGTTTCCAGGTGACGGAGCGGGAGCTGAAGTCAGGTGGCTCCAACCTGCAGGTGACGGAGAAGAACAAGAAGGATTACATCGAGCGAATGGCCAAGTGGAGGGTGGAGAGAGGAGTGGTGCAGCAGACCGAAGCGCTGGTCAGAGGCTTCTATGAGGTCAGGGATTCACACTTTCACCAGTTTGAACAGTTTGAGCTGCTTGTAGAGAAGCTTCACGTCTTATCTGCTGGACAGGTGGTGGACTCCAGGCTGGTGTCGGTGTTTGATGCGCGGGAGCTGGAGCTGGTCATTGCTGGGACTGTGGAGATTGACCTGAGTGACTGGAGGAGCAACACAGAGTACAGAGGAGGTGTGTTAACATCTGTTACTCTGTATGTTGTCAGTTTACAGACATAAGAGTATGCTCCACCTGAGCATCCGGGTCGCAACATCAGCAAAGCCTGAAAAAGTCTTTTTATATCCAGAAAGTTTGTTTTTGCTTATATTTTTATTTTATTTCTGCTGCAGGTTACCACGATGGCCACATAGTGATGCGGTGGTTCTGGGCAGCTGTGGAGAGGTTCAACAACGAGCAGCGCCTCCGGCTGCTGCAGTTTGTCACGGGGACGTCCAGCGTTCCCTACGAAGGTTTTGCCGCTCTGCGAGGATCTAATGGCCTTCGACGCTTCTGCATCGAGAAGTGGGGCAAAGTCACATCACTACCCAGGTAACTCATCCTGGTCTGACCTGCAACCACAATCCCAAATGGCTGGGACAGAATGCAACGATTCAGTATTCTCATAAAGCCATATTTTAATCTCAGTGAAACATAAACAACATATTACATGATGAAACTGACTCTTCCAGGACTCTTCTCCTGTCAGGACATGCTGTTGTGATGGATACAGTATGTAGTTCAGCATTGTCTTGCATAGATCTGCAAGGCTGGATGGGAACAGATGTTGTTCTAAAACAGGGATGTCAAACTCCGGTCTTTGTGGGCCGCTATCCTGCAGGTTATTATTTTACTACTCCAACACACCAGATTTAATTCAAATGCTCCAACCGCTTGTTGGCAGGTTCTGCAGAAAAACTCATTCATTTCAGTCAGGTGTGTTGATGCAGGGAATCATCTGAGACCTGCAGGACAGTGCTCCTCGACAACCCGAGTTCAACATCCATGCTCCAAAACCTCTATGTAAGGGTTCCTCAATGAAGGTCTAAACTAGATGCTGGTGATCTTTGGGTCCTCAAGCAGCACTTCATTAAAAATAGATTTGATTCTTTACTGGAAATCACTGCATGGACTCAGGAATATTTCCAGAAACCACTGTCTGTAAACACAGTTCACCCTAAAATTCACAAATGCAGGTTAAAGCTCCATCATACAAAGAAGAAGCCAGATGTGAACAGGATCCAGAAACACCACCATCTTCTCTGGACTAAAGCTCTGAGGCAAAGTGGAAAACTGTTCTGTGGTCAGATGGATCAAACTGTGAAATTCTTTCTGGAAAGCATGGATTAAGGAGGAGAGGGAGCATCTAGCTTGTTCTCAGTGGACCTCTGATGGGATGGGGCTGCATTAGTGCCTATGGCGTGGGCAGCTTCCACATCTGTGAAGCTCCATCAATTTTGAAAAGTACATGGAGGTTTTAGAGCAACATCTGCTCCCATCCAGACAACGTCTCTTTCAGGGAAGGCCTTGCAGATTTCAGCAAGACAATGCTGAACCACATCCTGCATCCATCACAACATCATGGCTTCACAGGAGAACATCATCCATCTAGGAAATGGAATTGGGTTTGTATTCCTGGACTTTTAACTTTTTATCCAAATGCTTCCATTTACTATGATGCAAGACCAAAACAGCAGTTAAGCAGCCTGAGACCATTTGTAAAAAAATCTCCTTTGAATAGATAATTTCTTCTCCTAGATCTGTGTTTTTGTCTTAGTTTGATGTACAGACTACCCCTCTTAAAACATCCATGGCAAAAGTGAAACTCTGAAGTGTCTCTGTGCAGTAACCGAAGGCTTTGTGCTGACTGTTGTGCATTTGACATCAAATGTGGTGACACTACAATCGTTAGGAGGGCTCTGACATTGTTCATGCACCAGCTCAGCAAAGGAGCTATTCTGGTCTTCTCCTTCCTCTGCAGTGAAGGTAGATGCAACGTTCTACAAAGCATATTCCTCTGACCTCAGTGTAGGGCATTAATTTGGTGAACGGCAGTTAAATAAGAGCAAGCCCAGCAGAAACAGACAGCAGGCTCTGGTTTCACTGCAGAGCAGGAGGAAGCGCCAGCGTTTGGAGGCTTCAGGTGGAAAATGCATGTTCCAGACAGAATCGGATATGTCTGTCTGATAGTAGTAGAAATATTTCTTTTTTTAATTACCAGGAAGCTTGGCTGGTAAATACCTAAAATTACTAGCCAATCAAAATTTCCACTAGACACATTAAAATAATCCAGATTATAAATGCAACTGAAGGTATTTAATTGTGCATCTTTCTTTAAATTGTTCTGATTGATTTTTTTTTCATAAAAATGCCAAACAATATTCACTCTTTTCCAGAAATTATGCTTTTGATATTATCCTTTAACACTTTGTGTGTCATATTTGATAACATCTGCTTTCTGAGATCTATTGTATCACCACATGTTACAATACTTGGACTTAATCAAATTACAAGCCTTTTTCTGTTGTCTTGTAATGTCACACCAAGCAAACTGTCAGTTTTAACTGTCACATCTCAAGTAAGTTGGAACAGCAGCAACAAAAGGCTGGATAAGTAATTAGTACAAAATACAAACAGACAACTGGAGGAAGATTTGACAACTAAGGTTATTTACCCCGAATCCCTTAAGGTCCATTTTGTAACGGGGAGGCTGTGGACCCAAATGCAACACAATGAGTCTGGAATAAAACAAGCTTCATTATTTTCTGCAGGTAAGGTCAGGTAAGCAGGTTTTCCTCTGGGCCGACAGGACTGACAGAGATGACAGGATGCTGAGTGCAGAGAAGTTCAGGAGGTGACAACAGGATGATGTGGAATTGTTTAAAGTGGGTGAGACTCGCTGCGTATGCCTGTCCTTCCAGACGTGATTCAGGTTGATCCAGAGATTAAACAGGACTGAGACAAAAAACAAGGTCAGAAACAGGCGGGGTTGGTACCGGGGAAACAGAGACGACCTCAGAAAGATTCTGGACAGGGCTGAGTTGAAAGGCAAAGGCAGAGTCGGCAAAAGGGAATCAATCTGGAGATGAACGCTGCTGAGTCAGGCATGGGCGCAAAGACAATCTAGCAACTAGGGAATGAAACAGGACAGAAATAGGCACACTGATAGGTAAATGGCAGGTGGAAGTGTTTGAGCTGATGAGGGAATAGCAAAGCCAGAGAGCACCACGGCTCAGTGTGACACATTTATGCTCGACGCAGAAAATGGATATGCAGATGGATGGAGAGTTTCTTACGTCATCTGCGTCGGTTACACACATAATTTGGGTAGTTTTCAGAGAACTTAGACACAGAAAACAAAGCAATACCACCAGAAATCAGGGGGGGCAGTGCTGAGCAGATGCGACGCAGCGAAAGAATCAAACCAAAGAAGAAGAGGAACAGGAAGGGGAAAACAAGCAGAAGAAGAAGGATGAGGACATCAAATGTAGAAACTGGACGAGCTTTTGAAGAGAGGCTTGGCAGCAACACATATTTTAAAAAAGAAGTTTGAACAGCAGCAACAAAAGGCTGAAAAAGTCATTGGTATAAATCAAAATCATCTGGCAACAGGTCAGTAACACGACTGGATGTAGAAGGAGCATTTCAGGGAGGCAGAGTCTCTCAGATGAGCAGAAGTTCACCAGTCTGAGACAAAATGGGTCTGAAATTATGGAACAGTTTCAGAAAAAGAAGTTAAAAAAAGAGGAGATGATACACAATAGTAAACATCCTTTTACAGATAAAATGTTTGCGTTTCAACATCTGCTATGTTGTTTGTGTTCTACTGGGAATGAAACATGTTGATATGGTTTACAAATGATCAAGTCCTGTTTTTATTTACATTTTATACACTCACAACTTTTTTGGAAGTGCTGTTGTTTGATGTGTTGGAATAGTGTTCATAGGAAATGTAGATTTAGCACAGACTGGACAGTTAGTTTTCATTTTTAGCTACTGTNAGATTAGACAGTTAGTTTTCATTTTTAGCTACTGTAATGAATTTTAACCCATACTTGGCAGGTTGGTGGGTGTTTACGGTCCTGGTTGTGATGTCTAACAATAAGTTATAGCTTAGTTCCCATTACTAAACTGGTTTGCATGTATTAATGTAAGAGTAATAAAATTTTCATGTATGTTCCTTGAAATGGCCTCTCATCAGTTTGTCTCCCCTTTGTCAGGGCTCACACCTGTTTCAACCGCCTCGACCTGCCTCCCTACCCTTCCTACACCATCCTGTACGATAAACTATTGATCGCTGTGGAGGAAACCAGCACCTTTGGCCTGGAGTGAGACGGACTAATCGGACTCTTCACCCGTCTCTGCGTGACACCGGCTGGGCCGAAAATGTGGAGGGGAAACAGGCCCTTCGTGGGCTCAACGTGTCGTGAAGCTTCGTGAATTGTACTGGACAAAATTTGGTGATGTGGATGTATGTGCGTCACTGTTCTGGTTCTGTGTGTTAGTTTCTCACTTAGCGACGAGGTCTTTGTGACTGCACCCAGCACCGAGGACATTGCTTCAGGACTACCGTTACTTTTATATCAACTACATCAAGCAGGGAATGTCAAACTCTGCAATGGCTTTTTCTTTATTTTACAGTAATATTTTCAGTCCACATGTACCCATACGGTGGGTATGCAAATGGAGTCAAGATCATTCGTTGCATGTACCGAAATGGATCTTCCTCCAATGAAGAAGATACTAATGTTGATAGAAACTGATAGAAAAACAGCAACAAATATAACAGAATATGAGACTTTTAGAGAGAGCTGACATTTTGACGGCATCGTAGGGGTGAGAATTTTATCTTTAATACAGAAAAGATCTACGTGATGATGTAATAAATAATCAAGCTGATAGATTTATGACTGCTGTGCAAACAAAAAGAAAGAATAAGTAATATAATGAACATAAACACAGACTTTATATGAGGCCTCAAAAACTACTGAACTCTCATTGTTAAAAAAAAAATACATTAATACAACATTTTGACAAATTCTCATGTTTTATTTTACGTAAATTCAAACTTGAGTGTGTCCAAAGTTCAGAAGACAAATCCTCAGGTGGTTTTCTGCACTGGAAACTTAAAGAGACAGACTTTAAAAAGCTCATCGTGTAGTCGCCCTGATGCCAAAGGAACAATCATGTTTAGTTTCATCGTGCATTTTAAAGGTCCTGCACTGAGGTGACCTATGTTTGTATTTGAAAAGAAATGGAAATTAGGAGAATTATAATTGGACTGAAACTGAAGGGAACTGAACAGAGATGGGCCCAGAACAGATCCCTGAGGATCTGAACAGTTAGGAGTTGAACACTGAAAGCAGACGTCGGCATCCGTGAGTTAAGCCACTCATACACTGAAGTAATGAAGTTTGTTTCAATGGACGCCGGTCAGCTGAGAGTTTGTTTAGCAACAGGAGAAGTCATGAAGACTGGATCTGGGGAAAGATGAACAATTCTCGGTCTAATCCAACAGAAAGCATCAAATCCAGTTATATCTGCTGAAACAGGTATTCATCGCGCCGTCAAAGACTCAAATGAAGCGATGATTTTTCACTCTGATACACAAAAATCTTTGGTATCATGCAGGAAGGAAACACCTGGAGCTTCTCATCATGCATCTCCCTTTAGTTCAGTCCCAGGGAGGAGACAGCTGAGACAGACTTCGTCTTAAGATGCCAAGCCTGCTGTGAACATTGGGAGCTGTCATTTCCAACACGAAGGGCTGCTTGGATGGGAACTGCTCGTACTCACATTCAAGTCTTCCACTGACCACCTTCTTATCTCAGACTCTGTACCGTCGCCATGGTGTTGCTCTTTGTGTGGAGCAGGTACTCCAACATGTTAACCATACCAGTCACAAGGTGCAAAGCAGCATGCAAACCTCCAAATGTTTAGGATGACTGGAGCTTCTAGAAGCAGGGACTAATCTATGTGATATATGCAATAGCAAGACCTTCGCTCCAACATGTTTCCCCTCCGCAGTGTGGCCCCCAGCGCCCCTCCCTGTCTCACAGTGAAACTTTGTGCCCTCCAACGTGGCCTGTGGGTTAAGTGGGTTTCAAACCAGACATGAAGAGTGTTCAGAGTTCAGGTGTTTGCTTTGGAAAATCATCTTAACGCTCATGTGATCTGACCCCCTGCATCCAGGAAGGGAACTACATTTGACGCAACTCTGGTGTTTGGAGTTTCAACAAGTAGGAAAATAATCTTTAAAACAAAAATGACCTGATCATTTCTACTTGCTTTTAATTCCCAATACAAGCCTATCAGACATAGCTGAGCTGCAAGTGGTGCTGCATTGTGGGTAATGAAGGCACCAGGTTTTAGCATCTCTGGTTCAGCCTCCTCGTTCTGTTCTGCCTTTTTTATTGCTTCGTTTTTTAACCCGTGTTTAGTAAATACTTCTATCCACAGACTGCCCGACAAAGCTACCGTTAGCTTGTAAATGTCCCCTCCTAGTCAAGTGTTGTTAAAGCAGTGAAGGGTGGATGTGGAGGCCGGGAGGTGGACAGACGTTTGGTGCATCACAGACCTCTTAATGTCATTTACAAAAACTTTGTACACACTTCGAATGCAGACATGTTTAAACAAAGTCAGCTTTAGTCTCATGGTCTTTGGGTCCTTCTGTGTTAAACCCCTTGGTTTCCTTTTCACCTTGCCAGTCCATTGTAGTCTTCATGTCATTTTTCGTCCATGTCATGTTCCTGTCATGTGTCCTCTGGTTCGGCTTTAGTTCCTGGACCGGTCTGCCTCCTGCCTCATCTGGGTCCTTATCCACGCTTCCTTGACAGACAACCAGACAAGACAATGAAGCCATAGGACAGTAAAACTAAACCAAGAACATACAGATCATGACGTTTTTTTGTTGCTTTCCACTGTTTAAAATAACTTTTGGTAATTTATTGAACATTTTCTCTTTTTAAAATAAATAGTCCTAATATTATAGTTATAATTTATTTCATTCATTCAAGAACAAGTTGCAGTCTACACAGGTTATGCCCTGACCTCTTGGTGAATAACACCACTGACCAGCTATCAGACTCACCTGGAGGTTTCATTTAATCAGATTCCCCACTCGCACCATCATCACCGTGTCTGAAAAGGATGCTGGATGTGTTTGGATGCAGCAGGAGGTGATTTATTTTAAAAGCTGTACACGATTCCCTATGGAAGGAGCGGTATACATATATTTTACAGTGCATCTCTTTCCTCTATAGCCACTAAACCATGAGGACATTCCACCTGCAAGCTGCTGTCCAGATTCAGGAGTTATTTATTTATCCATTTATGATGTCAATCTCACTGTGTGATTGTTTATAACCAAGATATCACTTTAAAAATGAGGGCGAACAGGTTTCAGTCATATTATTATTTGATTTTATTAATTTCTTTTGTTGTTCTTTCTTTCTTTTTCTTTTGTTTATTATTTTCTTGGTCAGCTCTGCAGTCTCATGGCCTTTTCTGGACATTAGGACATTAGAGTCATCCTTTCAGCTTACAGAGAGATGTCTATTCAGCTATCTAAGAGGAAAGATACGATTTTTGTTAAAAACTTACGAAGAAATTTAAGAAGACGTAAGATGATACTGGTGAATGAGGCCCTTTGTTTTAATAAGACATAAGTCTTCAATCTTTTAGTGGTCTTATCCGAACCCAGCTACTCCCAAAATATATTTCCCATGATGACAATCGTTCCCTCGCCCCAAACCCACTGCAGGCATACAAAGTGAGAAAAGTTTCAGTTCTACATGTTGTCTTTCATCGTTATCAGAGGTTCAGCAGAGTTATCCAACATCAGACATAGTCACATGACCCTGGGCCTATGCGGCGACCTGCCCAGGCTGTACTGGGATAGACTCCATGTACTGGATTGAATGGTTCTAGAAAATGGACGGATGGATGGAAGAATACTGGACTAACTTAATTTGACAATCAATTGAATTAGTGTCAGATAATTGTATTAGTCAGAAGATGATCACTGCAGTGGTGGTTGGATGTGAGGCCTTATCCACCCATCTGTTGTACATCCACTTGCATAATGCTGTGATTCTGTTCCACTGCCCATCTTTTATTCCCTTACTCCCCGTTTATTGCATCCACACTGAAGGAGAGGTCCTGACACCCTCCTTGAATGTTTGGTTTGTTTTTTGATGTAGAATCAATTGAAGCGTTTGCCTTGACTTTCGTAGCCTTTGTGTTTGGATGTGTTTCTATATCATCTGTTCAGCAGACCAGTTACCTGTCGCTGGAAACCAGGATGTCTGTTTTTCTTCATGTCGCAGATGTCTCACTCGGTCATGAATTACACAACTGCAAATATCCAGTAAGTGATCCAGGATCTGGGAGGAAATTCTTTCATGAGTTTATATGTTAAATACATACATTTTATATCATTTTACACTGATATTTATTGTGGGGGAATGATTAAAAATACTAACACTGATCTGTAAATGCATTAATAGAAGCTGTTATAGAGATATTTGAATAAGCAGTTGGAGAAATGAAATGATTTCTAAAGAGGTACAAATTGTAGCAGCTAATTTTTTGTTTTTTCTTTTTATAATTTTCACTTTCATATACGGGATTTCGCTAAAAGAACATGTGAATAGCTGACTGGACGGTGGCAGCTTTTCTGGGAGGTAACGCTGAAGCATGCACAGTCTTGTTTCTATCATACCTGTATATTATAAAGCTGTGTAAATAAATGTGAACGGCACTGCTCTGATCTGAACGGGTTGCTAAACACTCAGGCTTTGCTGCTGATCCACCACCGTACACCTGTTTATGAATCTCAATAAAAAGGTCACTTTGTTACTGCGCTGATGTGGTGTGGGTTTATTGTACAGAGTGACAGTAAACAAAAAAAAAACTAAGTGTGATGTTATTATTGGTGTAAAGATTTTGGTTCAGTTGTGTCCTGATGTTTTTGAAGGTGTAACTCAGTGATGTTAAACCACCATTAATGTAATTTTGTGAAAATTAATTTGGTAATAAATATCTGGAAACACACATATATAAATAAATATAATATATACATATATAATTAAGCTTCTTAACTTCTTCGCTATGGCTGCCCAGCAGAGCCGGTTGTAAGAATAACAAACCATCACCTTATCTGTTGGTTTAGGCTGCTTTATCAAAACGACTGCCTTGCACCTGCTGTAGGGGGCGACACTGCGAGGCGTAAAAAGAATAAAAATATAATCAATAATAGCATAATAAAGTTAAACTGTTGTACTGTTCGTCATAATCAAAATACAGCTGCCTACAATACTTTTACCAAGGCTAGCGAAGTACCTTGGTAAAAACAAAATAAAAACAGCAAAAGCTACAAAAATAAAATAAAAAATTAAATAAATACATAATTGGATATTTAAGAATAATAAAGAAAACAATTAAAATGATACATTTAATACAATTAAATGAAATTAAAAATCCAGTTCTGTGCTAAGCTGAAGGTCTTGCTTGAGACTGCAGTTTTGTGTTTCTCTGTGATGCTGTTCCACAGATGAGGGTCGTATTGATGGAACAAGGCCTCATCATATGTTTTGGTTCTGCATCCAGCTGCAAGTCGGCCAACAAGCAGCAGCAGATGCAGCTTGAAGCATGTGACTTCTGTTATTGCTGCAGCAGCAGTCATGTTTCTAATGCAGACACACTTTAGACACACTTTAACAACTCAGTTATAGTATTCATGTCAGACACACATGCAAGGCCTGTTCCTCCACAATGTTTTTGTCCACAAATGGAAGCAACAAAATATATTTTACTATGACGATAACTGTTCAAACCTTTAAACCCAGAAAACAATGTGACTTGTAGTGACTTGTAGTTTGTACACAGACCCCAATTTACATTTGATTGCAGTATTGTGACACATATTATTAAGACTACTGGCAATTTAATAAGTTTAGTTAGTGATTAAGTGATTTATTTCACTGTATTATTTTTCTACGTTGGTGTGTTCAATACGTAATTAAATCTGATAAGTCTGTTGTAAGGAGGAGGAGGAGGGTGGGGAGGCTTGGNAAAGTCTGTTGTAAGGAGGAGGAGGAGGAGGGTGGGGAGGCTTGGCTGGTGAGATATTTGTATGAAGAAGGAATTGAACATGTGGACCATGAGTGACCGCTGGAGGACGTAAATCGACTCAACTGGCTCCGCTGTCGCCTCCTCCTATTGGCCAGCCCGCCTGTCAATCACCGCAGCTGCTGCTTACAGGAGCCGCCCGCAGCGGCTCAGCGCGTGCAGAGCTGGAGCTGACGGAGGACAAAGTTCGCTCTGAGTGACTGGATCAAAATGAGCCGTTTATTTCACTTTTTTCATGGAAAATTAAACTGCTTTAATCGTTTCAACAGCTATGCTGCTGAACAGTGATATTTTTCCTGTCGCTCGGGTGTTTTCTTCACCAGTAGTCTCTTAGAGTTGAGGAAACTACGACATTAATTTGGGGAAAAATTAATTGATATATTAAAAAGTGAAACAGCCGCTCTGGTCAAACTGCGCCATGATCCCTGAATGTCCAACCACCGGGGAACCCAGAAGCAGAACCCGCTTCCAGTACAGTCCAGCGGGAGAACCGAGCCAGGGTCGAGTCAGCGGCTTGTTGTCCGAAATCAAAACCTCCATCAACAACGAGCCGTTCACGGACCACTACACCATCATCCCCGGGAAAGAGCTGGGCAGGTAGGAAAGTTGTAAAGACGTCAGGACTGTAAGTTTATATCGTTTTATTTCCGTGGCGCCGCTGCTGCGGCTCTGGTTTAGCTGGCAGGACGCAGATCTGGTTCTGTGGTCATTACTGAGAGTTTGGGCTCTGACCGCCAAGCAGGCTTATCCGAAAGGATTTGCGCCCGTTAGATGGTGAACATCAGCCAGCATGCTCAGTCTGCGGTAATCCTCCTCGTATCTGACTCATTTCTTCATTAAAAACGTCCAGTATTGATAAAAACTTGCTGAGGGGATTTTAAAGAATGATTAAACACAGTTTAGGTAGTAACACTTACTGCTGTTTGTCTCTGGCAGCAGCAGAGCAGCCCTAGAATAACACGAATATGAGCACTTTTTTTAAAGGAAAAGATAATATTTAACATGACTTTTTAAAGCTTATTTATTAAAGGACACTCCTTCCTCTCTATAGGCTCAACCAGTCTCTGCTATATTCCTGTAAAAGACTGTCCTGTGTGACACTTCGTATTCCAGGTACAGACTTGGTGAAAGAACCAGGTTTACAGCCATGACGAGTCTTTGAGACAACAAAGACTGTGCGTGTGTACGTGTGTGTGTGTGTGTGTGTGCGGCTTTGAATCGCATGACTTGACATTGTGACTGAGATTAGCTGCCACAGAACAACATGAAAGGTTACAATAATCTGCAGCACCGCTCAGACTTCAGCTTGCAGGGTGCAGATCATGTCCATCAGAGAGCCAGTCTCAGGTGTTGTCCTCTGCATGCTTATCATCCAATCAGAGTAAAAAGGACTTTCTAATACTTCAGTCAATTCACCATTTTCCTCACACACCTCCCCACATCACCACTATGATAAATGAGCATCACCGCTTTCAAGTTTTTTTCTTCAATATATAGATAATGATAAATGTTTGATGGATATTAGTTGCCATGGCAACATTAACCCTTAAATCTCCAAGCCTTTTTTTAAAGTCTTTGACCCTCTGTTTTTTATATTTGTTTGTTTGTTTGTTTATTTAATGTAAATTAACACATGTAGAAGCTTAACCCTTTTAAGGCATGCAGACATGATGTTTACAGGACAGCCTCAGCTGTCAGATTACGAGGCTAAAATGATGTAAAATAAATGTGTTATTAGATATAGCAACGTAAAGGCCAGGTTTTCTGACTCTGGAAACGTTTGTGTTTATGTAAAATGGGTTTAGTTGGCAGATGGTGATCAATCACTGTCGTTTCTTCTGGTAGGCTGAAATCAGGACGGATGGATGGACGGACGAGGAAATGTGCAGGTTATTTATATGTGTTAAATAACAAGCCAGCCAGTAACACTACCATGTTTTTAAAGCACGTGTATTTAGTTAGATAAGTGTATTGCAGGTATATTCCTGAGATTAACGAGGAAGATTCAACAGTCTTAATTCTGTCAGATAAACAGAGAAGCTGATAACAGAAGTCACTGGGAGTTCCTACAGAGAGCTGTTTAGACATACTCAGTTCTTATTTTGGTTCATTTCAGTGAAATTACAACCTCACAGAGGTTATGTTTTCAGTGTCATACATGTATCGGTCTATTTATTTATTTAACAGGGACAAATGCATAAAGCCTTACTTCATAAAATTTATCGTTTGGATGTAGACAAAGCTTAAATAAATAATTAATTTATTAGCATGTGACATTACTTTGGGCTTGTATTTCAAATAGAAAATGTCAAATACTTACTAGCTTTCACATTCACTTCTCAGCCAACCTACAACAAAATTAAAATTTTAAATGTATTTTATATTGTTATCAATTATTTCAAGTGGAACAATTAGAAAAAAGTAGCATGTAATAATAAAGTAAGGAAACAGAACGCTGGATGTCAGCTGATATTGATTTCTTGTATCAAACGTCGACAGTTCAATAATGAACGCACGCCGGGTCACTCTGGCATCGATGCAGCTCTGGTCGAGGACTCCTGCATGACAAGATGCCAAAATGAAAGCTTCTAAGTCATCAGATAAAGCTCAGAATCACTGTAGGAAAAAACAAACAAATAAATAAAGATTACAAGGTCATGGTAGATGTTATGAACCGACATGTTGATATTCTGGATCTGGTGATCCGGAAGTTCATATATAAGTGGCACTAGGTGGGCTGGTATTTAGGGCTTTTCTCAGGTGGGTGACCGTTGGCTTGGCGGAGGTCTGCGCTCAGTGCTTCTAGTTTTGAGTTTAAGCTGTGGAAGCTCAAATCAGTCCCTATCCCAATCAGTGCGTCCTAAAATGTCTGATATTTGCTAAAAAGTTGCAGCACCTGAAATTTGAAATAATTCATTAAAATTCATCTATCCATTAAGGCCAATGTCAAGTCAAGTCAAATTTATTTATAAAGCACATTTAACAAAAACCTCAAATGACCAAAGTGCTGTACGTACAAAGCAGATAAAATGTCCAGGTCATCATTAAAATAAAATAAAATAAACCAATATTTCTCATAAAACAAAATACGCAAACCAAACCATATAAACTTACATTAAAATAACACATAAGAACATAAATACAATAAAAACTCAAATAAAATGCTCAGGCTGGAGGAAAAGCCAGTGAGTTCCCCACAGCCAAAGCGAGGTTGTGGGGAGCTGGAGTCTATCCCAGCAGCTACTGGGAGAGTTTCACCATCCTGCCGAGTGAAGCTGCAGCTTATTGTTCAAACAGCTGATTTATTATTTCTTTATCAGCAGCAGAGGTGGACGTTCCAGACTCCATCGTGGTGGTTCATGTTTTCATATCTCCGACTTTCTCTGTCCGTGTTCTGCTGTAGAAAATGTTTAACGTTAATGACTTTTTCTTCCACTACAACGTTTTTCTCCACTTTCATGCAGAACTCTGGGACGGTGTCGTGCACAGACCTCTGTGGTGACATTAGAGGGTTAATGCGAGTAGTTTCGTACACATCTGTATGTTCATAATCAGAAACTGAAGTAAAGCTGATGTAAGTTTATCACGTTACCCAGAGGAACGCTGTGATTGGTCAGTGTTGCATTAAAGCTGCAATGATTGGACATAATTTGTAAAGACTTGCAGAATTCTTGAACTTGAAATGGTGCTTGTTAGTAAATCATTGCTTAGCTTCTGACTTCTGATGGAAACACTTGGTTCAGTTAAACTCAATCAGATGCTTTTATGGAACAATGCAGCACATGCAGAGATGAGTATTTAGACCGGATCATTTGTCTCAGTGGTTCTGGCCGACCCACAGAACGGAGCTGAATGGTCATCAATTGTTTATTCACCCGCCAGAGTCCAGTGTTTCTGTGTAACTCTATCAAAATTATAAAAATAAAAGATTACATCCCTTTATCTAATTTATTATGGATAAAGCTGGTTTTGAAAAAATTAAGAACATGAATGGGTGTGGCTTATATATCAGTGTTCATTAGGTAACAATCAACGTTGCACAAAAAGCAAGGAAATTTGTGTTTGGTAGATTATTTCTCTCTTTAATACGACCAGCTGGTGTGTTATTATTAGGGCTGCAACTAATGACTATTCT
>CM047992.1:27099304-27133486 GCA_026261665.1 Melanotaenia duboulayi | reverse complement strand
TGACCGACCTGAACCATCAGACCGATCCTGAACCATCTGACCGACCTGAACCATCAGACCGATCCTGAACCATCACCACCACCGACACAAAGTAACCTGAAAACTGCTGCTTCATGTAGTCCTGCCTTTTAGAAGTTTCGGGTTTTGATCAACAACAGCTGATGCAGCAGCTCAAACAGGTAACACCACATTGGATGCAGCGGTACAGTGGCCTAATGTCTGTTACCGATAACTACAGATCATATTTTTCACCACAGATCATATTTAAGCAGGTAAGCAGCCGGAAATATAAGAAGGATTTCAGTCTAAGGTTCATTTTATATTCTATGATGCAGGGTTTCCACTACATGTAAATGATCGTGGTACACCACCATGGCAAAATAAAAGCCGCCATGTTTTCAGAATTCAGATTTTTTTCAGATGTTGCAATATAAATTCTATTGTATGAATGAATCCTTATGAACATAAAGTCTGTTTGCACACTTTTATGGATCATAATAAGAGTGTGAAATTATACTCAGGAAATTTGACACTTTGCTGCAAATAAGTTAATTTTGAAAAACAAACTAGTCTCAACTTCCTGTCTGGTTTTACTGCAGCTCGTTGTGGCAAATAGGTGACAGAGCATTGTAGGGTTACTCCACGAGAAGTAAGAACTTCTTGAGACTGTAAGACCAAGATAAAATTTTGTTTTGGTCTGGTCACGTCATCCTCCACAAGAAGCTTCGTACATGGCAGTTTAAATGAAATTACTGCATTGTTGTCTTTGTCTTTATGTGCAATGAACAGTTGACCCGGTTATTTAATATTTAACATGAAACTTTGACCGTGGCAAGATGGGGTGTGCATGCGGCGATGTCCGTGTATACATTATCGTACTTTGTCAGCACCTTGATCAACTGTTCATTAAATAAGTCTCCTGAAAAGACTAGTGGGGAAGAGAAAAGTGGAGGCAAAGCAGGAGAATGAGGCAGGAGAGCAGCAGGGAAGCTGTGGACGACTTTCTGTACAGCAGAACCTGACGTATCAGAATCAGAATGAAGAAACAAAGAAAAAGAAGACAAAAAAAGAAAAAGAAATCAAGTCTTCTCAGCCTGGCTGCAAACTGCCATTACATTACATTTTTGCCTTAAATAACATGCTTTAAATAAATAATGTTTGTATGAAAGGTTTTGTTGCACGGTGGTGTGGTGGTTAGCACCGCTTCCTTACCATAAGAAGGTCGGCTGGGGGGAACCCGGGGGGCTGTGTGGAGTTTGCATGTTTCCCCGTGTATGTGTGGCTTCTCTCTGGGTTTTTTGGCTTCCTCCCACTGTCCAAAGACGTGCATGTTAAGTTATTTGGTCACTCAAAATGTTTCCTGTGTGTGTGAATGGTTGTTTGTCTCTTGCTGTGTGTGGTCCTGCGGTGGACTGGTGACCTGTCCAGGGTGTACCCTGCCTCTCACCTGTTAAATTCTGGGATAGGCTCCAGCTTACTGTGACTGCAATGGATAAAGCGGTACAGAGTATGAAAGAATAAAAGTCTTTTTTGTTTTAACATATCTGGAGGAAACCCTGTGATGTCTAGCGGCTAATTTCCACCATGTCCTTGTGCTCCACGGTTTCATTCTGACCTCCGCGTCAGGTCAGTTCACACCAGGAGCGTCAGGTGCAGAGCGGCCGTGAGTGCACCGCCAACTGGATTCGTAAGATCACAGGAGAATTGGAGAATCTTGTAATTTTCCACTTCCAGGATAGGTCTCATCGTCCGTGATGAAAAAAAACAAAAACAATGTGACCCCCTGCCCAAATAATGGCGTAATGTTTACATAGTTCAGTGAGGGCAAATCTATATGGGGACTTTTATTTTGAAAATCACTGAAAGCTTTTACTCTGCTCCCGTCTAATCGGTTTTGGAAAACATTTGATCCTGAAGCTGACTGAGCAGCTGCTCACAGAAAGCAAAGGTCTTCACAGCAAACACTCGCTGTGTATTGGCAAGTAGCTGCTAAAAAAATAGGTATTTTTGTTGATTCTCTCATCTTCATCCATCTGATTATCCTCATCTTTAAGTGTGTTTTCAGTGATTTTTCATCATTCTTCTCTGTCAGCGCGCTTGGTTTCATGTTGAAAAGACAGAAATTATTGAGTCAATGTAATGCTATGTAACACGAGACCGCAGCAACCCTATTATGTCATTACCCAGAACGTATGCACCATAAAGATCAATGGCGGTGGATGAGTGGAAGTTCCCTTTTAATGTAACTGATGAGTCTTCTTCACACATCAGAGCAGGTCATGGAGGTCCTCAGGGTTCTGTGTTTGAACCATTACTTTTCTTATTGTACATGTTTTTATTAGGTAACATTATTAAATAGTACAGATGGGAATTTTAAGTGATTTTATTAAGTCTATTAGTCAAGCCAATCAAAATTAATTTGATATTTATGTCATCAGTAATGTGTGCTTTCCTTTTTTTTTCTTTAGGACAAAAAGGAGGAAAAAAACATGTGCCTTTAAATGCCAAAGCATTGATAAAAACAAAAGACTTTGTGCCATTAAGGTCTGATGAAAGTTNGTAAGTTAGAGTAAGTTAGTAAGATTACAAAGATGTCTTAAAGATATAAAGGCCTGGGTGATGTTTTTTTTATTTTTTGTATCTTTCAGAATTCAGGCATACCTGGGTTGTTGTCTCTGTTTTAATGCCTGGCTCAGACATATGAAAGACCTCTGAGTTAATTTAATCTTTCACTTTCACTTAAAGCATGCACAGCTGCTACAGTTGACAGTTAAATTAAAACTCCTCTGTGTGCACAGCCCAAATTAAAAAGCATGTGGTGTAAATATCTGATGGGGGGGCAGATGATCTTGTCAGCTGTCCACACTATCTGCTGTACAGTTTCTCCAGCTGTCCAGGATGCTCTTTATAGTACCTCTGTAGATGGTGCTGAGGATGGGGTTAAGAGATGAGCCTTTATCAGGCTTCTCCTGAAGTAGAGGCATGACTCAGCTTGCTTTTCTATGAAGCTGCTGCTGAGAGACCAGGTTAGCTTTACAGGACTTGATGATTACTCAAGAGTGGTCCTAAAGTCAACTCTAAAAAAACAAAACAAAAACAAGAACAAAAAAACTTGAAAAGAAACACATACTGAAAGTCGATCAGTGGTTTAACCAGGCCGCTGAAGCTCTGACTACCAGCAGTAGCCAGAGGGGGGGTGGAGTGATGTAGGCTCATCATCTCCGTCACCAGCTGCATTTCAGAGGACGGGCCCCCAGCGACACGCGTGACACAATTTTTACATGAGACCACGTCCCAGTGTGCAGTGAAACGAGGTCACAACAAATGGTGACATGAAAGAAAACGGGAATTGAAAATGGTCCCAGCCAAGTCCACACACAGACATGCATTTGAGTTAGATAGAGAGAGAGAGGGTGAGAGAACGAGAGAGAGAGATAGAGCGAGAAAGAAATATAGAGAGAAAGATTGAGATATATAGAGAAAGATAGAGATAGAGAGAAAGATATAGATAGAGAGAGAAAGATAGATAGAGAAAGAGAGAGATAGAGAGAGATAGTTTTGAGTTTTAAAAGGCCCTTTAGTTCAGGCTACACATAGCAAAGGAAAAAAATTCACATATACGACAACAAAAAACAACAAAATAAGACGGGAAAAAATCAAAAATTGAAAACCAAACAATTTTCCATAACTGAACACAGAACATTCTGCAGACCCCAAAATTCCACAAATTCCTCCAACCTGTTTGTAAGTTTAAAGAAATCAAATTCCAGCCTGAGCCGAGCTGCCATTAACCTGGTGAAGACCAGGAGAACCTCCTCTGACCCTTGACCTTTGATCCTGTTCCTTCTGGTCTTACAAGTGGCTAACTTAGCCTCACCGAAAATTAAATTTAACAGTGAGTGAACAGATTTTTTACACGCCGAGTACTGAGGACCAAAAACGAAATAACTGAAAGAGAACTTTTCTCCAAACACCTGAACCAAACCCCTCAAAAGCTCAAACAAACCCATCAGCCGTGAACACTGAACAAAAAGATGATGAACCGTTTCTAATTGGAAACAAAAAGGACACCCAGGCCCTGTGTTAGGATCAAGGTGTGCCAGGTACCTGTTAGTGGCTATGGCCCCGTGCACAACCCTCCATTGAAGGTCACCAGACCGTTTATCAATGGGGTGTTTGTACAGGGACCGCCAGCAGGCTTTAAGGGACGCCCCAGAGCCAAAAACTCAGTCCACCTCAACCCTCTGACAGCCGCCAGAGATTGTAGGTTTGAAATCTTCATGCTGACGAGGTAGAGGGCCCTCTGTCTATAACTAACTATAGAGCAGTCTCTGGGCTGTCTGTAGTATGAAGGCTGTCACACGAGAGAAAGTGTCAATCAGGCCCTGTCCCCCCTCCTGGACCGGGACATACAGGACCGCCGCTCTCAGCCAATGATGCCCTGACCAGAAAAAGTCCACAAGTGTTCTCTGTACGTCCTCAAGCAGGCCTTCCAGTGGCGGCAGCATGACCAATTTGTGCCAGAGGGTCAGGGCGATCAAATTATTAGCCACTAGAGCCCTACCCCTGTAGGACAGCTGAGGCAGCAACCACTTCCAGCTGGCCAACCTCACACACTCTCTCCATGACACCCTCCAAACCCTCACTCCCCAAATAAACACCAAAACCTTCAACCCCTAGTTCCCCCAACCGAGGCGTTCAGGCAGAATAGGACTGAGATTGTCAGCCCTCTGTCCAACCAGTACAGCCTCACTCTGGCTCCAGAGATAAAGAGAGAGATAGAGAGAGAGAGAAAAATAGCGAAAGAGAGAGAGAGTGTGAAAGATAGAGAGAGAGAGAGAGAGAGAGAGAGTCTGGTAGCAAACACAAGCACACAAACAATCGCACATATAAAAACAGGATAAAAGTTACTAACAATAGTAATAAAGCACACAGATAAAATTTAGTTGAGTTCAGAGTTAACGAACTCCCTTCGCTGCAGCAGGTTCAGACTAGTGTTTCTGCCAGGAAACGTCTGGAGAGGCAAGAACTTTTACAGCTCCAAATCCGTAAAAGCTGGACCACCATTTAAAATACAAAGTAAAACAAAATGCAGTGATTTCCAAATCTCATCACTCCATATTTAATCCCAATAGAACATAAACAACACAACCGGTGTTAAAACTGACACATTTCGTCATTTCATGTAGAGTATTAGCTTGATTTAAATCTGATGCAGCAACATATCTGTAAAAGTTGGAACAGGAGCAACAGAAGGCTGGAAAAGTAATTGGTACAAATTAAAAAGCACTGGAGGATCATTTGACAACTAATTAGATTAATTAGCTACAGGTCAGTAACATGACTGGGTATAACAGCAGCATTTCAGAGAGGCAGTCTCTTAGATGTAAAGATGGACAGAGGTTCACCAGTCAAAGACAAACTGGGTCTAAAAATAGAACAATTTCAGAAAAATGGTCCTCTGCATATTGTTGTGGTGATTTTAAAGATCAGAAGATTCAGAGAATCAGGAGGACTCTCTGTGCATATGGGACAAGACTGAAGGTCAAAACTGGATGCTTGTGATTTGTGGGCCCTCAGGCAGCACTGCATTAAAACCAGTCATGTTTCGCTACTGGAAATCATTGCATGGACATATGTGAACACAGTTTACCCTGAAATCTACAAACACAGGTTAAAGCTCCATCATGCAAAGAAGAAGCCATATTAGTCTTTTACAGGAAATGCAGTTCCTAGAATCTGTGGAAGTCTGTATGGGTCACTTTCTGTGTTGCAGCTGATTTCTCTTTTTCACTTTTACATGTTCAGTCTAGTTCAGTTCAGTAATTGCTTTAAACGAAAGCATCTTGACCTTTTCAGATAGTTTTCCCAGTTCCAGTTATTGTGTTTCTAGTTCTGACGGGTCTTTCTGTCTTGTAGGGGGAAGTTTGCTGTGGTCAGAAAGTGTGTGGAGAAATGCACAGGCCACGAGTACGCTGCAAAGTTCATGCGGAAGAGGCGGAAAGGCCAGGACTGCCGAATGGACATCATCCACGAGATCGCAGTGCTGGAGCTGGCCACAACCAGTTCCCGGGTGGTCAACATCCACCGGGTCTACGAGATGGTTTCTGAAATGGTTCTAGTTCTGGAGTTGTGAGTATCCAGCTGAAACAGACATGAAATATGAGCTGTGAGTTACATTTAAACTTCCTGTTTATATTTCTTTATACCTCCAACCTGTTATCCTGTGGCAGAGATCAGTCTGACCTCACAAGTCAAATCAATCTTTATTTGTATGGCACTTTCACATACAGGAGGTGCAGCACAAAATAAAACACAAAACAACAATAAAATAAACAATAAAAGAGAAAAAATAGTACAAAGCCTGGCATAATGATCGTGCTCTCTGAAGTTAAAAGCCAATGTAAATAGATGAGTTTAAAAAGAAATTTAAATTTATTCAGGGTTCTGGCAGACCTCAGAAAGAGGGACCAGTCCAAGTCACTGTCATGATCCTGGTTTATGTTCTTGGTTCATGTTTTGTTTTTTGTTCTTGGTTTTTGGTGTTCAGTGTCATGTGTTTTTTTGGTTTCTGCTCGTTACTTCACCTGATTGGAATTACTTCACCTGTGTCTAGTTTGTCCTGCTGTGTTTAAGCCCAGGGGTTTCAGGTCCTCCTTGCCAGTTCATTGCTTCTGTTTGTTTGCTTCTGTCGGTTCGTTGCTTTCAGTTTGCCATGTCGGAGTTTAGTCATGCCCCAGTTTTACCACTGCAGGTTTAGTTTTTCTTCATTAAAACTTTTTTTTTTTTTTTTTTTTTTTTTTTACCTGCAGCGATCTGCCTTCCACCTCTTAAAGTCCTCTTTTGGGTCCTCATGGCCCATGACTTTTCTGACAGTGAGTACTAACCGCCTTTGTTCTTCAGATCTCAGAGCTCTACAAGGACAGTGATAGTGCAGAAGCTCAGAAAGATAGGGAGGTGGCAGACCATTTAAACAGTTAAAAGTCAAATTTTAAAAGAAATTCTAAAGAGGAGGAGAATGATGTTAAACAAGTGCAGCTTTTCAGCCCTGCAGAGCTTCAGGCCAGATTTGAACGCTCCAGCAGACACACGCTATCCCAACAATGTGCTTCACTTGTTTTCAAACACACACACATACGGTTTTACATCCATGGGGTTTGGCCATTACATTCCCTCACCCTGTACTTCACTGTTACAGCTGAATAACTAACCCTAACCCTAAAACCAGCTTTTCTTACCCTGTAAAAGTCAACATATTGATCCCAACTCACAGGAAATCTCCAATGTGTGCAGAGTTTTATGTGCATATTCTTTCTTTTTCTACATTTATGGGGGCCCATCATTGACACACTGGCACTTTAAACAAATCCTGGTCCTCTTCCACAGATTTATTTGGACTTGTGGGAAGACTTATTCTCACTGTGGTGCAGACCAAAGAAGTGAACTGGGGTCCACTTGAAAGTGCAGTTTGCTTAAGCCCTGTTTCCACTAAGGGGTCCAACCTGGTACAGAATACTACAGCTGGCTTTTTTTTTTTTTGCATTTCCCCAAGCATAAACTGGGAAGGGTGCTAGATTTTCCAAGCTGTCCCTTCCTTTGGGATCCCAGTATCACAGATCCAGCTCTGAAGGGTGGATTTTGACGCATTGCAATCCATTGATTGATCGAAAGAATTGCCACTTCCTGTATGACCCAGGAATGACAACAAAGCAGGAATAGTTGTTTAAAATCACAAGCCGAGAAGAAAGAACACAAACTGCTAGATGTTCTCATTTGTTTCTGTCACGTTCTTCGTTATAATTCATGATGCACGTGATGCAGCTGATTTCTCGACATTCTCTGCACAATTTACCTGAGTCCTCTGGATTATCCTGCTGTGAATGTGTCTTCAATTCATTCCCTCCTCCTCAGTTCTAACAGGCTTAATTGTAGGTCTAACCTGAATGTCAAGAAAACACACACACACACACGAGTTTTATTCAAAGCAGTTTGATGTGTTAAATCCATCAGTAACACTTAATAAAAAGCAGCTGGAGCACAACTCGGTGTGACCCAGAATGTGGGATTCTCTCTCTCTCTCTCTCTCTCTCTCTCTCTCTCTCTCTCTGTCTCACACACACACACCCACACACACACACACACACACACAATGCTGTATGCCGTTGACTACAGTAGCCACACCAGTTGTCGATGATCTCATCCCACTGGTCATGCCTGGGCCATGCTTGACCTGGTTCCCATAGTATTTGTGTGTGTGTGGGTGTGTGTGTGTGTTCATGCCACGCCTGGCTGATCAGAAAGGCCTCTGTTACTTCCTCTGTCTCTTTTTATGTCCTTGTCTCGCTCTCTTCAAATGTCATATTGGATTTTGTCTGCACTCTTCACAGTATTTGACCCCCCCAGCGCCCAACACTCGTTCTCTCTGCTGAGTATAAACTGATGGATATTATTGGAAGAGCTGCCATCTGATGTCCATGCTGTCTGCTGATTATTATGACTGTGTTTCCATTTCCTGTTTTTCTCTCATTTTCCTTTACCGATTGTGGAGAATGTACAAATTCCATTCCAGTTAAGATCCCATATGGATCTCCGGTCCTATCAAGAACTACATATTTAACAGGAGATGACGAAAGTCTTCTTCCTCCACACATGTGAATGATGCTTTGAGGAAATGGGTGCACAGACATTTTCCTTCTTTTAGCTAGAATGATGCAACAAGGAGGAAACAGGCTCTTCACCAGAAATCAAATCAGATTGGAACTGGTGATTTTGAAACTACCATTTTAACTTTATCGAGTTGGACTTGTGTTTTTCCTTAGATAAAAAACAAAATGAAAACCAAAACTCTGCCTCCTTTCACTGAATTAAAAGGTTCCTACAAGAAAAGGTTAAACTGTTTAATATCCCAGTGTTAAATGTTGGTTACTTGTGACAAAAAATAAAAAAGTTATAACATAGTTTAACTCAAAATTAGGTCCATATTTATGATCCAAACCAGGCAGTCCCAAATCCACTGGAATGAAATTATTTGATTAATTAAATTAAATTGATCTGATTAACCTCGTCTTGATGGAGCCTGTTTTTCTGACATACCCAAAATTAATTAAGTATATCTTCACAACTACAAAGGCTATATGCATAATCATGGTCTCAAAAGAAAGCTGAGATATGTGAGATTACTACAGAAGTCAGAGGTTAATAGTTTAAGTGAAAACCAGAGGAAATCAGCCCAATTCATCTAGGAATTAATTAAAATAATGTGTGTTGAGGAACTGTTCAAAAGTAGAAGCTAAGAAAGTGAAACTGAGTGGTTTTACAGACGTTTTAATAGGGTTGTCATGCAGGTAAATATCGTAGGAAGCCACCACCTGACTGATAAGCAACAGCTCTATTAATCATGAGGAGAATCGAGGGGTAGCCAGAGTTTTTAGTAATGAGACACAATCTTTTCAGTCAGCAGCTTTCATATGACACCTTGTTAGTGTGGTTTTTGTTTCCCATATAACTGCTTGGGGTTTGAACTGGTGTTTGGTTTGGATGCCAGTGCTTTGTCTTTTAGCTGAGTTTCTTCCTGTCGTTTTGGTGTGCTACATGTTAGGATTGATGCTGTTTGTTGTGTGCAAAGCTCTTCTGTACTTCACGGGTCTCACGCTGCCCCTCTGGTGAAGAAATTAAAGATTCTGCTGCTTCCCATCATTGTATGAAGAGCTCCTCAGCAATGAAAAGGTTAATATGAGTTGCAGTAAGCAGTTGAAATAAATTTGATTTTTTAGTTTTCTGGTTTATTGGCAGCTTATAAGATTTATGAAGCAGTAGAATAAAGCAGAGATGCTACACGTCTGTCACATATTGTTTTTCAGGATCATATATGTTCAGCAGCACATGCCAGACTTTCCTATCAAGGAGGCACCACAAATGCCTCTTTTAATGATCCAGTTGGCCCACCTCCCCAACCTCAGTCCATAATCCCAATCCCAGCCATTGTTCATGTTATAGCTAATCCCAGAATTAACTGCTGTACATGATGAGGATAGTGCTCTGTTACACGCACACGGTCTACTTGCATGTACTCATACACACAGACCAAACTACAATAACACAGAAAGTCACTGTTTGGATGGTGTTGTACATCTGTTAGTGTTTTCCCTAAAGTTAGAAATCCTTTGTTAGAGTTGTTTGCATTAAGAAAAGAAGCTAAGTAAACTGTACAAGTAGAAAAGTTTCTACTGGCTCTCGAAGCTGGAAGGTGGTTTTTTTGGTTGGTCAAACTTCAGCCTTGCTGCCATGTTCTGGACCAACTATTACAGTTTTATTGTGCAAGCAGGGAATTTGGTACAAATATTTACTCGTCATTTGACGGACAGCCCTCTGAGATTTACTCTCCAAACAAAAAAATTACTCGCATTTGGCGCTTGGCAAGTGTTAATTTTGGACCTTGGCCAGTGGCGCTCGATTTGCAACTGAAAACAGCACAAGAAGAAACGGCGACAGACAAAAATAATCAGATTATTTCATTTTTATGATCGTTGAAAACTCAAATCGTAATTGTGATTAAAATTCGATTAATCGCCCAAACCTATCGGTGCCAAACCTTGGAGCATCCCAGCAGAGTCAGTGGGTTGCTGATATTTGTTTTTCCACTAATACACACCTTGACAGAGCACCCAGGTAGGAATGATTGTGACTTTACATATTTGTATTCACAAACACAACAAGTTAGGGCTGGGCGATTAATCTTTTTAACCTCGCCAGTTATGGGCTGGCCACATGGGAGGCGACGTCGCTCCTTCTCCATCAGCTTGCTCGATGAGGTGAAAATCACTGCCCTCCTCCAGCAAAGCGACAGATGACATTCGTGCATGTGAAATGTTGCACCCGTTCACGCAGACGTGCACACGGGGGTTTGCGACGCGACACAAGAAAATAGAAAAATGTTCAACTTTTGTGAGTCGCAACTAAATAATTCCAGAGATTCTCATTTTTCCCATAATCGAGCAGCCCTACAACAAGTCACTGCAAAGATTATGAGAGGTGTGTTGTGGTAGAAAATAATTTCAGGATAAAATAAGTGAGGCTGTTTCACAGCTAAGTTTTGTACCAGAATCAAAACCAGATCAGGTTGTAGTTTAATTGTTTTCCTCTTTGGGTCACATTCACTTGTATCTGCTGTCTTCCTACTGTTTTCAAACGTGATGTTACATTACTGCTCCATTCAGTCGAGTCTATCCCTGTTGGATGTCATCGTAAAGAATTATACCCTAGTCACTATATCCAAGTCTTCCTCTGAAGGGCTTGTATATTCAGATGACTAGTACTGAGTCTAACTAGTAACTAGTACTGAGTCTGCTTGAGTCTGGTTATCTAAAGCAGGTCAGATGAGGCAGGGTATCCAGGTCATATGACATGCCCTCCCTTTTATTTAATATATTTTTTTATTTTTGGATCAAACCATTGAGGTTGAATGTAACAGGTGGCTGATCAAAGCTGAATTGATTGATTCCCCCAGGACTGCTCTGACACAAATTTGATTAATTACTTTTTCAACTGACCAATGAAATTCCAGCAACCTCTTACTGGGTTTCAGGGGAGAGTTTGAGTAGGTTTAATAATAGTGCTGAGCAATGATTAAAATTTTTAATTGCATGACATGCTGTGATTAATCATGATTAATGGCATTGTTACGCACAAAATGTCTCTTTCCTTTAAAAAAAAAGGCCTACAGCTATATAAAGAAAATGCAGTAAAGTTTACAAACACGACATCAGAGGTCTCCAACCTGTGACTTTGGAGCTGCAAGTGTCTCTCTGGACCTTCCACAATGCCTCTAAATATGTAGCTAAAATATTTTTGTGGTTCTTCAAAAATAAAAATATGCTATAGCGGCTCTTCATTAAAAATATATATTTGCTTTTTTGCAAATTATCTTTGGTTCTTGGGTCAGGCATTAAAGGGTTAAGAGAAATGCGGCTCAGTCTACTAGACATTACAGATTAGTAAAACATGAAATTACTTCAGATGCTCATTTCTCCATCTGAGGTCTGCACATAATGATATATGACTTTACACAAAGCATACATTATCCAAGTGTGTTACATGATGATGATGATGATGACTGTAGGAAGGAAAGCGTTACAAGGAAGCAGCATTGTCTGTGAGAGAGAAAAACACCCTTTGGTGTTGCTCTGTAACTACAGACAGATAATGTGCTCTGAAAACAAGCTATGGACTAAAATAACTGTTTTGTGTGTTATTTCATCTGACAGTGTCACCATACAAGCTGTGGTGAGTTGAAGTCAGCCAAGGTCATGGCTGGCTGGAGTGACGTTATTTAACAGATAACAATCATGGCAAACAAATTCTGTAATTATTCAACCATTTTTCCACTACTTCCATCCCCAAGCAGGTGTTCAGTGTTGTCTAACGACATGTTGCTAACGTCATGAACATGTGCCGTTACTTTTCTATTTAGTCTCCAGTGTTTTTTTTTTCTAGGTTTTCGTCATTCCCTGTCACGTCATTGGTCTGTAGAACAGCTGTTTTTTACATTTGCGTACGTAATAAAATGTGGTTGCATGTGCCTGTTTGTCTGTGAATCTCTGGTCAGACAAACTTTCTAGCTGCTCTCTCCAACAGTATAACAAGACTGTTTCTTCAGCCTTGTTTTGATGTTTTACTTGATAGGACTGTCAACTCAGGCTCCATAAAATATTAATATTTTAGTCCTTTAGAGGTAATATGTAGTTTATAATTAATAGGAACAGAGTGTCTGAGCAATACCAAGTTTGCCATAGTCTTGTGTGAAATACTGTATAAACACAGTATAAGCGTCACAGCAGCATGCTGNCGTTTGCCATAGTCTTGTGTGAAATACTGCACAGTATAAGCGTCACAGCAGCATGCTGCTCACTCACTCCAGTTGAACCAGTTCAACAAAGGCTGAATGCAGACAAAGTCATGTGTGGTGTTGTTTCAGCTCCACAAACAGCAGTGGTATGTGATGTGTCTGGAAAGACAGTTAGGTATTTTGGTAACACCACAAATCTTATCAAACATCTGAGAATCAATCAAGTTATGATGAGGCGAGTTGAAGAGGAGGAGGGATGTTGCTAGGGTGGGATGGACGCCACTGGGATCAGCATCACTGATACCAGCCTGAATTTGACTTGGTGTTGTATCAGAAAGGAAATCTGTGGCGTCTAAGGAAGTCTTCTGTTGTCTTATGTTTTTTTTTCTGGTGCCACCTTGTGGTGGTAGTAATGTACTAATACTAGCTGCTTGTTAGAACAAGACAGTCACCTGGATAGATGAGTGCCTTTGCTTTGCAAACAGTGCTGCTGCTACATGCTAGTCATTTAGGGATGAGTACAATTTGACTGCTGTTCACCAGTGCTGACCATGCTGTTACTGTTTGAAAGTCTGTCCACATTCTAAAGGGAGGTGAAGACCTTTCTTTTAAGGTTAGCTTTTAACTGAATTTTTGATTATAGGGTGGGCTGACTCCTAGTGCGGACAGATCCCCAAAATATCGTTAAATTTAAGCTTGTTTTTTTCGTTTGTTCAGTTTTTGCTAAAGTTGAAGTCTATGACTACAGTTGGAACAGCACAGAATTGCATATCTCCACTGGGTCAAAATGAACACTGTATGGAAAGAAAAGCTAAATAAAATGATAAAACACCCGCCCCTGGATACACGTCTTACACCTTTTTTTTTCATTTTAACAAGAAGGAAAGAGATTTTGTCAAAACTCATATAAAATGCCAGTTTCTGAGTAATCAACATGCCAGCTTTTACTACAGGGCTTGAGAGCATGACACTTTCCAAAATAGAGCGAACAGCATAAGAAACATGTAGTTATTATTTTTCTGTGTCAGACTAGATTAATTTCTGTCTGATCCTCAGAGGAACAAACCTTCATTCCAACAATTTAGTGCACATTCAGAGAGCGGCCACGTGGGCAGGTGTGTGCATGTGCATGCAGTGCTAACACAGATTAGCTGCTAGTTATAATTCCAGTTCTGTCTGCCCCTCTGTGCTTCTCCTGGTCTGCACACAAGCCTTCAGACAGAATAAAATGTGTTTTACAAGTCTAACAACTCTTCAACATCAGTCTTAATCTGTAGTTCATTCATACTTTGATGGTTTTGTCATAGTGAAATTCTGTAGCAGTGTCCTTAATTTAAACAAGCTGCTTGTCCAGTTAATACATTTTTACTGTTAAAAAATTAGTCATACTAAATGTTATGATATATATATTTTTTAGAATTTATCAAACTCTATTTGCATGACAAAAAAGATTTTTTCTTTTTCTGGGAAAATTCTGATTGATAGAGGACTGTTCTTCCCCATGAGCTACAATCACACTTGTACATTCAAATCGTTTGCACTTTTGGACTCAAACTTGTAGAATCGACCTTTGACCTGTTGTTGAGAGCGCTCACTTTAATTGGTTGTCCAAAATAGTTAATGAGAAGAAGGAGAAGGATAGCCCTGACAATGGAGAGTTAATGTCAAATGTAACATGTCAACCACAATCTTCTCATTAACATTATTTCTTTAAAAGAAGCAACACTTCAGAACAATGTGGCTCTAGGAATAGATATCAAATGTACTAACTGAAGTCAACCAAACGATCAGGGCTCTGATAGGTCGCCTCTGTTTGACAATATCAAGAAACACAAAGCGATGTTTGCTTTTTTTTTTCTCTCTCTTTTTTTCTTTAGGGCACGGTCACCCTGGGATAGTCCAGGGAACTTTATGTTGCACCTTCCCTTAGTTTGGTTTGCTTTTACTTTGCACTTTACTCAAGCAGATCAAATTGCCTTGACCATGTCACGCAGCTACACATGCTCGCTAGGGGGCAGTATTCCCTGTAACATCTCCTGAACAACAAGAAAGTTCCGCCCACTGATTGGCCAAGACAAAAAACAGCTCATCCACCACAAGTAAACATTGGTCCAATGCCAAGTTTTTGTACTTTTGGGGTAGTCTAAATCTACACTTTGGCTACGTATAAGGAAAACATATGCTATGCAATCGCACCGTTAATAATTGTGGCAGTATGACTGCGATAAACTAAATTTCCTGCTGCTTGAGTTTTTTTTTTATAAAACAGCTATACATGCAAAACTCTCATGCACAGACATCCGCTTAACTTTACAGCTGGTATTATAGTAATGCTAGTAGCGTCGTCTTAGCTAACACAGTTAAAAACTGTTTCTGTCAGATAAATCATAGTTAACATTGATGCACTGATGTCTCACTACCATGAAAAGCAAAATAACTTTGAGACCTCTAGATAAGATTCTCTTATCAGTAGCTGGACCACTGTCTAACGTTATCAGTCCAGACACCCATGCTGCTGTCTATTCAGTAGATACACGGTAATTAGGACTTTTAGGGATGGGCCGATACCGATACTAGCATCAGATATACTCGCCAATCCTCCCAAAGGTAAGGGGATCGGTATCGGCGAGTATTTCTGTCTAAACAGCATCTGATACCATGGAAACGGAATCATAATTCTTTGTTTCCTGCCCATCACAACCACACACAGACACAGGAAGTTACGCAGTCTTGTGTGACCACTGTTTTGAGCTGGTAGGCGGAGAGGCAGCTGCACAGTTGTGCTAACATTTAGCATAAATGGTATGTTAGTAATTTGGCGTCATTACTCATCAGAAAATCCCACTAGCAAAACAGCGACATGCCTGATATGCAGGGCTGAAGGTGACATGAATGCTGCCAAATCTACCACCAATGATTTTTATAAAGCATTTTGGTTGAAATCACATGAAAAAGCAAGAGCTTGCTGCCTTAAAGGAAATGTGAAACAAACCACAGCAATAAAAAACGTTAGCAAATGCTTTTAAAAACATGGGGAATTAGCAGAAGAAAGCCAGAAAGCCAAACAGTTCTGTGGCCATCATGCATTTCACGTGTTAATAAAACATGAATTACATGAATAAATACCAAGGCTGTCAAAAAAAAAACGCGTTAACAGCAGTAATTAATCCCCATCCCCCACATTTTTCCCAGTGAGAGGGTTTAGCACTCGCACTCATTCCTTTAAAGAAAGAAAAAAATGTTTCCTGAAGTTTTGTAATATGCCTTCTCCTCTGCTTCTACTCCTCTTCTCACTTCTTGTTCCATGACCGGTTGTCTGTGGTCAGCTGATCGGCTACTCTGGTGAGAGCACCCTCTTTCTTGTTGCGCTTTTTTATTATTCATCTGAAAAAGTGGAAACTAGTGGCTCGTGGTTCATCTTATATTTAACCCAAAGTATTGTTACTGGATGCACTAGCAATAGCAAAAATTTATCAGTCTCATGTTAATCAGATCCATGTCACTGTCACGTTAAGCTGAAGAATGAAATAGAATTTATAGACCTCTTTAAAAAATAGCACTGGTATGGGATCCGTACTCGGTGTTGGCAGATACCTAAACCCTAAATCCCAGGTATCGGAATCAGTGTTGGACAGAAAAAAATGTCATCGGAACATCCCTACTTGCAATAATGGCAGCAAGATGGTGCAACTCACAAAACAGCTGCTGAAGTCTTCTATAGCTCCTTGTGATTGTCCTGTAGGTGGAGATTAAACTTGTGTCCCCTGAAGTATTCAACATGTCTTTCAGAGTACCTTGTTTATAGTGTTTCATGTAGTTCAAAATAGCCAATATGCTGTTATGTTTAGACACAAGTTTGTCTTCATCCACATTTTCCTCGTTCCTCTTGTTACCTCCACTCCATGTGCCTTACTGCCACAGCTGTTAGCATCTTCATGGAGCATCCAGTACAATAAGAGTACACAGAGCATGAATGCTCAGCAGTGTTTGGAACAGCGTCATCGTTTATCGCAGTCTAAGCAATTGTTGCAAAACGCAGTAATATCAGTGATGATGAACTTGAAGGTAATAAACTTTCAATATATTGTTCAGCCCTAATCTACCCAGTCCTTATAAGTTCTACCATCCCTTTCAGCCCTGGCAAATCACTGGTCCCTCTAGGAATTCATTGCATTTTTGTGATTAGTACAACCTAAAATGCCAGATTTCTTTTTTCAGCTTTTGCAAAAAGTTGCAGCAAAAGTTTTGGTGTTGCATAAGTGTTTTTTTTGTTTGTTTGTTTGTTTGTTTTTGTTTTTCTTTGCAAAAGCATCTAAAATTTATTTAACTTGACCCAAGTCTACAAAAGAGTCACTGAAAGTGTCCTTACCAGCTGTATCACTGTGATTTGGCAATATCACACTGGACAAAAGAAGATCACTGCAGGGCATAAAACCTGCAGAGAGGCTCATTGGCTCCAGCGTTCTTTCCATGGACACTGTTTACACCCAGTGCTGCTGGAGCTAAGCACAGAGCATCATTAGGGACAAACATCATCCAGCTTATGGTCTGTTTCAAAGGATGGATTCAGGTAAAAACCTGAGGCGCACAACAGCTTTTTATCTGCCACCATTAGAGCATTGGCACAGGACATTAAAGAAGACGAGGAACTACCTTGCTCCAGAAATTACTTTACACTACAGATAACAGATTTGGTGTTACAGATTTCGTTCTCAAGCTCACAGTACCCTTGCTCCTGCACTTGACTCACACTTGGGTGGCGGGGGCTGACTTTCCAGACTTGCTATGATATACAAAAAATATTTCATTGGAATTTAATTGAGCAAAAAATCAACAAAACAGAAATTAGTTTTCAGTTTCTTTTATGTCAGACACATCATCTGTCACACATACCTACCTAAAAACAAGACACTGTGAATTTGTTTGGTTTGAAACATGAGTCAGATTCTGTTTGTGCTCGAGTTTGAGTTTCACATAAAGTTTCTGCTCCTGTTTGACCAACTGCCATTTGGTTTTTACTTTGGCTGGCAGGATGTAGGCTGCCATCTACACATCATAATGTATTAACCAAGGGTTGCACTTTCAGATGAGCCCATTAAAATACTTTTCAAAAAATGAAAGAAAACCGAGGAAGAGAGCTCTGGTCAGATAACAACATCAAGTGGATCAAGTTTCATGGAGGACTCCTGAACGATGCCAAATAATTTAACAGTAGAATTTTGATAGCCTAGTCACAGACTTAAACAGATGAAAAATGGAATAATTTGCTTGTGACATATTGGATAAGGTAATGTTTGACAGGCTGGAGTAGCCCAAGGGTTAGGTGCAGAATAATCATCAAGCAGGACAGTCAAGTGGAGGAGCAGGGGACACGAGTGGCATAGGATTCCAGTATGTAACTGACACATTTAACTTAACAGATGTACACGTTGGTGAATCAGAAGTTTGTTGTTGTTTATGGTGCCGGTTGTTTGATTCGACCGCTGGTACCACCACACTGAGGGGAAACTCTGACTCGTCCTCTGAGTCGTGACTATCGTACAGGTTGCAGGTCAGATAGTTTGTTTGATTTTGACATTAGTGATTTTAAAGTAATTTTCTTCTCACCTTGAAAACCCAAAAATACAGTCCTTCCTCCTCCTCCTTCCACTGAGATAAAGCCTCATTCAGAATCTCTCTGAGGGATGTCGTGTCTGTTCCTGACTGCCGTCTTTCTCCTTTCAGAGTTGTTAACTGACCACTTTGTGCCTCAGAGTTTATCACAGGTCAGAGGAAATGAAAGGGGGTTGACAGAAAGCAGCAGTTTAGGTATTTCTGATTGGCTCTGAATGTTTTATTTTCACCAGTGTGTTTTTGTTGAGTGATCTGTCAACAGTACAAATGGCCTCATTCAAGTGAAGCACGTAATTAGTTTGCTATATTTGGAGGTGCTTTGCTATTTCTGCCACCACCTCATGAAAACCAGAACACAGGCATTTACACAGCGAGGTGAAGAAGCTTTATTTCTGCCGAGTACCGGTATCCTGCTCATTATGGTAAAGTGGAAGAAACAGGAAACTCAGACTGCAATTCGGGTTTGCTCTGGCACTTGTGTCCTTGTGCATCACCCTCAGCATTTCACAGCTAAAATAAAATATGTGTCATGTCTGTTTGCTCATAGCGCTGCTGGAGGAGAGATTTTCAACCAGTGTGTGTCAGACCGGGAGGATGATGCCTTCAGCGAGGAGGATGTGAAGAGGCTCATGAGACAGATTCTGGAGGGAGTGGCCTTCCTCCATCGGAGCAATGTCGTCCACCTCGACCTAAAGGTCAGTAGAGATCAACAGCTGAGGTTTTTGTAACGGCAGTTAAAGCCTCTGATGCAGTTTGGTCTAAATGGGTAATTTCAAGTGACCTTGTCTTGAATTTTAGTCCTCAGCTTATCAGTATGAATGAGAAAAGTGTGTGTGATGTGTGTGAAAGGGATCAGACAGATGTAGTCGTTTCTTGTCTAACATCAACTTGTCCCATCAGCCTCAGAACATCCTGCTGACCAGCAGCTCTCCTCTGGGTGACATTAAGATTGTGGACTTCGGTCTTTCCAGGAAGGTCAGCAGCCACCATGAACTCAGGGAGATTATGGGAACCCCGGAGTACGTTGGTGAGTCGTTGCTTCGCGTCATTTTTTAATCACTGTGTAAGAAATATTGGAGCTAATTTGATATGAATAATGATTCCCATGTTCCTGCTCTCCCAGCTCCTGAGATTCTCAACTATGAGCCCATCAGCACAGCAACAGATATGTGGTAAGAAAACCGTTCAGCAGCCAGCTTCAGGTGATGCTTTTCTTTTTGTACAGGTAAAGAGGAATTTTATCTCAGGTTAAGGAAAGTTCCTGAATTTTCTGTATATTTTGTGTCTTTTCTGAAACGTCAGAATCTGAGTTATTTTAAGAGAAATATGTGGAATTGGTCCAGCTTTAGTAAATGTATAACCAGATAATGTCATCGAAGGGGTTGATGCACTGTATGAAAGTGGCTGACTCAGAAAACACTGGTAGGATTAGATGTGAGCAGGAGTAAGTTTTTAGGTGAAGGGTGGCGTTATGATGCAGTTTTAATACTGGAAGTTTAACCAGCCCAGATTATAAACACAGTTTCAAGAGCAAACAGAACTGCACTAACTGGAGCTGATTTCACTAGTGGAAGTTATTCTGTTGTGTTCACAGTCAAAGTCAAAGTCACTTTATTTGTCAATTCTGCAATACAGTATGTACAAGACATACAGAGGATCGAAATTGCGTTTCACTCAGACCCAAGGTGCAGACAATAAACATTTAACATACATCTTTAAGTAAAAAAAGGCCTCTGCTATGCTATACTATATATAAAAGACTATACTATGCTATATAAAAGAATAAAAACAAGAGGGCAGGGGGCAGGGAGAGAGTTCAGCATCCTGACAGCCTGGTGGAAGAACTGTCTGCTGGTCCTGGCGCTGAGACTCCGCATTCTCCTCCCTGATGGCAGCAGAGTGAAGAGGCTGTGTGACGGGTGGGTGGGGTCACCAGCAATGCCGAGAGCTTTGCGGGTGAAGCGGGTGTAGTAGATGTTGTAGAGGGAAGGGAAGAGGGGCACCAATGATCTTCTTGGCAGTTCTCACGATGCGCTGGAGGGTCTTGCGGCAGGACGCGGTGCAGGAGCCATACCACACTGTGATGGAGCTGGACAGGATGCTCTCCACAGTACCTCTGTAGAAAGTCTGCATGATGGGGGCCAGGGCTCTAGCTCTTCTCAGTTTGCAGAGGAAGTAGAGGCGTTAAGATAAGATAAGATAACTTTATTAATCCCGAGGGGAGAAACTACATTGCCAAGGACGCATAACAGAAAAACATACAACATCAACACTACATTAATAGACTCTGCTACACACCATTACGACATCATTGCAACACAGAACACAACCATTAAAACATACAGATAAAAAGAAAATCATAAAAAGTGCTCATTATAAAAGCGCACAGCAGCAGGAACAAGACTTTCTTAAACGTTCAGTTGAGCACTGTGGCATCACCAATCGCCCACTAAAAGAGCTCTTAACTTCACTTAGAACACTGTGGAGAGGATGGTCTGTGAAAGACAGAACAGTTCTTAGTTTGGACCTCATCCTCTTGTCCACAATMATGTCYACAGAGTCCAAGCTCARCCCCACCACTGAGCTGGCCTTTTTAATCWGTTTGTTCATCYGATTTTTGTCTTCCGAGGTGATGCTCCCACCCCAACAAAGTACAGCATAAAACAAGACACTGGCCAYGATCCCCTGATAAAAGACAGACAGGAGCCTCCTGCTCACATYAAAAGARTGAAGCTTTYYCAGAAAGAACAGTCTGGACTGGGCMTTTTYGAAGACAGCKKCAYTGTTCTTCCTCCAGTTCAATTTATGGTCCAGATGAACTCCAAGATACTTATAACTTTYAACTATTTCAATAGCCTGGCCTTTGATGACCACTGGAGAGACTGTTCCCCTTTTTCTCCTAAAATCAATAATTAACTCCTGTGTTTTGTTAACATTTAGCTGTAAGAAATTGGCCTCACACCAACCAACAAAAGACTCAATTTCTTCCCTGTAGACCAGATTATCATCCTGAGAAATCAGGCCTAACAATGCAGTATCATCAGAGAATTCCTGCATCTGACAGGAATGCATTCCTGCATGACTGTGTCTATAATCAGCCGTATACAAAGTGAATAAAAACAGAGATAAAACCGTGCCCTGTGGAGCTCCAGTTTTTGTTAAAATCCTTTCGGAACATTTGTCACCAAGTCTTACAAACTGAGGACGATTAAATCTAAAACCCAGGCAATAGTCTTATTATGCAAATTAAAATTCAATAACTTATTAGCTAAAATATGTGGTTGTATTGTAKTAAAAGMACTAGAAAAATCAAARAACATGATTCGAATAGAGCTACCAGTTTTCTCAAGGTGCTGATAAACAGTGTGAAGCAAGTACAGTAGAGCATCATCCACACTCCTTCCTGCATGCAAACTGTAATGAATCTTGAAAAGGTGCTACCTGTTCTCTCAGGTGGCCAAGAACAACCCTATCAAAGCACTCCATAATGTGTGATATCAATGCTATAGGCCTGAGATTAGACAAAGTACAGTTCACATTCGCTTTCTTAGGGATGGGTACAAGACAAGAAGTTTTCCATATTGCTGGTATTTTGGCTGTAAACATAGACAGCGACAAAATAAAATGAAGAACAAACCCAAGTTGCTCTGCACAGACTTTCAGGGCATGAGGGTGGACACCATCCGGGCCTGCGGCCTTATTAAGCTTCAGGTGCCTTAGCTGCTGTTGGACATCACTAACACTAAAACTAATTTCTGGAGAGGAGATTTCCACATTTTGTACAGAAAGTGATGATATTATTTGGACATGTTCATGTGTGAAATCAGTATGATCAAATCTAGCAAAATACTGGTTCATCTCATTCACATTCAACCTCATCTTATTAATTGCAGCTTTGACCTCCTTGGTCACCCAGGGCTTATTATTTGCAAAGATTTTGACTTGCTTACAAGGAAGTACCAGATCCACACAGTAGTTCATATAACATGTCACTTTGTCAACAATGTCATCCACATCATTACAATCGTCCTCTAAAAGCACAGACCAATTCGTGCATTCGAAGCACCCTTTTAGCGTCTCACGCCTCCTCCGACAGCAGCACAAGGTTATGGTCCGATTGGTCCAAGTGGAGGAAGGGGAGAGCAAACAAAACTGTCCTCGATGTTCGTATAAAACAAGTCAATTGTCTTTGCTCCTCTCGTGGGACATTTGACCATCTGTTTAAAAGATGGCAGCGTAGAAGAAAGAGAGCAGTGATGAAAGTCCCCCGTTATAATAACCAGGGCATTAGGGGAGGAGCGCTGTAACTCATGCATCACTTTCGATACTGTGTCTGTAGCCAACTTTCCGTTAGCGGATGGTGAGATGTAGACAACAGTAACAATAACATGCGAGATCTGCCTGGGAAGGTAGTAAGGTCGACAACTTACCACCAGCAGCTCGATGTTCTCATTACACACTCTTTCCTTTACTGTTGAGTGATCCGGATGGCACCAGCGTTCRTTCACGTAGGCACACACACCTCCGCCCTGCTATTTAGATGTCACTTTCAGGTCTCTGTCCATCTTGTGAAGTGTAAATCCATCTAGCTTCACGTGGGATTCCGGTGTCTTCTCAGTCAGCCAGGTTTCCGTGAAGCACATAAGACTGGTTTGCCGGTACAGACGTTCATAGCGGACACACGCCGACAGTTCATCTACTGTGTTACAAAGTGAGCGAACATTTCCCATAATAACTGAGGGAAGCATGGGCTTGTACCCCCGCCGCCGATTTTTAACTTTAATTCCCCCTCTGCAGCCTCGTTTCCTGTTCCTACGTTTGATGTCATGTAGTTCAATGTCCAAATCAGGTTTATAAGTGACAAATGGCCGTAGGTTAAGAAGTTCCTCCCGAGTGTAGGTGAGCACAGGTAGGCCTCCTCCACTCCAGACTCGCAGTGTTTGAGCGGGATGCCAAAAGATCGCGCCCACATACAAAAGACAGATTAGGATGTAAATGTCAAACAAGGCCATGATTAAGTTGAGAGCACTTTGATTACAAAAGCAGAGTCTATTAAAAAACAAAAGATTGCTAAAAAGCAATAAAACAACTTCTCTCCACCTCGCACACACGTCCACGACAGTGTTGCTAGCCAGAGGGGGCGGCGCCAGATCGCCAGTTGATTGGCTTTCTTGGTCAGTGCTGTTGTGTTGTTGGTCCAGGAGAGGTCCTCTGAGATGTGTACACCCAGGAATTTAGTGCTGCTCACCCTCTCCACAGCAGTACCGTTGATGGTCAGAGGAGCATGTTGGTAATTGACTCTCCTGAAGTCCACAACAATCTCTTTTGTCTTCTCAACATTCAGAGAGACATTGTTGAGTGAGCACCACAAGGCCAAGCGGTTCACCCCGCTCCGGTAGTTTGTCTCATCCACGTTACTGATGAGACCCACAACGGTCGTGTCATCTGCAAACTTTATGAAGAGGTTTGAGCTGTGCAGAGGGGTGCAGTCGTGGGTCAGAGTGATGGTCCTGGATGTGTTGCCGCCACCCTGTACTGCCTGTGGTCTCCCGGTCAGGAAGTCCAACACCCAGTTGCACAGCGAGGTGTTCAGCCCCAGCCTGTCCAGTTTGGGAACGAGCTGTTGGGGGATGACAGAAACATGACAGAATAATGCAAAAAAGAGCCTGTATTTGGATTTAGACCATCACCCCCTCAGATTACTGTGTAGCCATTTTACAGATGATGTAGTATGTTGGCTCAAGATTGAATAATTTTGATAAAATTATCACAGGCCTTAATAATACCACAATAATACCCTTCCTAATGTATAATATTTGATACATACAGTTTCTTAGATTTCGTCACTTTATGGTAAAAGCTTTATGGTAAAACACTGTAGTATTTAATCTGATGATACTTGTCTTCTGTTCCTCAATGGACAACTTTTGCACTACAATAACTCTGACATATCACAGTAATAAAGGTCAGTAATGATTTTCTTTACATTTTGTTAAAGGGCCAAAAGAGACTTAAGATTCAAAACGCATCAATTTTCTGCCCATTATTTCTTTATGTCAGGTGATGATGGATGTTTTAAAGTGAACCTCTATACAACCGCAGTGGGTGTGAATCTTGGGAACGGTTTGTTGATTTAGACAGTGCAGTTTACTTACTTTACTTACTTAATTTACTCACCTTAGAGATGCACCACAGTGTTTCCCACAGAACAGGTAGCAATCTGTGGTGGTGGTGAAGGAAAGGAGTGGTTGTGGTGGTCGGTGGAGTCGGTCACCGCGGTGCATGTGAAGTGTCTGCTTATCAGTCACCTGCTGATGCGATTTTAACGCTACAAGAAGCATTTGAAATGATTCAGCTCAATCTTAATTCTTTACAATAAGTTCTTTAAGAGAAGAGAGAACTAAGAGAACTAAACTCACCTGTTCTCTTTTTCTTTTGCCTTCTCTCACTGTGTGTGCGAGAATGATGAGGAGAAAGAACACTTTGAATGAAGGGAACCATTTCTTTAGGGCTTTCAAGTGATTTTTAAGCATATTAATGACAAATTAATCATGATTTGTGACTATGCCTGAAATATGAAATATATTTTTACTGCATTATATCAACAGAAAGATACAGAGCAATAGCAGATGTATTGGGGCTTGTCATGTAATTAATTGTTATGAGAATGTGAATGCAGTTAATTACATGAATTAGTTTGTGCCCTTATTTTTGACATCCTTAAAATTTTTATTTTAAAATTGCGTTGGGGAGGGGGCTGTGTGGGGAACTCTGTACTACATAACTTTCCGACCTTAAAATTGTGTTCTGGACTCGTTTGATGGCACATTGACATCTATTATGTGCATTTATGGAGCCGACACTACTTAGTGGTGTCCAGATGAAAAACTTCAGTGTACAATGTTTTTTTTTTTGTGATGTTGCAGCTGAATTGAGCTTAATGCCATGCATCATGGGCTAGCTAGCGGATATAAACACAATCTCCCGTTCTACCACATCCCAAAGTTTCTCTACTGGATGGAGATCTGGTGGCTGTTTAGACCGTTGGAGTCCAGTGAACTCATGGTCATGTTCTAAAAAGCAGGTGGAGGTGATCTGAGCTTTGTGACATGGTGCATTATCCTGCTGAAGTAGCATCAGAAGATGCTCCACTGTGGTCATAAAGGGATGGACATAAGCTATGTTTCCATTACCCCTAGAATGGTGCAAAACCTATTGCAATTAAAAAATAAAATGGTAACGGAAACACCTGCATTTTGAAAAAAATCTCAAATGTTTCTCAGACATGTCGATATGGTGATAGTTCGCATAAGTGTAATGGAAACAATTTTTCCGCATTTACACATCACCAGATGTGACGTAGGGGGTCACGTGACCAGTTCATTTTAGGTAAAGTATGTCTGGATGGAGGAGGAGACATAATCTTTTTATGAATAAAGAGAAAAATATAACCATCATCCTTGATAACAAAGAACAGCAAAATGCAAAGTTTTACAAAGAATTAGAAATCTCCATCCTACTCAAAGTGGAGCATCGTAGGACGACATTTTACAAGAATAACTTCTAATGCGCTAAACACCATTCAATGGAAACACCTTCAAATTGCATTTGTACTTTTTTGAAGTTTTAGAAAGTAGGCTGTGGTGGTTAAATCATGCAATGTTAGTACTACGGGGCCCAAAGTGGGCCAAGAAAACATCCCCCACACTAATACACCACCAGCAACCTGAACCATTCAATCCAAGGCAGAAGGGATTCCTGCTCTCATGATGTTTCCACTCACTTATCATAAATAAGTAAGTTCATAATCAGTTTATCAGTGAAGAATAACTGTGGTACACATGTTTGTTTTGCTTGTCTGGGTTCAGTTCATAAAGGAATCTGTACTAACAGATGACTTTGAGAGGATCAGGTTTTAACTGCATGTTGTGTGTTTAGGAGTATTGGTGTTCTTGCCTACGTCATGCTGACGGGCATCTCTCCCTTCCTGGGTGATGACAAACAGGAGACATTCCTCAACATTTCCCAGCTCAACGTGAGCTACAACGTGGAGGAGCTGCAGCAGCTGGACCAGAACGCGCTGTCCTTTATCCAGATGTTGCTCCGCAAACAGCCACAGTCAGTCCACACCAGCAACACACACCAGCAACACACACCAGCAAACCACACCAGCAAACCACACCAGTAAACCACACCAGCAAACCTCACCAGCAAACTACACCAGCAAACGACACCAACAGTCCCCACCAGCAAACCACACCAGTAAACCACACCAGCAAACCTCACCAGCAAACTACACCAGCAAACGACACCAACAGTCCCCACCAGCAAACCACACCAGTAAACCACACCAGCAAACCTCACCAGCAAACTACACCAGCAAACGACACCAACAGTCCCCACCAGCAAACCACACCAGTAAACCACACCAGCAAACCTCACCAGCAAACTACACCAGCAAACGACACCAACAGTCCCCACCAGCAAACCACACCAGTAAACCACACCAGCAAACCTCACCAGCAAACTACACCAGCAAACGACACCAACAGTCCCCACCAGCAAACCACACCAGTAAACCACACCAGCAAACCTCACCAGCAAACTACACCAGCAAACGACACCAACAGTCCCCACCAGCAAACCACACCAGTAAACCACACCAGCAAACCTCACCAGCAAACTACACCAGCAAACGACACCAACAGTCCCCACCAGCAAACCACACCAGTAAACCACACCAGCAAACCTCACCAGCAAACTACACCAGCAAACGACACCAACAGTCCCCACCAGCAAACCACACCAGTAAACCACACCAGCAAACCTCACCAGCAAACTACACCAGCAAACGACACCAACAGTCCCCACCAGCAAACCACACCAGTAAACCACACCAGCAAACCTCACCAGCAAACTACACCAGCAAACGACACCAACAGTCCCCACCAGCAAACCACACCAGTAAACCACACCAGCAAACCTCACCAGCAAACTACACCAGCAAACGACACCAACAGTCCCCACCAGCAAACCACACCAGTAAACCACACCAGCAAACCTCACCAGCAAACTACACCAGCAAACGACACCAACAGTCCCCACCAGCAAACCACACCAGTAAACCACACCAGCAAACCTCACCAGCAAACTACACCAGCAAACGACACCAACAGTCCCCACCAGCAAACCACACCAGTAAACCACACCAGCAAACCTCACCAGCAAACTACACCAGCAAACGACACCAACAGTCCCCACCAGCAAACCACACCAGTAAACCACACCAGCAAACCTCACCAGCAAACTACACCAGCAAACGACACCAACAGTCCCCACCAGCAAACCACACCAGTAAACCACACCAGCAAACCTCACCAGCAAACTACACCAGCAAACGACACCAACAGTCCCCACCAGCAAACCACACCAGTAAACCACACCAGCAAACCTCACCAGCAAACTACACCAGCAAACGACACCAACAGTCCCCACCAGCAAACCACACCAGTAAACCACACCAGCAAACCTCACCAGCAAACTACACCAGCAAACGACACCAACAGTCCCCACCAGCAAACCACACCAGTAAACCACACCAGCAAACCTCACCAGCAAACTACACCAGCAAACGACACCAACAGTCCCCACCAGCAAACCACACCAGTAAACCACACCAGCAAACCTCACCAGCAAACTACACCAGCAAACGACACCAACAGTCCCCACCAGCAAACCACACCAGTAAACCACACCAGCAAACCTCACCAGCAAACTACACCAGCAAACGACACCAACAGTCCCCACCAGCAAACCACACCAGTAAACCACACCAGCAAACCTCACCAGCAAACTACACCAGCAAACGACACCAACAGTCCCCACCAGCAAACCACACCAGTAAACCACACCAGCAAACCTCACCAGCAAACTACACCAGCAAACGACACCAACAGTCCCCACCAGCAAACCACACCAGTAAACCACACCAGCAAACCTCACCAGCAAACTACACCAGCAAACGACACCAACAGTCCCCACCAGCAAACCACACCAGTAAACCACACCAGCAAACCTCACCAGCAAACTACACCAGCAAACGACACCAACAGTCCCCACCAGCAAACCACACCAGTAAACCACACCAGCAAACCTCACCAGCAAACTACACCAGCAAACGACACCAACAGTCCCCACCAGCAAACCACACCAGTAAACCACACCAGCAAACCTCACCAGCAAACTACACCAGCAAACGACACCAACAGTCCCCACCAGCAAACCACACCAGTAAACCACACCAGCAAACCTCACCAGCAAACTACACCAGCAAACGACACCAACAGTCCCCACCAGCAAACCACACCAGTAAACCACACCAGCAAACCTCACCAGCAAACTACACCAGCAAACGACACCAACAGTCCCCACCAGCAAACCACACCAGTAAACCACACCAGCAAACCTCACCAGCAAACTACACCAGCAAACGACACCAACAGTCCCCACCAGCAAACCACACCAGTAAACCACACCAGCAAACCTCACCAGCAAACTACACCAGCAAACCACACCAGCAAACCACAACAGTCCACCAATTACGGGCTTTTTCACTCTAAAAATGTGGTTTTATTAGAGGTTTATGATACAAGTCTTGTAGTTAATAATCCCAACATTACAAAAACATCTCACACTGTCAAAATACAGTAAATATATGGATATGACTCAAACTCAAGAAATGACTAAATTAATTGAAAAACATACTTCCTTCCCAAATTTCATAGCTCGAGAACATTTGCAGCTGAAAAGACCTCAATAAGTGCACCTCACAATTACACAAATTTCCTTACCAGGCCATAAAAGTGACTCTCTCATCTTTATGTAAAATGTTTTCATGTGTTTGTTTTCAGGGACCGGGCCACGGCAGAGCAGTGTCTCAACCACCCCTGGCTTCAGCCCTCAGAGCCCCAGGAGCCGCTGACAGCAGAGAGGATCCTCCCAGTACATGAACAAGAGGCTTCCAGCTCTGCCAGTAGCTCCACCAGCAGCCCTGAACCTCCCAGCTGCACAAGCACAGTTGAGGAGGAGGAGGTGGAAGGCCCTGTGACAGAGGAGCTGATTGTCATGGCAGCCTACACCCTGGGTCAGTGCCGCCAGTCCTCCAGCGGCTCCTCTGAGAAGGAGGTCCTGGCTGCTGAGCAGAAGGCCATCTCAAAACGCTTCAAGTTCGAGGAGCCCTTCAGTGCCCTGCAGGAGGTCCCCGGAGAGTTCATCTACTGACCTCCACCCAGCACATGCAGCACCAACCCTGAACACGGGAGAACCAATTAGTGTTGTCACAAAGATTGTCACTATATAAATATATATTGTAATCAGANGTAGCAAAGATTCTCACTATATAAATATATATTGTAATCAGATGCTGTTATTTAAGCTGTTTGGTTTTAAGTGCATTTTTTTAAGTTTCTACCTTCATATTTTTCCATACCGTATCAAGGCTTGACCCCCTGATCCTTCCAACTGCAGGCTATATTTCATTTAGTCTCCATGGCCCTGCTCCTTGTAGCTGCTGCTCGGTTGTAACATGAATAAGCTGTCTGCAGAAAGCGTGGCCATCAGGTCTTCTGGAACTTCCCAGCGTATATAACTCACTCTGACAGAGGAAGGCACTTAGAAAACTGAATTTGAAACTGTTATTTTGTTATTGCTGAGTCCACTCAGCACCACCAGCAGCAGGATCTTCGCCGCTGTCTTATGCCCGATAACACACCGGCTTGTAAAGTGTGTGTGTCTAAAATGCAGAGTTGTTTTAGAACTGGAAGCACAGGAAATGGACCAGACCTCAGACATCCAGACGTGGATCCAGCGTCTTCAAGGAACTCACAGGACAGTTCTGCCTCTATGAGTATTTTCTTACTAAGTAACATCTGTTGTAGTCAGAGCCTGTTTGATGGAGTTTTTAGGCCAAAAACAACTTTGCCAAAATCAACATGTCAAGCTAAAAAAGTGTTGGTCCCTTAAATTTAATTTAATACCACTGATTCTCTGTTGCTTAGCAACGGGATGGAAATCGGCTCACAAAACTGTTGTGAAACCCAAAAAGTGGTTATTAACAGAATACAAAATTAAAAGCTCTTTTCCTCTTTAAGCTGCTGTCAGTTAAATCTGAAAGACAAATGAATAAAAGAAAAACAAACAGATCTCACCTCTGACCACAGGTAGGGGTTTAGGCATGAGCCTTCAGCTGCTGTTAAAGCTCACTGCTATCCAGATGTTCTCACAGTAAACCTGCCTGCAGTATCTAATCCATCACAGTTCCTACAGAGAGCATCATACTGGACCAGGACAGGAATTCGATTATCCCTGAATGTAACTACTGTGTTGTCAGCAGGACTTCACTGCTACTGAATCAGAGCTTCTAACATCCTCGGCTGTCAGAAAAGCCAGTGTGTCTCAGTTCATTTCATGTGTTTTGATTCTGTATTTTATCTCAGCTTGATGTTTGATCTGGACTGTGTGTGCAGGCTCAACCACCATCTTCTAATGTGGTTTGTATTCTCTTCATTAGTGTTCTTCCACTTTTTTTCAGTAGACTTATCTTTGAGAGGCTAATGTCTACAAGACATAATCTAATTATTTAAAGAAAAAAGTCTTTGGTTTTGTGTTTAGGAAAGTTCCAGACAGGCTGAAATGAGCTGGAAGTATCTTAGAGGCTGCTGAGATGAAAGCTGCTCAGATTCTCTGCACATTGAGGAAATGTGCTTCAGTGCTTGCGGTCTGTTCTCCTTTAGTCCATGAAACACTTTGCCATGCTTGATGACAGGGAAATGATGATGTTTCTGTTCCTCGCAGCAGTAAAAGCGATTCTCCATCTAACTGACGTTCTGCCTCTCGTTTAACATTTACTGTCACGCGGTCAAATTGGTTTGAGCGTCATGTCCATAAATATACACAGAAATGAGTGTGAGCAGCCATTTTTAATTTGACTAATAAACCTTTGTTAAAAAAGGAATGTTTTTTATGTGGTTCTCTTTTCTACAGCTTGTATGAGACTGCACATCATTTATGTTTTAGTCATGGCAGACGAACCATCAGCTGATGCAGCCTGGTGGAGATAGAGTTTCTTTTCCATTTTGACAAATTGACCCCCCAAACTTTATTCCTAAACAGAAACCAGGATGTTTTGTCACCTGGTTCCTTGTTTTACATGTAAACATCCTGAAGATTGTCAGATCAGGACGCTGATGAGCTGTAAGCACAGAACCAGCTGTGGAAAGAGATTTTTTTAAGTGGTAATAGGATCAGTGGGAAAATGCAGGCTGGGATCGTCACACAGTGATGACATCAGTATTTAATGTGTTGTAGCTGATGCTGTGGAGCTGCACTATTGTGCACTAGCTCCACTGTGCAGCTGGGACTATTTGCTGAGCCCAAACCCACTGCTCACATTTTATTTCATGAAATTTGAACCAAATCACCTTGAGTTTTGTCCATTTTCTCGTCTGCGCTGCTCTCTGAACAGAACCATGTTTGTGTCTTTATTTCTATTTGGTGCCGTGCTCAGAGTAAATATTCCATTTATTTCAGTTCTTTTTGTTTTTAGGCCTCTCTGTGTTTTCTTACAGATATCGCTGAGATATCTTTTTATGATTCTTGTGTCCTACAACTTGTATTTAACAGTACTATTAGAGCCATGTCACATTTTCCTGTTAGAGCGCAGACTGAACTTCCTGTCTATGAAATTATCTCTGTTACCACGGGAACAGCTTTGTACATGAATGTCCTGTACTGTAAATAAACATTTCCAAACTCTTAGGAGCTGTTCTTGCTTGTGTACAGTTGGAGCTAAAGTTTTCAGTATTTATTTATTTATTATTCAGTCATTTACATCCTGTCAGGACATGTTGTAAACATGAAACATGTTCAGTGCATATGACTGAATAATCAAGGCCACGTTTGGATCAACAAACTCCACCCCTTCCATGTAACAGGTGGAATGTGAAATAGCCATTTTTACCTGAATGTAACATCGGGGGCGGGGGTAAAGATAGAATGAAGGATGGAATGATAGATGAGGGGGTGGAAGGATGAATAGATGATGGAGATGATTAGATGAAGGAAGAAAGTTGACAGAAGGGAATGAGGGAGGGAAGGATGGGTGATGGTTTAGCGATGAGGAAGGATGAAAGATAAGAGGAAAGTGGATGAAGGATTAATAGATGAGGGAGGACAAAGAAAGATGAATAAGTGAGGGAGGAGAATGTTGTAAGGAGGGATGGTTGAGTGAGAAGGAAGAGGATAAAAGGATGAATAAATGCAGAATGTAAGGCTGGATAAATGAACAAAGGACGGTGATGAATGAATGAATGAATGGATGGTTTAAAGAGTGAAGGGAAAGGATGAATGGGTGAGAGGGTGAGGATGGATGGATGAGGGAGGAAGGAAAGTGAGGATGGATGAAGTAAGGAGGGAAGGGTGGATGTGAGATGAGGGAGAGAGGATAAAAGGATAAATGAAAATTAATGGTTGAGGGTGTGTGAATGGACAAAAGAGGAATGGGGGGATTAGAAAGGGAGAATAAATAGTTGAGGGAGGATGAATGAGGACAGGAATACAAAGGGGGGAGTCACAACAATGAGATAACAGATATGAGTAGGTGAAGCAGGAAGAAGAAAGCTCACCATCTGACTGGAGGTGTGGTGGAGGCGTGGCCTTGATCCTGAACCAACGTTAACAAGTTAACTTCAGTTTTTGGAAAGTTTGACAGGAAAGGAGGCAGACTGCACCCCAAACCCAGGCGCACACAATCCTGGATGGAGTCCTTTTCTCTCGCTTTCATTTAATCATTTCATTCTTTCTTTGATTGTTTGAAACCACCCTCAGAGCTTAGATGATTGGCAGCTGGAGCAGCAGACTGCTCACTGTTAAAGTAAAAAAATATATATATTAGTTATGACAATAAAATAAAAACTTGCCAGCAAAGCAGAGTGATTGCAACATAAAATGATGTATGACAGCTTCTCCTGCCTCTGCTACGTCATGCTATGTCATACTATGATGAATAGTTTTCTTGTCTTCTGTTTGTATGAGAAACGAGAGCAGAGAGGAGCCGGGTGCATCACGGGACGTCCCCCAGCAGCCTCGGCCTGTAGCAGTAAAAAGTTAGCGGTCACCAAGCCAGCCCTAACTATAATATTTATCAGAGAAAAGTTTAAAGCCTCCACTTTTAAATGGTGAGGAAGGGTGTCTGCTTTCTGAAGCCAAACTAAGAGGTGGTTCAGCACAGAAGGGTCAATAACTGAAGGTTCTGCCTCTGTTTCTGATTTTGGAATAAAACTGAAGGTGAAGTGTTGTGTTGCTAAAATACGGAACTCTGAAATCTTTAAGATCCAATGAGCATAGACACTAAAAGCTTTATATGTGCACAGAAAAATTTTACTGTCTTATGTCTTATAAAAATGTTAAAGTTAAGGAATTAAAATCATGTCCAGTTATACAACTCTATACTTAAACCTTAAATTCCTCTTTGAATGGTCACCAGTGTTCCATGTATGTTAGGGCTGTTATCAGTTGGGACTGGGCGGCTGTAACTCCATTACAGCAGCAGGATTACCCGAAGTCACCACTAGATGGTAGCAACCCTCTTACAATGGATGCCATGTGGAGAACCTGATCAGGAGCTTTGAGCTTGAATGGATGCCATCTATCTATCTATCTATCTATCT
>CM047992.1:26898672-26913347 GCA_026261665.1 Melanotaenia duboulayi | reverse complement strand
AGGACACAGACGGAATACCGTGAGTTCTGATGTGTTTTACTGAAACATGGCTGCAGTCTGTCTCAGACCACAGCATGGCTCTGCCCGGCTTCACGAGCCAACAGAGACGCTGTGGAACAAAGAAAGGAGGGCGAGTTGCAGTGCATGTGAGAGATAGTGTAACCCTGCACATGTTACGGTGAAGGAGCGTCTCTGCACCCAGACATCAAACTACTTGCGGTTGGGTTACGACCGAATCATCTATCGAGGGAGTTTACATTGGGGCTGCACGATTCTGAAATTTTTTTTTCTTTCAAAGTCTGTTCAGATCTGTTGCATTTATTTCATATGGCTCTATATACACTTTTTTCCAGACAAATTTCAACTGAAAACATTTTCTACAGGCAAACAGCCAAATATAATTTCCCCATTTGAAAAATCAAATGTCCTGTAGTAGCAAGAGAAAAAAAATGCAAAAATTAAAACTGCATTGTACAAGGTTCAGTCCTGTTATTGACATCTGTTCATTATTTCTTTCTTCGTACGGCTTCATCATGCCGTACTTTGTGGCGACATTTAATATGACTGTAGAGATTTGTGGTGTTGCCATGCGGTGCTGTAACCAGAGCAAAACACACTTTACTATGCAACTCACACTGTTTGTCACCACGAGTTTGGTTCGGGTGAGGGAGTGACTCGCCACTACCACTTGGGTCTTTGTCGCTATGTGTTTATACCTACTTACTGCAGACTTTCATCCGCTTTAACTCTCGCTCACTTTTCTTTCCAAACACTCGACAGCAGGCGGGCTTCCTCCACTGAATCACGTGTTGTAACAGCGCTTTGTTATTGGCTGAGTGAGGAGGCAACGGCAGTGCTGCATTTAGGGATGCTTGAAAAAAATCGGGAGGGAATTAGGAGCATTTGTTTGTCATGCAGCTCGTGATATAAAATGCTTTTGACTCGCAGTGTGCTGAAATGAGATCACGTGTTTGTGAATCGAGATCGCGATTTTTAAAGACTTTATCGTGCAACCCTAGTTTACATCCACCATTGCTCCCAGAGTACACATTCCTCTGTCAGCAGATGCTACGGAGGCCGGTCAGGAGGTGGACTTTAAGGGCCACCGAGGCATTAAGGGCTTGCTTTGAGTCCACCAACTGGGGTGTGGTCTGTGAGCCACACAGGGAGGACATCAGTGCTATAACTGAATGCTTCACAGCGTACATCAAAGTCTGAGGAGATCTGCAGGCCACCACAGACTGTCCGCTGCTTTCCAATCATCAAACCACAGATAACCGGTTACCTGAAGGTGGGCCGGGCAATTAATCGAATTTGAATCTCAATTACGATCTGGGTTTATAACAATCATAAAAATTAAATGATCCAGTTTTTTTGCTCCTTCTCAGTTTACTCTTGTGCTGTTTTCAGTTTCAAATTGAGCACCACTGGTATTGCAGCGCGCTGCTGCAGACTCCTCCCACAGCCCCAACCGGTTTGGTTTTATTCAACCCGAGTTGCAAACACCTCTCAAGTTATGGGCTGGACACACAGGAGGCGATGTCACTCCTTCTCCATTAATTCCTGTGGAAAAATCGCTGCCCTCCTCCAGCCAAGCATACGTGCAAATGGGGGCTTGCAACGTGACACAAGAAAATAGAAAAATGTTCAATTTTTGAGTCGTGACTCTACCAGCTCCCAGAGACACAAAGAGATAACAAACGTTGGAAACAAACATAATTTTTTTTTCTCACCAAAGACTCAATGCTCAATTAACACAGTGTACAACTCGGGATTTAAGAAATTGGTCAACACTTTGGACAAACGGTATCAATTTTTTTAAAAATGTTATTCACGATTGTTTTGCTTAGAATTCAGATCACAATTCTCTGGCGTGATTTTTTTCACAAAATGTATTTTTCGCACTGCCCTTTAACAAAACAACAACAAAAAAAACATTTAAATGGTCTTTCGGGTAGAGCAGGGGTCTCAAACTCGAATACACAGCAACTAGAGAGAGAGAAAATCTGTGTACTAAATTGTCTGATTCAGCTTTTGTCACTTTCACCCATTTAAACTTAAAGTTAAATTGATCTGTCTGAATGGTTTAATTTATCTTCAGCTGTTCTTACCTCAGTCACGAACCTTGCAGCATCTGTAAACACCTGATAATCGATATCAGTGTATTTCACCTCCATGGTCGCATCCTGATGCTGTCCATAAATCACCAGAAGCAGCCGCAGAACGAAGGACGCCGCGAAAACGAGGCGTTTTTCGATCAGTTTGGACACAACTTTGTCCATCATCGTCCTTCAGGAGACAACCAGGTCGGTTTCATTTATCCCCTTGTAGTAAAATAATTTTAAACCATGCAATCGGTGTCGGAAATAACCGCTAATGATCCACCAGACTTCGAAATTGTTAACGCGGAAGTAATCCGGAAGTGAATTTCTTCTTCGTTGAGTAGTAATGCACTACCGCCATCTTGTGGCTGTAGGTAAACTTTTCTTAGTAAAGCGGCGTTTTGTCAATCAGCTCTGCTCCATCATACACGTTTTCTTTTTTCTGAACGGAATCGAGTTCTTAGTTTAATCCTTTATTTCAGAACCAGGGGATCCATATCACTCTAACATGTTTAATCCTCCAGCTCGGATGCTACTTTCTACACTTCAACACATGTATTAATATTATACTGAATTGTTTATAATTCATTGTTCTGATGTCTCCTGATCCAAATGTTATTAAATATCCCCTATTTTACTTACCTGACCATTCAGAGGAGCGAACCCAACATATTACAAAGAACCACTTTTAAAATTAATCTTCATACATTTTGATTCGTAAAAAAGAAAAAAAAAAACACTATTTTAGAGCTGTGCGTCTATTGTGTTGGTATACAAAGGCAATTTTCTATCTCTGTGAACAATAAATATCCTTTCTATTCTATTCTATTGAAAATGTCAAGCAGAAGAGAATCTGAAAGTGATGTATTAAAGAAATGGAAACAAATCCAAAGACCTGAAAAAGAACCTGAGACCTTCAGTTGAGCCATCTACTGTTTGCCAAAGCCTCATCAAAAATAGTCTCCTTGGAAATGTGGTTGGTAAAAGTACATCATGGGGGTTTCATACTCTCACAGTACAAAGTTTGACGTCTTTATTACTGTCACTGTTCCATTTGTAGTCATATGAATAATAAATGAGGTTCCTGATTAAACTGCAGCCTGTGGTCCAGGAGGAATCTCCTCCACAGTCTGGTTGTACAGTTAACTGACTGACCACCACTTCCTGTTACACAGAACTGATTAAGATAGTGTGACGTCATGATTATCGGCAATAGTTTTAACATTAAATGTAAATGCCAGCTGAACAACCTGATGGCAGGTACCTCCTTCTGACCACATTAGAAAACATAAAAGCAAACAAGAAGCAAAATATTTCTAAATCAAACTTTTATTCCATGTGAATAAACAGGGATCCATAAAGGCAATCCTTCAGGTATACACTAGTTCCTTCTACTTAATCTGTACTTTTCATTAATTTCCAAAGGCATCTTCATCCATCTCAATATTCCTGTATTTGGTTCAGCAATAGTTCAAACACTGAAATCAAGTGTTGTATTCAAATAGAACAACCAAAAGGTTGATCTTTGAGCAGCTAGATGATAGAGACTTGATATTAAGGCAAAGTTTTTAACATGAAGAGATAAACTGAACTATATGAAGTAGTGCAGCATCAGGCCAAACAGTGTCAAAACCTGATCTTCAGCAAGATGTTAGATAAACCATCATTTTGGTGATGGAAGGTAAGGACAGCAAGCAGAGGCGTGATTTTCAGGTGGGAGCTCTGGAGGCATCCTCACTCGGGCGAGCAGTATCGGCCAGCAAAGAGAACACTCATAGAGGGGTTATGTCTAATAAAGAAGATGAATGGGTGGTCTGCGATGAACATGGCTGGACGTAAAGCACAGCGCAGCATCATGACAGCAGCAGTGGCGGCGGCAGCCTCTGTTCCCTCCTCGTTAACTTCCACAAAAGCCTTGTGAATGACTTCCGACAGCACCAGATCATTCGCGGGAGACATACCTGCCACACAGAAGATAGCCTTAAACCACAAAGCATCTGATAAGTATTCAGTGAAGAAAGAACTGATGAAGACATCAGCTGCCATTTCATGTTTCATGTCCATCTGATATGATCCAGGTATACGTCCTACCAGAGAAGTCACTCTTTGCCATGTCGAAGGCGTCCACCATACCCATGCCAGACAGGACACTCTTCATTTCATATTTCTGCTCCACCTTAAACCGAGGAAGGCCCACCTGGACCTCAACTTCATCCATCATGTCTGGACGAGTCCACTCCACAAAGTTGTCGTAAGTCAGCTCCTTCTCCAGCTGAGCATGGACAAACAAAAAAATTCATCACTACTTTGTCATTCAGGTTTGGTTAGGTGTGTCCATGTGCAAGCGTGCACACATCGTACCTTCTCCAGACCTGTTATACTGTCTTCAGTTTCACTGGGTAAAAAGATGATCATGCTCAGCTCCTTCCCTTTGTAAGGCATCTCCAGGATCTGTCAAACAGAAAGTTTCACATGTTACCGAAAACCCCTGGAAAAAAACATGAACTGGTGTTCTCTCCCATGTATGCACAGGTTCTTTCCAGGTACTCTGGCTTCCTCCCGCCATCCAAAGATCATTCACGTGAGCAGCCTACATGCCAAACGAAAGCTAGGAATGCGTGGCAGCCATGACACGGTCACAGACCAATAACAGCAAGTATGTCCCAGTCCCAACCGGTCACAATAAATTCTCCTAAGGACTGAGTGGTTGGATGACCTGTCCAGGTGTCCTGTGATGGACGGGTGACCTGTCCATGTGTACCTGGCCTCACACCGCTAATTGCTGGGATAGACTCCGGCTTCTCCACAACCCTGAACTGGACTAAGCGGCTTAAAACATGGATGGCAGATTATTTTCTACCATCTGAGACCTCCAAGATGATTCCTATTGGATAAAATCGCTTCCTGCTGGAGGATGTAATCTGGACCTTTATATTCTAGGAGGAAACATTGGTGATCCATCTTATGCAATTATCATTATTATTTCTCAGATAATTTGGATAAAAGTTTCATCTGAAGTTCAGACGTGCACTGTGACCTTTCTGATAAAATATTTACATTTGTTTATGGTTCATATTAATCAGGGTAATGTGTGTATTTATAATTTTCTAATATATGATGTAATCTCCATCAGCTGTGTGGTCAGCTGGTTTAACAGAAGAGCCACAAGGCTGAAAGGCTGATCAGTAACTTTGAAAAATCTGGAGGCAGAGTTTGACCAGTTTCTACCAGATCAAGATAAACATCTCTAACTAATTTCAGCTGTGGAGACATCCGTTTTTCATAAAGATCATAGCACACTAAATAAGCTTGGCTTAAATATCAATGTATAACCAGACGGATAGTGAAGGCTGCAGCTGCAACCAAAATGGCAAAAAAAAAAGAAAAAAAACCACAGATAAAACCAGACATGATGCCCACGTGCACGGCTACCATCTGATTGACGCAGATTGAGACTCTGCATGTAGGAAAGCTTAAAAAGAGTCAGTGCTTGGTGAGATGGTGCCAGTGGTGAGCAGAGTCTCATCTGTCACCTCTGATTGGTCACTTTCTCATCCTATCCTAACCATCTCCTTTCTGTGAAAATGTCTCAACAACACGTCTATGATTGCCAGTCGATGTTAAATATAAGAACATCTTATGAAACGGTTTTCGAATGACTAAAAAATGGCCAGTACTCCAGCCTTCCTCCACTGCTTCTGATGGGAATACGAGCTCCTGCACTGTACACCTTTCGCTCTTCACCGAAGAATGTGCACCAGGAGACAAGATGGTGCCCTGGTGAGAACCAGAGCCCATCTCTGTTTTTCGTAGAAATTGACTTGGGTCTGTTTGTGAAGGGACTGTACATCCGCTGTCCCAGTCGCTAGTGGAGCCTGTCCTTCATTGGATCTGACCTGTCCATGCTAAGGAACTCCCTGTGGTGGTGAATCAGGGAATACTGGTAGAGGTATAGGTTCCCTGTTTGCCCCGGGGACGCACAATTCAGCGTGGTATCCTCCACTCTATGGATTGTTCCCAACCATCTACCACCTTGAGTTTTACTCTCTTGTTGGCTTTAATTAACGTGAGATCACTGGCAAATAAGACTTTCATCATGAATGACTTTTTCACAACTAAACAGCTGGATTTTATGAGCCTGATGGAGACGTAGCTGAAGAGCAGTAAGTTGGTCCCTTTTTCTGAACTTTTGCTTCCTGGCTGTTCCTTTTTTTTTTAACTCCCCTTGGACCACGGGGATGACCTCATAGTTTTCCTTTGCTTTTATATCTTTGTGTCAGACTCAGAGCAAACCTGTCTTCGGTGTCGATGGTCTGACTGGGTTTTTTTAAGGCCACTTGCACTGAGATCCTGAACTTAATCGCTCCTTTTACTGCCAGACACTCTAAACCTGTGTGTTGCTGTCTTGGTTATTTTTTAGGAACTCTTGATGATTGGCAGCTTAGTTTACCAGTAAAAGCTGTAGAAAAATTCTCTGTTGCGTTTCCGTGTAGCAGTTGGTTTTCTGGTGTTAGAAGCAATGACCTTAAATCTAACCTATCTACTGTATCCTTGTCTCCTCTTCCTTTCTCTACTTTCCTTTTAACTTCTCTCCATTATTCTCCTTACATACATAAAAGGAACGGGTTTTCATATACCCATAAAACTCCTCTTGGCAAAGCAAATTTGTTCAGCACAGCAACCATTACATTTATTCTTATCTTATTTTATACTTTTAGAATGAAGATTTGTGCAGCACTTTGGGTACGTTGCATTGTTTAAATATGCGTTATAAATAAACTTGACCTTGGCAGTGCAGGCTGAAATGTATTTTTTAAAAAGTGTAAAACGACTGAATGCAATAATTAGTGATGGAAACGGGTTGGTTGGTCATGTGTGAAGCAGATTACCTGGCAGCTGGCTTCAGGGATGTAGGTCAGGGGAAACTTGGACTTCTGGTGCATCATCTTCACTGGCTTCGTGTCATTCTACAAAACAACAGATAATATTAAACAGAGACTTTACACCAGATTACACACATTACCTGTTTACAGTGACACTCAGGAGTTACAGGATCTCCTCTGGAAATAAAATGTGAAGGATCTTACAGTAGTCATTGGACATCATGTATAGCAGTGTAGATTTACTGACAATTAGAAGAAGAGATCTTTATACATTATAGAAATGAGTCCTCTGCCTTTAACCCATCATTGGTTACACTAGGAGAAGGGGGCTACAAAGACTCGGTGAGCAGTTGGGGGTTAGATATCATGCTCAGGGGCTGCTTCAAAGCCAGTATTGAACCCAGGTTCCACAGACACAAGCCCACCTCTGTAACCAGTAGGCTACCGCTCCCCAGTACAAAACACCAGCAAAAACTAAATAACGGCGTACAGTAGCAGCAGCAGTTCCGTTGTCTTCATCTCTAGCCGCAGCTATAAAACCTTTTACAGTATATTGTCAGAAACCTGCAACCTTTGAGGAAAGAGGAAACTCCAGCTTTCATAACTTCCTCATTTGGGCTGAATTCTGCACTTTAATCACCCAAGTTCTAGAACTTTTCTTTGGACAAACAAGTCATAAAAATGCATTCACAAAAAACTGACTTAATAAAAAGATTTGAAATGTTTTGCACTTTGAGGTACATCCTTTGTTTCCTACCTCAGTCTGGTTCCTACCTCAGCTAGTTTAATGATTCTTCATAAAAAAAAAAAAGACCATTCAAGCAAACTTTTCCTCATGTTTTTATACGGTAGGAGTGAAAGCTGCAGGTGGCTATGAGCATGGACCAAATGGGTGGTAACAATAGAAAACTGCCAGTATTCTGTGGGTAATATCTCACAGCAACATATCAGGGAAAAAAGAACTGAACTAGTTCATTTGTAAAACCGTGAACTTAGTTAACAAATTTGAATTATGGACTATGAATTGAACTAGTTCAATTTAAAAAGTGTGATTTTAAAATGAACTGAACTTTGAACTCGTTCATGTAAAAATTTAACTTTACCAACACTGGCTAGATTACTGGAGGGTTAGTTAGGGTTAGTTTATGGCAGGGTTAGCTGGTCTTCGTTTAATGCAGGGTTAGTTTTCAGCAGGTTTACCTTGTTGAGTCTAAATTGGGTGTCTCGTGTGGCGTTCTCCTGAAACTGCTTGTTCCAGTTGCCCTTAAAGTAGATGGCATTGACCAGAACCAGTCTGGTTAAGGAGTTCACCACTTCAGGGGCCAGCACATCCTTAATTTTACCTGGAGAAGAAAATTTACACAGTCTTGTATTCCTGATTGATTTAAAACATGCTGTCTGAGAAACTGATGATCCCTGTCCTAGTCTTGATTAAGATCTTTCAGGTTGTGAAATCCACCTTGTGTCTGTTTCTCCACCCAGTTGTTGATGGTGACCCTGGCTGTTTCATAGCTCTTCACAAAGTCCACAGACTCCAGCTCTGCATCGTAGAATTTCCTGGTATGACCCAGGAAGTCCTGGAACCAAACAATATATTTACTAACCAACCAAACCTCTTTGTAGACAGAATTTTATTTTATGATTGCTTGGACTGCTATGTCCTCTCAGCTGGTCTGATTCAGTCCTGACTAACAGTAACCAACAAAACCACACCTATTGATGATAATTTATAAACATGCTGAATAGCAGAGCACACACCTCAACAAACTGGTAGGTCTGCTCTCCATACAGCCGGTTGGCGACACTTAAAGCATATGGTGCATCAGTCTTGTTGAGCTCACTCAGCAGCTGGGAGAAGCTGGCATGGACCCCATCCTGACAAACCTTTGTTTTCAGGCACTGTGGACAAAGTAAAGAAGCATCACATGGAGGATCCAGCAGGGGGCAGACAGACTGGTTTGGTGGTCAGTTTACCTATGAAGTGATAGTAGCCATCGTTAGAGCACATTCATTTAAAACATGTTCACAAAATTACGGTTGTTTTAACTAATTAGTCTTGGAACCAAGAGACACCAAAGAAATGGACATATAGAACAATATAGTATGTTTATAGATTATCAAGAAAGATCTAAAGAGGAAATAAATCGATTACCAGTTATGTTTCATTTTTTTCCTCATTAATTCATAGGAAAATTGACAAAATATCGAATATCACAAGGACTCATTTGTAAAAAATTTAAAAAGAGTTCCATCTAAAAAAAAAAAAAAAGAAAACATGGGAAAATAGGAACATTTGAAGAATATTTTAACACCTTTAACCCAAAATGACTGGCTGAAGGAAGCAGAGGTCACCAAACATGAACAAATGATGATGTTCAAGATGATGTGAGACCACGTCTGACTGTTTCCAATGTTTAGATCCAGGTCCAACTCCAGATTCCTTAAAACGATCTGATGTCACATCCTTCTACGACGTTATCCAAGAGAGATCTCATCTTTGGACCAGTTYCTGGTATCTGGAACCATAAGCTGCTTCAGAGCCGCTTCTGGACCAGTTCCTGATATCCGAAACCATCTGCACATCAGATTTGCTTCTGGACCAGTGTCTGATTTTTGGAACAATCTGCCACGTCAGACGGCCTCTGGACCGGTTCCTGATATCTGGAACCATCTACAACTTCAGGCCAATATCTGTTATCTGGGAATCTGGAACTATCTGCTGTTTCAGTCTGGCACCTAGATCGGTTCCTGATATCTGGAACTCCTTCAAACCGGCTTCTGGAGCGGTTCCTGAGATCTGGAACCATCTGCCGTTTCAGACTGGCCTCTGGTCCGGTTCCTGATATCTGGAACCATCTGCTTCATCAGACCGGCTTCTGAACCAGTTCCTGAGATCCGAAACCATCTGCCCCTTTTATAATGGAAACACAAAAAAGCCTACCAGACAGCACATGCGTAAACCGAACCGCTCTATGGAAAAGGAGCTATAGAAACTTGATAGGAGTCCAGTCTATTTGGTTTTCATCAGAAGACACTGTTCTCTACATCTTTTCACTAAACCCTCTCTCTGTTAGCGTTCCGGTCATGTTACCAGTCAGCCCATGTTAGCAATCAGCTCATGCTAGCATTCAGCTCATGCTAGCATTCAGCCCATGCTAGCATTTAGGTCAATGTAGCGTTCAGGGTATGTTAGCAATCAGTCCATACTAGCATTCATGTTCAGGTTCATTTAACTAGTGTTCAGGTCATGTTAGAATTTAGGNCAAGCTAGTGTTCAGGTCATGTTAGAATTTAGGTCACGTTAGCGGTCAGTTCACAAAAACAGTCAGTTCCCATTAGCATTCAGCTCCTGTTAGTGTTCAGGTCATGCTAGTATCCAAGTCATGTTAGCATTCGGTTTCTGTTAGCCTTCAGGTCATGTTACCATTTAGTCCATGTTATTATCGTCATTATTAGACCACTTCTCAAAAAGAACACCCTTGTCCCAGAAGTCCTTTGAATTACAGGCCCATCTTCAATCTCATCTTTATTTCCAAAGTACTTGAGAAATAAGCTGCCACCCACCTTCAGAATCACCTAAAACTCAATAACCTGTATGAAAAATTCCAGTTCAGATTCTGCACAGCCCACAGTACACAAAGCATTTTTAAGGGTCACAAACAATCTATTGATGTCATCCGATGCTGGTTCTCCATCCCTCCTCATCCTCCTAGACCTATCTGCGCCATTTGGCATGGTTGACCATGACATCCAACACTGCCCTTAGTTGGATCCACTCATACCTCATAGACCCTGAATTGGGACACACCTATTGTCAATGCCACAGCTGCAACTCCACCCTCATCATCATCATTGTCATCCCCATCACAGCTTACCATCTGTCTGGAGGAGATAAAGGTTTGTATGGAGCACAATTTCCTCCAACTCAACAGCTCCAAAACTGAAACCATCCTGATCGGCACCAAATTATCATTCATAACCAGCATCTCCTTCTCTGGTTGTAAGTGTTGAACTACAGAGGGGCTACTGCTTTCACAGCTCTGGGGAAGAAGCTGTTTCTGAATCTTGGTGGTGGTTTTAGTGTTTTAGTGTCCTGATGGATGCGGTACAAACAGAGCATTGCCTGGGTGGGTGGGGTCAGCTGCAATGCGTCTGGCCCTCTTCTGGACTAGGGCAGTATAGATGGAGTCCAGATCTAGTAGATGGTGGCCCACAATCCCCTGAGCTGTCCTCACCACCACCAAGAAGAAGTTCTTCTTGTCCTGTGCTGTGCAGCTGCCATACCACACCGTTACACTGAGACACAGGATGCTCTCCATGGAGGCTCTGTAGAATTTCACCAGCAGCTGAGAAGAGAGTCCCGTCCGCTTCACCTTCCTGAGAAAGAAGAGCCGTTGTTGGGCTTCTTCACCAGGTGTGAAGTGTTCACAGTCCAGGAGAGGTCAGAGGAAAGCTCTTAAAGCTCTGCAAATTAAACAAACACTTGTAATGAAACTCCTCATAAACACCACCGAGAGGATCAGTTCAGCTCATTGATCTGATCAATATTTAGTCCTCGACCCCCTGAAATCTGCTACTGCTGGTAACATGAAGGTATCATATCTGCTGTAAAACATTAACTTATTATTACTGCTGACTCGAGTCCTCTAAGTACAGAACCAGATCAGATGATGGGAGGAGCCTTTTTTTCTATCCACACCCTCTGAGTTGACTTAACTGGGTGTGACTTTGTTAATCATTTCATTGGAGCTCTTACCACCTCGCCTCACCGGGACAAACTTACAGAAACATTCTTCAGATGCTTCTGTAAGGTTCTGGTTCTACAGATGTTCTATGCAAGAACGGCCCAGTTCATCCTGACCGGACTAGATCATCCAGATCCGTCCAGTTCATCCAGTTTGTCTCCATCTAGTGGAAATCCTCACAAAGGCTGTCATAAATGTAAAGTGATAACCAGTGTAAACACATCTTTATTGTCCTTACACTTCCATGTTTTTTTCTCTTGTTTCCATGGTAACACAGCAGAGGGCTGACCCACATAAAACCTCTGAAAGCCTGAGTAGGACAGTAGTAAACTGGGGGGAGTAAACCAGAAATAAAAACATTTTCAAGCTGTAACTGATGAAGCTGAACAGTCGGGTGTTCCTGTACCTCTGACATCTGATTGGCTGTATTTCCTCTGGCCCCCAACATCACCATCGCCAGGGCTGAAGAGATGCTGAGCGGAGAGAAGAAGACGTTCTTCGTCTTGTCTTCATCACCCAGAACTTTGAGGAGATCCAGACAGAAGCTGGTATTGGCTTTGGACAGAGGAGATGATGCCATAGTTCCTGCAGGAGGTTAATGAGCAGAACATTAATCACTGCATGAACGCAGGAATGTCGGGTCCTGGTCCTGAAGGTTTTAGATGGATCCTGGTCCAACAGAACAGTTTCTAATGAAAATGATCTCATAACAGTTTGTTGTCACATCTTCATGAACCCTTAATCTGAGTTATGAAACATCTAAAACCTGCAGGATGGTAGTCTTCCAGGATCAGAACCAGGATAAGGACTAGAACCAGAACCAAACATTCTTTTAAACCTTCTTAGACTCATCCAGGGTGTTTCCTTGTTGAGAAGAAATTACACAAAAGATGCAGAAATAACAGATCTGCTGAGAAGCTGCGAATATTTTTACATCAAATTTCTGTTACTTAATTACTGAGTCAGTTAGCAACCCTTAAAATATTTAGGGAAAAGCGTCTTAGCTGTAACCCCACCTTTCATCCCCCCCCACCACCACCACACCCCGCGCGCGCGCATGCACGCACGCACACACACACACACNCCACGCGCGCGCGCGCATGCACGCACACACACACACACGCGTCAAACTTAGGCTAAAAACGCTTCAAAGTTCAGATTTTATTCAGAGGAAAAACAACAAGAGCAAAAAGTTTCCTTTACTCACCGATGGAAATTCTTCCTTTGCTCTCCAACGCTGTGATTCACTTTTTATATTTCCAACAGACCGACACGCCCCCAAACACCCGCAGGCAGGAAAACACTTCCTCCTTCTCAAACGTCTCTACGGAAGCCGAGGACGTGAAAAAAGCCAAACCACTACGGTGAGCAGTCCTGTTCCTGAATGCAGCCGTTTATGATCAAATTACACACGTGTCTGTCAATAAGTTAGTTATACTCATTCTTTTTGTTTGTTATCTCAAATTATATAGGAACACTGAACTGTCAGGGAAACCATTAATTTGCAGCATTTTCCAGCGGTTTTTGGCCACTCTGGGCGTAGAACCAACAACCCCCAAACGGCTTTAGACGACGGCTCTTCCTGCCTGAAGACTGTGAAATATAGTTTCACACAATTAAACAAATAAATGACATTAGATTGATTAAACACTTAATTGATTTTTAATTATATTTAAAATTAGTTATTTCTAAAGCTAAAACATGTCAATGTTAAATCTTTGGATTAAATCGGATGCAGGTTTTAATGGGTAAATTAAAAAATCCTTTTTGGACGATTTTTCATAATTTATGTGAAGTTCTGAAAAAAAAAAGGACAACGATGTGGAAAACCGTCTGACTCAGAAATTTCCACACCTTGAAGGGCTGGTCAAAGAACACACCCTTGTTGCAGAGCTGCTCCCATGTTTGTTCATAATGACTCAGAGCTGAATGAAAAGCTGCAAAGAAGAAGAAATGTTTGAATCTGAACACAGAGAATCCAGCATCTGAAGGTTGGTTTGTCAGAAGGCAGATGGATTGATGGATAGATGGGTGGATGGGTGGGTGGATGGCAGAGTCCAGAATAAAAATCTGGTTTCAATTGATTTGACTGAATGTTTTTTCTCTTAACTCTGGAGTCTCTTCTGAGTTCCCAAACTGAAAAAAACATGTTTGTTCAGAAACTTGCTGGCTTTTCTCTTCTACTCAGACAGAAATAAACAGTTTTTGTGTTTTCTCCCTGCAGGTTGTTGATCTGACAAAAGGATGGAATATGCATATAGTTGATGTTCAGTTAATTAAAGAGAACCACTGGAGCTCTGCATCTGAACAGCCCAGTTTTCCATATTTCACCGTCTACGTTTATCTTCCTCTCTGGTTTCAGTCCTTGGAGTAAATCTCTTTATCTGTACAGAAATATGATGCAGAAGAAGGTTCATTAATATTGAACAGGAAGTGGTGAGCCTCCCTGTTCTGATGGACCTGATGGACCTGCTCCACCTGTAACGCCGGTCAGCAGATCCATCAATCAGAAATAACTAAAACCCCTTCGGTCCATATTAAGTAACCTCATATTTCTATGTTTTATGGTTTATGTGTTAGAGGTTGTTCAGTGGACCCAGAACAGGGCAGAAACCTGGAGTTATTACGATGGGTCTGAAGATCCATATAAATGATGCAGTTATAAACTCTGATGTAGACTGAAGATGTACCTGAGTTCAGGAGGTTTTCTGAGATCTAGTTTCTGCAGCAATTTAATGGTAAAGTCCGTCATTAAATCATTAACTCAGCATCATAAACCTGCCTCAGTAAGACGATAACCTCAACAAAAACTAGGTTTCACCTGCAGAACTCACTGAATAATTAATTCAGTGCTTCAGGTGTGTTTATATTTATAAAATAATAATAATCATTATCGCTGTTTTAAACTAGAATTTAATGAATCCAGTTTTTGGGAATATGTTTAT
>CM047992.1:26867816-26878121 GCA_026261665.1 Melanotaenia duboulayi | reverse complement strand
CTTGACTAAATAAAAACGTGATGAGGTTGGCTAAATGCTATAAAAACTAATAAGCATGATTGAAACTGAACTAAAACTGAGACTAAAGTTAAAAATGGCTGATAAAATTAACACTATCGCTGAGGTGGTTAAAAGCTCCTCATGGCAGGGCCCTGGGGTGGATGAGATCTGCCCAGAGTTCCTTAAGGCCCTGGATGTTGTAGGTCTGTCTTGATTGACAGGCCTCACATGGACATCAGGGACAGCTCCCCTGGACTGGCATACTGGAGCGGTGGTCCCCCTCTTGAAAAAGGGGGACCAGAGGATGTGCTCCAATTACAGGGGGATAACAATCCTCAGCCTCCCTGGTAAGGGCTATTCAGGGGTCCTGGAGAGGAGGGTCCGTTGGACCGGAAGAAGGCATTTGTCTATGTCTTCTGGGGACTCCCAAGGGAGGTGCTCTGGGAGTATGCAGTGCCGGGACTCCTTGTATGAGCTGTCCAGTCCCTGTACAACCGGTGCCAGAGCTTGGTCCGCATTGCCGGCAGTAAATTAGATTTGTTTCCAGTGAGGGTTGAGCACCATCAAGCCCGTTGTCTCCAATTCTGTTCATAACTTTTATGAACAGAATTTCTAGGTGCAGCTGAGTTGAGGGGATCTTGGGAGCTCTGGGCTCTTGGGGCCCTGGGCCATTCGTTCTGGCCGCCCTGGATTGCTGCTGATCTTGGCCCACCATTTCTTGTGCCCTGTGACCACAGGGAGCCCTGGCTGGGGCCTTCCTCTACTGCCCTTGGTGTGGTTCCGGGGTAGTCTTAGTGGTGGAGTGGCTTGGATTCGTGCTCCAGGATTGCTGCTGATGGCCCAGGTCTCTGAGCCACCCTAGTCTGCCTCTAGCCTCAGATTAGTTTACCTGTAAAAGCTGAAGGAAGTTCTCTGTAGTGTTTCTGTACAGGTGTAGCAGTTGGTTGTCTGTTGTTAGGTTGGATTGAAGATCGTTGCTTTTATCTATATGATTTTGGTCTTTACTTCCTTTTTTCAGCTTTCCTTCTTATTTCTCTCGATTACTGCCTTTTTATTTTCTTCTGTCCACTCCTGTCAGGTCCAGCAAGATTACACAAATTTCATAGTACCAAATAAATAAGATAAAACTATACATTTAAACAAAGAAATAGAAAAAATTGATTATCAAGAGGACCCATATACCTATAAAGCTCCTCTTGCCAAAGCAAATTTGTTCTGCATAACACAGCAGCCAGACCATCATTCTGCCACCACCATACTGTACAGGACTAGGTTAAAAAAAAAAAAATTTGCATGAGGAAGTAGTTTGGCTTTTTAGGGAGTTTTGAATGCTCAACTGAACTGTGATATGGATAAAAAATGTGAACTCTGGTCCATCCACAATCATACCTATCAGTTTGATTCAAGTGGGCCAAATACAGGGAAACGGACTACAACACAGGACAGTGTGGGTAAACACAACCAAAACATACATGCATATTGGTCAATTTAAATGTTTCTTGGTCAGACATGAAAGAAGTCGGTAAAAGTTCTGATAGAAATCTGATCAACCCCAGACCACTAGGATCTTTTACTCTGATGGAAACACATGTCCTGTATTGACCAATAGATGGACCTATTTTCTTTGTTGGTTGTCTTGACAAATATGAGAAACCATACACCCCATTTTCACTAGGAAGGCAGCAGTAGATACACATGGAATCAAGATGCATCAAAAAATGATTTTATAATCGCATCGCAGCCATCTGAATCATTGCAAATCGTGGGGTGCTTGAAGATTCCTGCCCTTCTTATAATGCTATGCCTGAATCCAAAAAAAGGTTTTCTAATCCAAACTTAATTCAATTCAAATCACTTTCTTTGTCACAAAGAGCCTATTTTGAAAGCTCCAACAATAGCTTAATAAATCAGTTAAAATACAGACAGACAACACACACAGACAGCAGAGAGCATTCAGTGTTGCATTAAAACAACATAAGGGTGATTAAAGTGCTTCAGTTATTTAGGAGGCGTCCTACATCAAAGGCATAGGGTTCCTGAACATCCGAGGTGGTATTCTCTGTTTATGATGCATGAAACGCAGACAGTCTTTGCTAATCTAAGGCCTCTATGACGTTTTACTTGTCCACGGGTAAGGAGTCCTGCAAACTGAACAGGTTAGGGTTATCAACATGTCCTCACTTACATATCATCAGTTGTAAACCTTTACCCCCACCACCACCACCACCTTTAGACAAATCAGAGCAGCTGGTGAAACATGACCTTTGATTATTTTATAGCTCTCCATTTAAACATTACCCTCTTACCCATTATCCATTGCTGGGGTAATTCCTCCTCCTTTGTTTTTTCCTCTTATTAAAATGTTCTTCACTTTCATCTCCATGATGGAGGGCAGTAAGAGAGGTACAGCTATGCAGAACAGAGCCAGGTGGGGGGGCATCAGTGCACCAGAGGGGGACTTCTTTTTTTGCCCATGGAGGAACTTTAAGCGGCCCTGGAACTGCATTGTCTGGAATGAAAGAGACAAACAATTTACTGGAATACTTTTTTCCCTGAAAACATATATATGTCCATATGTTAACCAAACTGCATACATTTCTGTTTAAGCCCATCTACCATTGGTTGAAAGGTCTGAAACCTCTGCTATCATTTGGCTTTTAAGTGTGATGATAAAATTAGTATTTATTGGATCAGGCCCTGATCAGCACATTAACATATTAATCACTTTCCTTTTTCATTTACTAGTTTACCAACTAGCAACCCCGACAGAAGGACTGGTTTGTTTTATCTTCTGTAACTCAGCTGGCAACTTGCTGTGAGGCTAGACTTTTCTTTTCCAAGAAAATAATAAAGTGGTCCAGTTGTCAAAGAAAGTGTAGTCCAATCCAGCTCGTACGATACAGAGCAACCTCGCTGTGAAAATGATGTGGTCGCTTACAGACTTGTCTCGATCCTTAGACAGGGTTCTGTTAGCACCGCCATTAGCATTACTGTTAGCACCACTGTTAGCACCACCATTAGCATTCTTGTTAGCACCACTGTTAGCACCGCCATTAGCATAACTGTTAGCACCACTGTTAGCACCACCATTAGCATTATTGTTAGCACCACTGTTAGCACCACCATTAGCATTACTGTTAGCACCACCATTTCATGTGGTATGAGTAATAACTTTGTTGTTCATCATTATAAAATTAAAATGTTAATTCCACATAATTGTCTCTGCATTTATACGTTAAGAAATGTGGAAATTACAATCATCTGGCAACCCCTTGAAATGATCTTGGGACCCCCAGTTGTCTACTCTGGAGACCTGTTTAAGAGAAGCTACTGGACTCAAAGTAAGGGCTGACTTGAACAAAGCATGGCTTTTGACATCTCATTGAGATATGAGAAGATGGTTTCAGGTTGTGTCACCTTTAATCCAGCCAGTTCAGACTCACCAAGAATCCAGAAGTGCTATCCAAGAGACATCTAACTCTGGCTATGAAACATCTGTTGAGAAATCCAGAGAGCTCAGGAGGAATTTCTCCAGCCTCTGGAGAATTAAATAAGCTGGTCACTACAAACTCGTCACCTGCAACGATAAAGATGGAGGGAATAGTAATGACAGAACGCTGAGTTTTTGGCAGAGCTACAATCTAAAAACTGAAACAAACAGTAATCTGATGCATTTCACTGAATTTTTACATCAATTACAGGATTTTTGTTGGTGTCCCTACGCACCGGTTCCTGAAGCTATCTGGTTATCCTGCTGTGCTGTTGCACTCTGGTGCTGCGGAGGACACATGGCCCAGTGGAGCTGGCGTCTGAACTCCTGACGATCGTCTATGTGGATGTAGTCAAACACGTTTTGGTGCATCACGTCAGTCTGTGGAGAGGACATTTTTTTTAATGTCATGTTACTTTCTGAACGCTTTACCATGCAAGACAGTAACATATTCCTATTGCACAAAACCTGTTCAAAGCACTTTGACTCACCCTGTTGCTGAACAAATGATGCATTTTAGAAATAACCTTGTTCAGCAAAGCTAACATACATTTTTGTTTGGATTGATGTGTACCTCTTCTCATAAGTATCTTGGTTTCCATTTCACTGAAAATATGAGCTTCTATGAAGGAAGAAAAACTCTGGGGCAGTCAGCAGGAAGGGCTTTAGGGTCAGTAATGAATGACATCAAAAGGTGTCCTGAACTTGACTTTTTATCATTCTCTGTGCTTTTTAATTCCATGGTTGGTTCAGTTCAAATTTATGCAGCAGGAATATGGGGTTTTAAGGACTCTCCGGGTTGTTGCCATGTAGTTGTATAGGCTTGCAATCATATTAATGCCTATTAATGAGGAGTGTGGATGGACACATTAAAGTTCTCTAACATGTTGTAGACACTTAATCAGAGAACAGCTGGCAATGCTAGTTAAAGGACTTAAAATGACTCTTTAACTACTCTTTTACTCTGTTGCTTTTGGGCCAGGGATAGATTCTATTTCTTTTTGTACTGTTTTGAATTGAAATGCAATTAAATTAATTTTTTCCAGACATTACTAGAGCTGGAGTTTACAATATTAATGTCTGTGTTTGTTATTTGATTCAGTAGGCCACTAAAATTTATTTATATTAAAAATAAAAAGGTTGCTTTTTGGGGCAAATACTGTTATGCAATTAAAATGTGATTAATTAAGATTAATTAATTACAAAGCCTGTAATTAATTAGTTTTTTTTATTGAGTCACATCCCTCATATAAATCCTTTCTACCACCTGTCAGCTACTTTATTAGAGAAGGTCCTGCTCTGATTTGTATCTCAGAACCTGTTTCTAATTTCTCTCTCCACATTCATGGCCAATAATAATCAGACCTGTTTGTTCAAGATCTGCACAGCACCAATGATTTAGAGATGACATCTCCATGCTTTTTTTTTCTGTTTTGCTCTCACTAGATGTCAACCTGGTCTATAGATGTGTGCATGGGTGTCTGATGACTAGCAGATTACAGCTGCGTCACTAGCAAACCTCATTATTACTGAAAAGTTATAAAAAATAAAGATGTATAGGAGGCTCCTTTTTTCCATCACATGGTAAAATGTCTCAGTTTCATCATCTGATCTGTTGTTTATCTTCTGCTGGGATTAAAATATGATGAGATTCTGTTTTTATTTACATTTTACACAGTCCCAGCATTTCAGGAGTTAAGGTTGGTCATGTCAATGTCTGTACATTTGGAAGCCGTCAGGAGATAGATTTACCGAGTACAGTAAGAGTTTAAAGACAGCCGTGTTTGTCAAACATTGCGTGACACCAGCTCCTGAACAGCAGTCCAGCTCAGCCCACCATCCCCATCCACACACGAGTCTGCTTCCAGCCCCCTCCCATCATCCCTCTCTCTTCCCGCTTTGCTTTCCGTCATTCCCTGACAGATTCCTCACTGAAACCTCCTCCTCTTCCCTCTCTCCATAATTTCCATACTGGTGGCACGCGAGGCTTTTTGATGGCCTGCCTCTAAAAACAATCTGTTCCCACCGTCTCCGTAAGCTTTTCGTCCTGTGGTTTGCTTCCCTACCAGCATTCAGGCAGACATACCCATTCACTGACTATTGTTTATGTTCCTTGTAAAATAAAAAGGAGAAAAACCAGAGGAAAATTGGGAACAAGTGATATTTTAGCTGACCTTCAAAGACTAACTACCCAAGAGACAAATTGGATCAAAGACCAGTAGAGGCTTTTTGTTTGTCTCCAGGGCTTTCTCAGTTAAATCCTTTCTTTTCTCCCTGCAGGATTTTGAGGACAAACTTACAATGATGTGACAGTTTTCACTAAAATGGGGCCTAAAATTAAACAATCAGCTGATTTGCAAGTACCGACATGGAGAAAACTCAGCAAGTGTTGTAATCACTTAAATATAATAATGAAGGTCTGTGACCAGGCTGTGCATTCTGGGATATTTTTATCCTTAATCTTTTCCCATCAGGTGGCGTATATGGCAACATATGACGTTTGAAACAGATGTACTAAGGGAGCAGAAATGGACCTTTAGACCCTCAGTTAGAAGGTTAAATGTTAAAGTCCAGTTAGAAAAAGACTAAACCAGTACAGTTTGTTGGAAAGGGTTGCAGGACAAAAAAAGAACATGGCAGCATGGTGGTCGAGGGATGATGATCTGGACATCTTGAAGTCGGTGAGTGGACCATGAACTCCTCTACAGTCAGATGTGAGTCCATCTGTCTGATAGCTAAAGCTGGTCGGGAACTGCCTCATGGAGCAAGACAATGATCCTAAACACAGCAGCAAATCTACACCAGAACCAGGTGTTGACCTGGTCCAGTCAGAGTCCAGACCTCATCCTGGCTGCAGGAACCAGACAGGCTGGAGGGGGAGGAGATCTCATTGTGGTTCAGTCAGAGTGGAGACCTCATCCTGGCCGAGATGCTGTGTTGGGCCCTTTAGATGCTCCAAACATCAATAATCTGAAGCAACACTGGAAAGAAGAGTGGAGCAGAATTCCTCCACAAACATGAGCGACTGATGACATCATCCAGACTGATGACATCATCCAGGAAACCATCACTGCACCTTCCTGCTGCCGGAGGAGCTTCTATAGCTGATAATCATGGAGAGGAAGCAGATTTATTGGGTTCTGATTTTAGGCTTCTGTTTTATTGTTGTTTTGTTTTGTTATTTTAAATATCCTGTTTTATCTTTACCAATTTTAACCCTGTACCACCATGTGTCAAATGTCATAGGTGATGTTTCTAAGACCTGTTGCATCACTTTTTGATAAAAACATTGCTCCAAACCCCATTTCATCCAATGTGATACTTGTCTTTGGCCCCCTGGTGGGCGGTTGTAGCTCAGAAGAAAGAGCAGTCGTCGGTGGATCGATTCCAGGCTTCCCTGACTACATGCCGAAGCTTTCCGACGTGCCGATCGGGTTATGAGTGTGTGTGTGTGTGTGTGTGTGAATGAGTAAATGTGACAGGTAGTAACTGGAAAAATGATGTATAGAGTACAAGTCCATTTACCATTACCATGGTAATAAACTGTACATACATTCATTTGATTTTTTTTCCTTTTTTTCACATTTTGACTTCAAATTGAAAAGATTAGATTTTTCTGTCCATTATATTTTGAATCAGGCATTGAAAGGGTCTGACCTGGCCAAGACCAGCTGATTTTTCATTATGTCAATACTTTTTTTACATGATTGTTTACAAAACACAAATCACTCTAAAAAATCTCAAATGAAAGCCTGTTGATTGAACTGTCATCACACACAGTTTCAGGCCTCTGTCAGTCCTTTACCACTGAGTTCCTGCCCTCGTAAACCAAGCCTGACTTTCCACTGCGCTATGTGTGCATGTACCTACAATGGAGGGTTTTAACATTGAAAAGCACTTTATTTGTGGTCTAGTAACAGGAGAGCTGATGTTGATGTTATTTATAATTAAAGATGAGTTTTAACCTGCAGAGAGAAGATTGTTGAACCAATAGAGACGGATTCTTTCACACAAGCAAGCAGACATCCACTACAGCTCAGGTTAAAACTGAGGTTTTAAGCTGGGCTTCCATGGGCTTCCTCTGGCTGAAATTATGATTGGACAGCGGGGAGACCAGCCCAAAGAGACAGCGTCCATTCAGGCTGAATCACCACAGGATGAGGACAGAAGGATACTGGAGTAAAACTTTCTGGAAAATAATCTTATTTCCTTTCTGTTTTTTTCTGTTTATAATTATTATGCTTCACACCTGATCTATGTTTATAGATTCTGTTGGAGTAGTTGTGACTTCCACAACAAACAAAGAATTTTGTACTACAGGAACAGAGTTCTGTTACAGGAAGTGAGTTTGTAATTGTAATTATCAAAAGTAGAATATTTAACATTCAGAGATATTTAACTCACCTGGTGAAATCCCAGGTAGTCCACAATGGTTGAGGAAGCATAGAAAACCATCCCATCACTGCTGACCACCAAGGCGAATCCGGTCAGAGACTGCAGACAGGAAACAGAGACATAATCAGAGATGCTCAGGAAGCAAACATGGCTGACTTTTTCATCTCTTCTGTCTCTGTAGACTTTAACCTGTTTACAGATTTTATTCTATTATCCTTAAAGCTAGACATGCAGCCAGAACTTTGCCAGACTTTTTATAGCTCCATGTTAAATTTATGAAATTCTTTCCATAATTCTCAGAACAGCAAACAGGAGTAAAAGCTGGAGTGAGTCGGGATGAATCAAAAACAGATGCTTTCAGACTGGTACAAATTAAACCAGTTTCTTCTGCACTGGGTTGGTTTTATTTGCTGGTCAAATTTATCTTCATGCTTGTTTTCTTAAAGCAGTTAAACTATTTGAAGAACTTTATTAACGTCTATGAACGTAACATTTCTGGAGTTCTGAAATTAGAACTGACTTTGGGAATCAAGTTTTCAGTGTTTCCAGCCTGCAGCTGAATGCCTGAACTCATTTAATTTCATACCTGTCTTTCTTTTTACTTCCCAGTCAGCAAAAATATTATGGTCCATGTTTTTAACCAAGTCAGACCTCATTTTAATTTGCTGACTTCATTTGTTGCACTTTAAATTATGTCAATTGTATAAATGAACTAATTATTGATAATTCCTTTATGTTCTTTATATTTTGAATCTGTATTTTTAAGCCTTTTCTGCTGACCTCTTCAGCAGGATTTTAACCCGGTTGCATAAAAACAGAAACCACACAAAGAGATCGGGGTCATTTCATCACAGGTATGTTGTTGCTGTTTCACAGCTCACCAATAACTTTGCTATGACAATGTCATCTCCTGGGCCTGGTTGTTAATGTTGCTATGACGATGGTGTCTCCTCTCCTCCCATGAAGACATTCAGAAACGGTCACAGAGACTCTAATACCAGGTTATTCCAGGCTATTCCAGGTCATTCAAGTGGACTTCAGGTTATTCCAGGGGACTTTAGGCAGTTACATGTTATTCCAGGCTTTTCCAGGTTATTCCATGTTATTACAGGGGATTCCAGGTTATTCCACAGGACTCCAGGCTCAGTGCACCACAGTTGCTGTTAGAAAACAATGTGGAATAGAAATACATATGGAAGCATGAGCAATAAAAGGTTCGGATAAATGCTCACGTGTCGTTTGGTGACTTGCTTCATTTGATAACTCTCGTGTGGTTTCGTGACTCACATGTAATTTATTTGTGATTCATGTTGTTTTGTGACTCATGCGTTGTTTCATGAATTGCATGTCATTTTGTGACTTGTCTCGTTTTGTGACGCATAGTTTCGTGACTCGCGTCGTGTGTCATCTTGTGAAGCGCATTTTGTTTTGTTATTTGTGCCTTTATGTGACTCATGTTTCATGAATCGCATGTCGTTTTGTGACTCACAAGTCGTTATTGCATGTCGTGTGTCGTTTTGTGACTCCTATCCTGTTTTGTGACTTGTGTGTCCTTTTGTGACTTTGACTCGTGTCTTGACACCCATGTCGTGTCATTTTGTGACTCACGTGTCATTTTGTGATGAGCATGTTGTGACTCATGACTCGCATGTTGTTTTATTATTTGCTTGTTGTGACACGCCATTTTGTGATATGTGTGATGTTTTATGTGTCTTTCGTGACTAGCATGTTGTTTCAGGATTTGCTTGTTGTGACACGTCATTTTGTGATTTGTGTGATGTTTTTTGTGTCTTTCCTGACTAGCATGTCGTTTCATGATTTGCTTGTTGTGACACGTCATTTTGTGATTTGTGTGATGTTTTATGTGTCTTTCGTGACTCATGTGTCGTTTCATGATTTGCTTGTCGTGACTCACGTCATTTTATTTGTGTGATGTTTTATGTGTCATTTGCATGTTATTTCATGACTCGTGTGTGTTTTCATAGCTCACATTTCATATTGCAATGCACATGTTGTTTCGTAATTTGTGTGTTGTGACTTGCATGTTGTTTCACAACTCTCATGGCTTTCACGATTCACATGTTTCATGACTCACGTGTTATTTCAGAACTCGCGTGTTGTTTCGTGACTCACATGTTGTTTCTCGCATGTCATTTCGTGAGATGCATTTTGTTCTGTGACTTGTACAGTATGTCATATTTTGTGCATTATGACTTGTGTGTTCTTTTGTGCCTTACGTGTCTTTACATGTTTTTTGTTAAGTCACAATTTCATGACTTGTGTGTCATGACTTGTGTGTCATTCATGACCATTGGATCGTTTTGGGACTTGGAGGCGGATTCGCGACTTGTGTGTGCTTTCCTGACTCGCGTGTACTTTCGTGACTCACAGGTCATTTTGTGACTCACGGGTCATTTCGT
>CM047992.1:26707329-26728762 GCA_026261665.1 Melanotaenia duboulayi | reverse complement strand
TCTGTTAGGCTGCATTAACACCAGGATAGTCCGCTACATTCAGTCCAATTGGGGACTCAGTTCAGCTGGGGGTGCAACATTCTTGCGGACCGAGTCTGTGTTCATGCTGCATGATCCAAATGAATCTTATAAATAATGTGTTCCACTCCTCACCAGAGGCAGCACTGCACCAAGAATTACTAAACTAGAAGACGAGACAACCAAGAAAGAAGATAACTGGCCTATCTACTGGTTAATGCAGGATCAGAGTAAAACATGGAGCTGCATCCGATCCTAGCATCTTGACTGATCAGACTTCTATCTGAACTTTTAAAGAGTTCTTCCACATCTGACTGCAAGACTTTTTTCCCATCCAGAGCTTTATGTCATCCTATGTTTTGACTGTGTTTACCCACGATGCCTTGTGTTCTGCAGTCCTTTCCCTGTATTTGGTTCACTTCAAATGGACCGAATCCTGCATTTGAAGGCGGACCAAGCATGTTTCTTTGATCTGAATCAGAATTTCTTTGTGCGTTCACAATACCCCAAACAAAGCGACTTTCCCAGCAGATGGACTGGGATTGGGATTATAAAGCTGGTGCAAATGCGGCCTTAGATTGGTGTGGGTTACTGGTTTTTACCTCGCATGCATACAGGATGTATCTGAGACCGAGAGCCTTGTAGTCGATCAGCTGGTTTCCTCTCAGAGCTCTGAAAGCTCTCTGGAAATCAGCCAAGCTCTCCTCATACCTTCAGTCAGGAAAAATCCAGTTATGGCTGTTGTGAAACATAGTTAAATATGAAAAAGTCCTTTCATTAAAGAGAGATGAGTCTTACTTCTTCTTTCTGTAGAAGGTGATTCCTCTTTGAAAGAAGGCAACAGCCAGATGTTCATCTTTGCGTATGCTGCAATCAAAGGCCTGAAAATGTAGAAAACAGTAACTTCCTCAGTGAGAGTAGAAACATCGTCTACTTCTTCTTTCACAGTGACTTGCATTTTCAGACACATTTTCATCTCTGCAGCTCATCCCAGCTTCACCAGCTACATCCTAGTATTTTTACAGGTTCAAAGTCATATTTTACCCCCCCACAGTTTCTCCGGTTGCTCACACGTACCTTTTCAGCAGCATCCAGGTCTTGGTTGATTAGGTGGAGGCAGCCGATGTCAAAACAAACCTTAGAGTTTGGTTCTTGAATAGACAAAAAAATCCTGAGGGCTTCTGATAAATCCTCTCTGTCAGCACAGGTTATAGCCTCATCCCACTGACGCAAAGTATCCACAAAAGACATTTTCACTGGCTGAAGACACTGACACCAAAATCAGGAAGCTCCTCAGATTTATAGTAGCAGGATGAGGAAGTGTGATGACAACCATTCACTGGTGTAACCAAAGCTGATCTCAGTCATGCTCTGACTTCTGTTATGGGGGGGGGGGGGGGGGGGGGGGACTATTTTAATTCATTTTTCTCATAACATTCTTCTGTTTAAAGCAATAAACACACAAGAACTCGACAATAATAATGTATGTAAAGCGTGTTTCTTTAAGTCCACATGTTCTTTTACAGCCACATAAAAAAACAATATTTTATGAAAGGGATGCGAAGGAATGCGCATCATCACCTTAAAATGCTTTTTTCCTATCTTGTTTTTAGTCAGATTTATTGGTCTGACTCTGTCTTTTTATTTAAGAGAAGATTGTTTACCATGTTTATTTATTCATTTATCTTGTTGACTGACTGGATAAATTTGTCTTCAGTTTTGATCAACATAAAAGTATGACTGAAGTTTGTAAAAACATATGGATTGTAGACACCTGGAGAGCTCATATTACTGAATACGGTACAGTTCCGTAACAAAATGTTTTTTTTATTAACACGTTGAAATAATCTATAGAAATAATATTTATGTTCAACCGTAAGGTAAACAATGCTCTTGTTGTTAAAGTGTCATGACGTATTTCCGGTGAAGCAGTTGCGTTGATGCAGCCGTCGTGAGCTAAACAAACATGGCTCTGCTCCTTTTTCGACCTTTATGATACCTGGACAAACGAAACGGGAAATATGAGACGACCGTTTAGTATAATATGACTCTGTAGATGAAGATCAACTCAACCATTTAGTGTGTTCTTTTGTTTCAAGCAGCGTTTTGTTGCCGTGTTTACGTTGAGCTAGCTAAACAGTTAGCTAATGTAAGCTAACAAGATGGACCTTGGAACAATGTTGTACAATAATTTAAAGGATGTTACGTGGAGTACGTCGTCGCTTCCATTAGATCAGCTTGTCAGCGCCTATAAGTTACCCCAGATCATCAGGCTGGACGACGGTTAGTAGTTTCGTAACTGTCCCAAGTTTTCATGTTAACTTATTAGCAGCAGGGGCTAACAACTGTGAACGAGGCTGGTTTGTACGATCAGCTTGGTTAGTTTCTGATAACTGCTCAGTGAAATAGTCTCTTTTTCATTATAATGTAGGAATTTCCTCATGTTTGCCCACCAAACCACAATACGTTAAGATAATTTCTTTAGAAATATAATCAGCTTTACTTCACATAAATAATTAAAGCCAATTAAAACACTGTGTCATTGTAGCTCAGTGCTTTATGCGATTTGATTAAAATGTTCTCTGCATTAACAACAAGGAGCAGCTCAGAGATGTGTTATTGCAATAAAATGTTAAGCAGGCATTAACGATTTAAAGATATCAGATCTGGAGGAATGTTTAGGTCACATCACACCCTCTCCCTCCTTGTGTAGTGTTATCGTCACCTGTACCCTCCTCGCACCACCCTGCCTCCCCCATCCACAGCATCCACAAGACCCATCCTCCACCCAGCCCAGCATCATGTCTGCCTCACAGCCGATCAGGTGAGAAGCCACCTCAGAAGGACGAAGGCCATGAAGGCAGCAGGTCTGGACAGAATCTGCTCCAGGCTGCACAGAGACTGTGCAGACCAGCTCTGTCAGGTGGTCTCCTGCATATCTTTAACCTGAGCCGGAGTCTCAAGAGGGTTCCTGATCAATGGAAGACTTTCTGGGTGGTTCCAGGGTGCCCAACCACTACAGACCTGTGGCCCTGACTTATCACTTCATAAATCGTATCGACCAGACTAGCATTGTATAAAGTCAAATCATCAATGAATTGCATCATGAACAGGGCTAAGTTGTATCACATCATATCCACCGGAGGCTTCACTGTATGGTTAATGTAATGCTGGCAGCATATGGAGATTCGTATCAAATTGGCCTTAGTGGTGGGGATTCACATCCCTATTGTCCAGTGCTTTCAACACCATCCAGCCTGCACTGCTGAGAGAGAAGCTGGTGGGAACTGGAGTGGACGAGCAGTTGACTGCATGGACCATGGACTACCTTACCAACGGACCACAGTATGTGAGGCTCCATGACTGTGTCCGATGTAGTAGTCTGCAGCATGGGGGGGCCACAGGGCACAGTTCTCTCACCCTTCCGGTTCAACCTCTACAGTTCAGACTTTAGGCACAACTCGTACCATACAGTTCTTGGATAATACGGCCTTTATTGGATGCATGTCAGAACAGGACTGACAAACTGGTCCGGAGATCAGGTCCTGTGCTGAGATGTCCTCTGGAGCCTGTTGTGGTGTTGGAGAAGAGAAGTGCTGACATCCATCATGGACAACCCCATCACCCTCTGCATGAGGCCCTGGATATGCTGAGCAGCTCCTTCAGTCAGAGACTACAGCATCCTGGCTGCCTGACGGAGCATTTCCTTGATCCTTCATCACCAGTCAGTCGGACACTTTACCTCCACTGACACCACTTCACACACACAAGATGCGCCTCATATGTGTGTAGACAGTTATGTATGTATGTATGTGTGTATATGTGAAAATGTATAAGTGTATGACAGGTGTCCAGCTCCGTCCTCAAGGGCCACAGTCCTGCAGGTTTTTGATGTGTCCCTGCTCCAAAACCACCTGACTAAAATTGATGAGTCATTGTGCAAAACTTAATAGGCTGTTGGATCTTTTTAATTTGAGTCAGGTGTGTTGAAGCAGGAAACATTGAAAAATCTGCAGGACAGCAGCCCTCGAGGACCGACTTTGGGCACCCCTGGTGTATGAATATACACTGTGTATGTGTATGTGTAGATATATGTGTGTACATGTATGTCGATACAAATATACAGATATTACCTAATTGGATATTTCAGTAAACCTTCCTCCTTAATGCACACTGTGTACACTTGTACATAGAACACCAATTACTGTGGTATATAGTTACAAATTTTGTTGTACCTGTGTTTAATATATGTATTTTATATTTTCTTAATTTGCTTTTTGTGATATATTTTTCTGTAGTAACACACACAATTCCCTGTTGTGAAATTTATAAAGTCTTAGTGGATTAAAATGGTTTAATTCTTCATGCATTGGAAGATTTGATTCAGTAAAATAATCTGAGATGAGGAAGCATCTCTGCTGTGTTTTTGTTTTGGCTTCATTTTTAAATTGCTGTCTTTCTTCACATCTGATGTTTTTTGTTTTTTTTTATCTGGCCTGCAGGTTTTCCTTGCTTCCTGCTCCAGCACACCTGAGCCACATTACTGAGTCACTGTGCAAAACTTCATAGGCTGTTGGATCCATTTAATCAGAGTCAGGTGTGCTGTAGAAGGAAACATCTAAAACCTGCAGAACTGCGGGCCTCGTAGGACCATCAGTGATGGTATGCACCAGCCTCTGGAAGACTTATGGATTAATCTTTGCTTTCAGTTATTCAAAGGTTTGCCTGAAAATAGAAATTGCTGCTGCTGTAACATCATGATATTTAACGTTATGGCATATTCTTCTGGCCTGTTACTGTCGTTCTCTGACACCAGTCAGGCAAATACCAGACTCGTCTGTACTTGGATGTCATTGGTAGTATTTTCTTGGTGTAGGTGGAATGGCAGGATTAAGTCAGTATTTCAGCTGATGAATGTTTTTCTCCTTCCTGCAGATCAGCTGGTTGAAGGGCTCCAAGACAACGACTACCTCTTGGTTCATTCATGCCGTCAGTGGACAACCATCACTGCTCACAGCCTGGAGGAGGGACACTACGTCATCGGCCCCAAAATAGAGATCCCAGTTCATTATGAAGGTAAGCTCCAAGCACATGTCCATCTCTGTTTGTCCTTACACCGTATAGTTTTGTCTTTGCTTTCTTAATATTCTCTGTTCCCACTGTGTGTTTCCTGCTTAAGGTCAGTTTAAGCTGCTGGAGCAGGACCGGGACGTCAAGGAACCCGTGCAGTACTTCAATAGTGTGGAGGAGGTGGCGAAGGCCTTCCCTGAAAGGGTCTACGTCATGGAGGAAATCACTTTTAATGTTAAGGTACATTTAATCTGTTTATTCTGGAAGCTTGTTTGGTGTGTGGGATTCGTTTAAAACCCAGTTTTTCTGGAAGCTGGCAGCATTTCTACTGACATGTTTACCCCAGGAATTTAGATTTCCATGAAAAACAGAAAATGAAGAAACTAAATTTAGTGCTGTCACATGGCCGATGTGGTTCTAAGGTTCCATTCCTGGCTTAATGGTGATGTGATGTTTCCTCAGATGGCTTCTGGAGAATGTAACGAGGACACAGAAGTTTATAACATCACACTCTGCACCGGTGATGAGCTGACATTAATGGGTCAGGCCGAGATCCTCTACGCCAAGAGCTCCAAAGAGAAGTCCAGACTCAACACTATTTTTAAGAAGATCGGGAAGCTGAACTCCATCAGTAAGATCGGTCGGGGAAAGATGCCGTGTTTGATCTGCATGAACCACCGAACAAACGAGAGCATCAGCCTTCCGTTCCAGTGCAAGGGCCGGTTCAGCACCTGCAGTCCACTGGAGCTCCAGATGCAGGACGGTGAGCACACCATCAGGAACATCGTGGAAAAAACCCGACTCCCGGTCAACGTCATCGTCCCTAGCAGTCCACCCCGAAACCAGCATGACCTCCACCTGATCCGGGAGGGGCATCGCTACAAGCTGGTGAACATTCAGACCAAGACCGTGGTCGTGTGCTGCATCCTGCGAAGCAACAAAATAGTCCCCATCCATTTTCCTTTTCACGTGGCCATGCCGAGGTTCATCGTTCCAGAGGAGCTGCTGCAGGGAGAGCTGTGGCTGGACACCATGGTCCACCGCTGGTTCTCCTTCTGTCAGGACCAATTTGACATCGATGACTACTCGCGTGCCGTCCGGGATGTTCGGACAGACTGGAATGATGATGGAAAAAGTCCTAAGAAGAGCAGTGGGAATGGTAGCGGTGGCGGGACCAGCAGCTCCAACGGGTGTCCGGGTCACCTGCAGATTCCCAGCTCCCTGACGTACGCCCGGGATGAGCTCACCCAGTCCTTCCACCGGCTATCGGTGTGCGTCTACGGCAGCAATCTCCATGGTAACAGTGAAGTCAACCTACAGGGATGTATGACGCTGTATGGAGACTGGCCCCCTCCACCGTCTGACGGGACTCAATCAGAACCCGGAGAAAACGAACACTTTTTCCACGAGCTGCTGGAGAGCTCAAGCCAACTGCCAGGCCTCAGCAAGCTAGACGTTCCCTATGAGGAGCTTTGGTTGGACCACCTGCGAGGCCAGATCCCAAAAACCTCAAACGAAGGAATCCGAAGCATCAACAACGGCTGCATGGCAACGGGGACCCTGTCGTACCCGGTCATGTGTCCTCTGGGTGCCGTCACCAGTTTGGATGCTCCTCTGACTCCACCACCAGTTCCACCCAAATCTGAAGCTGTGAGTACAAATCCTGCCTACAGGGATGGTCAGAGAAGGTCTGATTCACATTGATTTATACGTAAAAACCAGAGAACAGAACAGTTTGACTCGTCAGGTCTGTTTGTTGGTAGATTTTAATCTCCATCAGAATGAACACTTCATTCATGAAAGGCTGATATGGGGACGGAGTCTCTACGGTCCGCTCTGCGCCAGCGCCTTTCCTCCCAAAACATCCTGATTTATAAATAAAGTTTCCCACTTTTACCGTGGACACAAACATCCAGAACAAACCGATCCTTCCTGTGTGAGCTGGATGAGTAGATCAGTTCTCCTGTTAAATGGGAGCAATGAGTTTATCATGCTGACCGATCCGGTCCAGAGGAACCTGTTCGGATGAGACATCTATCTGATCCGGTCCAGAGGATCCGGCTCCTACGAGTCAGGTTTCAGACTTGTCTCAGTTTTTGACTTGTCTTTGTGCTGTCTGACAAATCTGAGGCTGAAAGAAAACATTTTCAGGGTTGTTAATGTTGTTTTTTTTCCTTTTAGGTGAAGGAGGAATGTCGTCTCCTCAACGCTCCGCCCATCCCGCCACGGAGTCTCAAACAGCTGCCGTTAAAACCACGTCAGCAGGACACCCGTTCCCCGAGTCCAACCCTCTCGTATTACTCCTCTGGTCTCCACAACATGTAAGAACTGGGGAACTGGAAAACTGGGCCAGAGCACATTTAGACTGACCTGAACCTGCTGACAAATTTTCCATTTTTCCTTCAGCAGTGGAGCGAGTGAGCAAGACGGAGCCGATCCAGCAGACCAGAGCCATGGTTGCTACCCCTGTAACTGGGTCCAATCCAACAGCACCGAGCCTGCCGACCCCCCTAGCAGCTCTCAGAGGTCAGATGGAGTTTCCTCGCGGTTATCTTGGCCCAATAACTTCAGCAGAAGAGAGTCCTGTTGCATGGACGACTTCCTACCGTCCAGCTGTCGCAGTTACTACAGTTATCCCAGAAAAAGGTCTCCCAACACCCCCAAAATGTGCACGTCCAGCCTTGTGGACTTCAATGTACGAGAGAACGTACTCACCAGTAAAGACTTCAGTTTTCCAAAAGCATCTCAGATCTGCACCAAATCTTCTAGTTACAACTCAGAGATGTACAGAGACAAGCCGATAGAAGAATCTAACAGCCAGCAGAGCCGGTCCTGCCCCATCCTGCCCCCCCGGACACCCAAATCCTGCACCATGAAGACCACCAAGGACCTTCTGTCAGAGTTCGTCTGTGATACGAAGGAGGAAACTACAAACTCCTCACTTCCCCAACCAGACCAGGACACAGAAAACAAGTCTACCGTCTCCAATTCTTTAATCTGTCCCACCTTTTCGCCGACTGAACCCTGGCAGCCTCCGTCCAGCCTGGCTGGGGTTTCTATAGAAGAGGTGTACAAGTCTCTAAAGTTCCTGGGCCTTCCAGACGAAATTGTCTCTCTGTTTGTGTCTGAGAAGATTGATGGGAATCTGCTCCTGCAGCTGACCGAGGAGATTTTATCCGAAGACTTTAAACTGAGTAAACTACAGGTCAAGAAAGTCATGCAGTTCATCAGCGGGTGGAGACCCAAAATCTGACCGTCTAACACTAAATCTGAAATCTGACACTAACTCCTGTTGGAGGACTTCATGCCTTCACTACATCTGCTATGCACATCAGCCACAAAGTTCCTTTTTTTTTTTTTATATGAACTGGTTTCTTTAATTCTGCAGCGTACAGACAAACGTTGCTGTCCGCACTTTCACAAAGATTTTATATAAACTTTTAAGTACTTTTTTAATTCACAGGCTTCTGTTCGTGTCATCACACTAAATGTAGGTCAGACAGAAGTTAAATCTACAGAAATGTGTTGCAGTGTCCTGCAGGTATTGGATGTTTTCCTGCAGCAACACCAATTATTGGGTCACTTGTGCAAAACTTGACAACAAGCTGTTGGAGATCCATTTTATTAGAATCAGGCGTGTTGCAGTAGGGAAACATCCAATACTTGCAGGACACCGGCCCTCGACGACCAAAGTGAGTGATCCCAGCTGTGTCATCAGCAGGGATCCCGGTAGAGCACTTCTCAGTCTTGGTCTTCAGGAACCACCACCCTGCATGTTTTAGAGGTGTCCATACTTTAACACACCTAACTCACCTAAAACATGCAGGACGATGGTTCCGGAGGACCAAGATTGAGAAAGACTTCTGTAGAGGTGAGCAGCGATGTCCCTCTACAAGAACACGTTAAAAACTTTTACCAGAGTCTGTTCTTTTAAAGATAACTTTGGACTTCTGTTGGCTTCTAAACTTTATTCAACTTTTCCTTTTTGTAGAAAACTGACAAATTTCTGTAGAAGCTGTTGGTTAAGCTCATGGTTCCTCACCGATATGCGGTTTGTTAGAAAACGGGTCCTGGAAGATTAGAAGGAAGCTGTGGCATTACAGATCTATAAAGCTTTAACAACACTACAGAAAACAGTTGAGGGGTATTACTGGCTTCTTATGCGACTTTGATGATCACAACAAATAAACTCGCTGAATTTCTGCATCTTCATTCTTCTAAAAGCAATGAGCCAAAGCAGCGGATCATCGTCATCATCGCTCGATTCTTCTACTTTAAGACATCTCGGCTGATCAGAACTCTAACATGTGAAGCCAAAAATAAGAAGTTTCGTAAAACTCGGACACCAGGATGAACTGAGCGAATGGACCCAGATGTTCAGAAAACACTAATTATGCATCTCGCACTTTCATTTCAGAAGTTCTGGCTGTTAAAGTGTTTTAGTAAAACCAGCTGCGGCGGTACGTTTCTGATGCAGCGCTTCTCCCTGCGCCTTAAACCCAAAGACCTTAACGGATTTCTGGTTTTAATGTATTATTTTTTATGTCAAACCTCAACATGAACCGAGGGAACGGTGTTGGTTCATCTTCCTCAGAACCCGACGGAAACAAGCTGAAAACCATCTGTGTCCACAGAAAAAATGTTAAGCCAGAAAACTCAAACCTGTTAAGAATTGTAATTGTCGGTTCTGCAGTGTTCTCTTTGCGACACTTTCTATGGCAACTTGTTACATAATTTACTTTATATATTTTTTATGAATTTTTAAAGAAAATCATTTGAGATTATTTTTTACTGAAAAATGTTTTGTTAAATCTTCTGTTTGGGTGTGGATCCATGTCTGGAAGTAATTGTGACAGAAGAACCTCCTGCAGGCCTCAGTCTGTTTACTGACCGAAATAAAGAAATAATCATGACTCAGCAGTTTCATTGTCTTGAAATCTGGATTTTTTTTGGATTGATCCGTGTTGTATTGGGTCTCCAGAGACCAGGAGAAGGAACAACAGAGTTCTGGGTTCTGATCCAGCTGCAGTGTCCAGTTATGGTCATGACCACATTCAGGCTGTTTTGTGTTCCTGGTACTGGTCCGATCCAGACCAGGACCTGCGGGAATCGTCACTGTGACCGTTAAACAGAATAATGTTTTCTTAGTCGTTTTTTTCCCCCTTATTTTTAATGTTATAATCTACTGAAATAGATTAATTGCTGCTTGTGTCTGATAACTGATAAAATAGTTTAACTTAATTCATGCTCAGAGATAATTCACCTTCAGCCCAAAGATTAAAACCAGAACTTCCAGATTTGATGCTAAAAAGATTCAACAGATCTGAGCTCGATTGGTGGAAATGATTCTGTTTATTGAGAAGTGAAATTATTTTAAATTTAACCGAGTCTCTGAACGGATGTGTTCCATCTTCAGTCAGCTGCTATACATTTTTTAATTAAGATATTTTTGGAAGTAAAAGTTTTTTCAGAGTATGAACGAGTCCTGAAAAGAGAAACCAGGAAAGTTTAGTTTCAATGAGTTCAGACCAGAGAACAGGAACCAGAACCAGTTCTGCTTTTCTGGCTGATTGCAGCTTTTCCTTCCTGCTGCAGTTAAACTTCAACTCTGTTTATCGACCAACCATGCGTGAAATCTGTTGGGAAATAAGCCGACTGGTTTGCCATGAAGGAATTTTAATGTTTCTAGATGGATCAGAGTCAGGTCGGACCAGGAAAATCTAAAACCTGCAGCACTGAGGTCCTCTAGAACCAGAACTGGACATCCCCTGGTCCAGAAGTTTCTGGACTCTGTGGTTAATAATCATCCTTTATTAAATTAAATGAATTATACTAATATTTTATATAAAATAAAATCTTCACTATTATATCTGAACAGCGGTGATCTGAGTGGACGATGATCAGTGTGCCAGGAAGTGAAAATAAAATCTAAATCTCTTCCTTTAGGGTGAGTTAATGAAGTTTTACAGATGTAGTCATAAAGAGTAGTCCAGTTTGTCACATTGTTTAGAAAAGTGATGTATAAATAAAGTTTTATTATGCTCCATCCTGGCAGAAAACGGCTGGACTGGATTAACGGGATTGTTGGAATGACAATAAATGAAAACAGCTGATGCTTTTATCTCTTCCAGTAATTTTACAGGAAAAACTTCAGACTTCGGTTTATTTTCATTCAGATGATCAAAGTTTTTTTTTTCCACAGACACAAACATTTGAGAATATCTGACATCAGGCAGGGTTCTTCCAGTTTCCCCAACATTTGTTTGATCACTCTGACGATCCACCACAGAATCAGATCCACGGTTCCCAGCCGACCCAAACTCTGCCGAGGATATTGGGATCCATGGCCTGGTCCAGCAAACAGTCCACCTGGTTCTCCACCGACAGACCGGAAGCTGGAAGCTTTGCCCGAACGTTGTGCTCCTCGCTTCCCAAAGCTACACGCTGCATTCCTGGGAATGACAATTCCTTCTCAAAGCCGAGCTCCAGCTCCTCACTGTGGAAACCACAGAACAGCCGAGGGTTAATGAAACTCTGAATAAAAACCTGCATAAAACCAGAATATTCTATTCTATTCTACAGTCATTTGACAGACGTTTTTCTCCAAAGCGACTTACATCTGAGAGTAAGAACAACACATCATCATCTTGGTCATAAGTGCACACAGCTTCTTCAGTACTTGGTTGAGCCAAAGAGCTGGACAAATCTTTCTAACTCTAACTCATTTGAAAGAGCTTCTGAGCCGGGTTCTGCTTGGGGTTTTTCCTTTCTTTTAAAAGGGAGTTTTTCCTTTCTACTGTCAATTGTGCGTCTCAGGATGGGGGATCGGATTGAAGTCAAGATTCAATGCAATCTGTTGGTTTTCCTTAACTAGGCTGGTATTGATCATAAACTGGCTGGAATTGATCTGTCTATAAAGCCCTGAGATGACGTGTTGTGAAGTGGAACTATTCAAATAAAGCTGGATTGAACTGAACCAGAATAATTTGGGAATAAAACCAGAATGAAAGCTTCATCTGTCCTGAGGTGGTACCTGGTTATAACAGCTGGATTTGCTCCTTCGAGCTTCCGTCTGGCAAAGTTGACCTTCTGCAGAGGAAACCAGTTGATCTCTTTGGTGTCCACGTTCTCCGTCCACGTTCCTCCTTTTTTCAGTTGTTTCATCTCAAAGTTCTTCAGAAAAAAACAAAAATATATTCTGTGTTTTCTGGATGAAGAAATGAGGTGTTGGAGTCTAACTCAGAACTTGGTCTGGTAAAACATCACTCTTTAAATCAATGACTTATCTATTAATGATTAATCTGACCTGCTGATTAGAAAACATCTGGTTTTATCTGCATCATGTAGAATAGAAATACCAGCATCATATCAGTTCTACAGAAACCTGAACCCTGAACCACAACCTGGTCATGGTCCTGGTTCAGGTTCTGGTACCTTCCAGTCCAGAGATGGTTCTTTGACAAACACATCCATGGTGTTTAGCAGGAGGTCCGGCTCCGCCCGGTAGGCCCGCAAAGAGTGGACCATGATGTTATGGATCAAACCAGATTCCTTCAACGGCTGCATCAGATTCAGGAACTGCTGAGTCAGCCGGAATGGCATCAGCTCGGGAACCGGGAGGAACTGGAAGGAAAAACAACATTCCACCTTCAAGTCTCAGGTCAGTGTTCTAAGGGGAGGTAAACTCCATTTAATGAACTCACCTGTGTGGCTGAACCAAAAGCGTGACCAAAGTCGATGCCGATCATGCCACCGGTCTCCATGTTGATCATAAAGTTGGACAGATGACGGTCTCCAATGCCGAGGATCCAGTGGCTGATGCACAGCAGAGCATGAGAGCTGATGAAGTGGGATCTGAGAGACAGGAAGGCTTCAGGACTGCTGCACATCTTCAGGAATGCTCTCCTGGACATTGGAGAGGAAAAGGAAAAGTTTCACTGAAGTTCTGCTTTTCCTTCGTCATCCTGAAAAGAATTATTCAGCTTACTTTAGCAGATCACCAGGTAAATGCTGCATCACTTTCACGAAGTTACTCACTGCATCGGCACGTTTGGCTTTCCTGGTAAAGAAGGAAAAGATTTCAGCATGAACTGCTTCAAAGTCAGGAACTACCTTGTATCAGCCAGTAACTGTAGATCTGATTGTGGAGTTCCCCACAGCTCCACGATGGGCCCCTTATAGTTCAGCATCTACATGTGGAGTTCCCCAAGGCTTCATGATGGATAAGTGTCAGTTTTCCCTAAAAACTCAAAAGCATGGTCTAGAACAGAGTAGGATTCGATGTTAGCATCCTCGTCAATGTCGACGCCAAGTTGTTAAATTGAAAAAAAAGTGAAAATACCACTGCGACTGTTTGCAGCTTATTTTTGTTTTGAGCGGGTGATGTAGATGATTCTAAACTGCATCGTGTTTTGTGCTACAAAACTTTGACTGACGAGGCTATGAAACCTGCAAAGCTGAAGAGACACCTAGTAAGCTTTGAGTGGATCAGATATCCATTTGGGTCACCAAGAAGCTGACAGCCTTGTTGATACTGCATAAGCTGAGACACTGACAACAGCTTTCACCAAGAAAAGTTTAACTGACTTTTGGCTCCAAATCCGACCTGAGCATCCTGAGCTCACTGACAACGCCCTGAAACAGCTGATGCCGTTTCCATCCACTTACAACCGTGAAGCCGGATTTCTGCACTTGTTGGCCTGAAAACAAAGCAGCGCAACCGCATTAATGTGGACTAGGATTTGAGACTTAAACTCTCAGATGTGGAGCCAGATATTGCTTCACTTAGGCACAGAAAATCAGCATATTCTTCTTATTAAAATGGTAAAATGAAACAATAAGTGAGTAAAGACTAAAATGTTATAAAAGCTGTGAGTTCATGTTGTAAACTGCCGTGAACTGTTTAAGTAGGCATGTTGTTTTGGGAGCTGTTTACAGTTAGGTAGTCCATGAATGTTTGTTGTATGGGTCAAGGGGACTAAAAAGGTTGAGAAACACTGGAACACCCCGATGCAGACCTGAGTTTAAATAGGTTACCTGTAGACCAGTCCATACACAGCGATACCACTAACGTCTGGAGCAAAGGTGGAGAGCCATCTCATGTAGACGTCAGCAGATCTGAAACAGAAACAATCTCCTGTCAAGCTAAATCTGGATTAAATGTAAATACTTCCAAAAGAATCTCAACATGGAGATTTGGAGAAAGACAGAAGACTCAGGTGTTTTCAGGAAATAAAATATGAAATGGTGAGGATCTCCTCCAAAGAAATATTAAATTTAATCCAAAATGTGAAGGAAAGTCCTCAGGGCTCATATCTGGGGTTATGGTCCACCATCGACCACTAACACTTAGTTAGAAAATAGAAAAGAACAAAGACCTTAGCAGGGATCTGATCTAAACCCAGACTATGTTACCATCAGTGGCAGAACAATCAGTAACAGAAAGATCTGACATCTGAGAGTGGAACACCAACATCATGATAAACCCTCATCATATCAGCGGACCATACCTTCAGATTAGCAGACCGTACCTTCAAATTAGGGGACCGTACCTTCAGATTAGCGGACTGTACCTTCAGATTAGCGGACCGTACCTTCAGGTTAGCGTGCCGTACCTTCAGATTAGCGGACCGTACCTTCAGATTAGCGGACCGTACCTTCAGGTTAGCGGGCCGTACCTTCAGATTAGCGGACCGTACCTTCAGATTAGCGGACCATACCTTCAGATTAGCGGGCGTACCTTCAGATTAGTGGACCATACCTTCAGATTAGCGGGCCGTACCTTCAGATTAGCAGACCGTACCCTTTAGCTTTGTGCTGCTCCTCTTCAGTCATCGTGTTGTAGAGAAACTCTTTGAGTGTGCAGGTGTTCTCCATCCATTCAATCAGACCAATTCTGAAAACAGAAAGTTGTTCAGTCAGTTTTAAATCACAAGTGTAGGGAATCAGTCAGCGATCACAGAGATAATTATTTAGTTCTAGGGTTGCAAAATTCCAGGAATTTTCAAAGTTGGAAACTTTCCATGGGAATTAACGGGAATATTTGGGAAATAACGGGAAAATATGGGAATTAATGGGAAGTTTAGTTTAAGGTTTATTCACTTAACAGAGAACTTAAATTTAGTTAAGGAAAATATATTATTGCATAATCTTGGCTAAAACAACCAGATTTATAGCAAGCACACTTGAATATCTATGCTATTCAGGTAAAATTCTGGCCAGTTTGGCAAAGTACCTACAGCCTCCATCATCCTCCAAATCCCATCATCATCAGCTGCCACTGAGCGCAACTGATCACTGTTCGGTAAAAAGCACACAAAGCATACAAGCTCACAAATGTGAGGTGGCCAGGTGGTAAGAGTAATACTTTACTCAACATTCATGTTTTTGCTGTTCAATAAAAGATTTGATTATTCAGTACAAGAATTAAAGATTTAAAGTTCTGCTCTGAAGTACATCTCTTGAAATACCATGTTTTTTATTGTTTTATTTTGCATGGAAGTCTACTTATGACAAAACAAAATCTTGATATTTATGTTTGGATATGATAGTTTGTTGAAATTATCCCCAAAATCCAGTTAATTCCCAATAATCCACATAATTCCTGTGGAAAGTTTCCAATTTTGAATATTTCCAAAATTCCCAAGCTTAACTTCCCATGGAAAGATTCTGGAAATTTACCAGAAATTTACTGGACATTTTCCTCTCCTTTGCAATCCTATTTGGTTCTGACCCAAAGTTCTGACTGAATCCTCTATTTCTGGATCTCCATCACCAATCAGAAAACATTTATACTATATAAGAGGTTGATAAAGATGTTTCTGGTAGTAGTAGTACTTTCTGCTGGTACCTGGTGGTTATGGGGATGACCTGATAGGTTCGAAGCTGCAAACCTCGACGAGTGCAGGATGTGTCGTGGCTCAGCAGGATGTTCATGACAGCGAAAAGCTGCTCGATGCGCTGGTCTTGGCGGAGGTCCTCCCCACCCTTCACCAGAAAGGGGTGGTCCCGCTCATCATCGCCACGGAGAATCAGACGTTTGGGACGACGGATAGAGGACATCACCTTCACCTGCAAGGAGTAAACTCATGTTCATTGAGCCTATCCTCCAGGATAACAGACTGGTTCATGTGTCCTGTGTTTAAAAAAGAATGCTGATACCCTTTCATCAAAGCCTGTTATCTTTGCATGATACTCTGGTAAAGGTTTGGATCTGCCATCATATTGTCCTACAACAGGAAGAAAGAAAACAGCCGCATTAAAGCCGATCACCTAAAACATGTCGTTAAAGAAGTTTCTGAACACTGAGGAAGTGACTGACCAGGGATCTCCAGCTCATTGCTGAACGGGTCTGTTTTAAATCCACTCAACCAGGGTGAGTATTCCTTAAGGTTCCCCGGTTCCTTCTGAAAGTCACGCATGGATGCTGCCAGCTCATCCACCCGTCGCAGAAAGCTTCTGTCTTTTCTCTTCTCAAACAGCTTGCAGCCATTTGACCCCAAAAGTTTCTCCACCTCTTTAAAGAACTTCTACAAAGTCCATAATGACAGAACACAGCTGCATTAGCTACAGCCAGCTTACCCAGTACGGGGTTTCAGTTCATTACAGAAACACACACTCACACCTTTATAACTGGAAAATGGGAACTCTAACTTTCCATTTTTTTAATTTCTGACTTTAACTTATCAGGTTCTTCATTTTAGAGCTTTTATTTACAAAATAAATATAAACTATATAAATCGCACCTTGTTTTTACAGCAATTCTGATACTTACTCTGATATCTTGGATTTTACCTAAAATTAAAGTGTAAATGCTTATCTACTGTATAACACTACAAGAGCCACTCAGTAGCTAGTTAGCCAACTTAAAAACACACAAAGCACAAGGTATTGTATTTAACGAACTACATGTTAGAAGTTATCCATCATAAACTCATATGACAGCACACACACGGTCATTTATCTGTTCATCTGTTTAGTACTGATGCAGAACAGCCACACAAAGTATTGTAGTCATATAAATTATTAGCTAGCTAAGATGCTAAAAACACCTTAGTTAGCAAGCTAACTTAGCATCTTAGCTAGTGAGATAACTGGATCATTCTATGAAACAGGTGCCATTTGAACCCACATTTGATGAGATTAAAAACCCATAAAAATGTGTCCGACTGTGTTTCCAAATGTTTCAAGCGGTTAATGTGTGTGTTCTTAATTGCATAATATGAGACACTGCGATTTTAAAAGAAAAATATCTAATTTTTAATTATTTTTAATTAGCACATGGCTATTTTTGCCATGCCCACAATGACCAACATGATATTTGCATGTAACATATTTAAAAAAATATATATATTTTAATCAAACTTTTATTGTATTTTTAGTAATATTTTCAGAAAATAAATAAAAAAAATTTGAGTGTCCCTCAGTTTGACTTACCACCCCATCACACTTGCTTTTTTTTTTACATGGCATCACAAACAGGAAATGACATAATCTTAGCGTCTGTAGCAGTGTTGTTTTCGTCAACGATGTCGATGATGAATTTATTTAGTTGACAAACTTTTTTTCATGACGATAACGAGACGGTGACGAGCTAAAAATGGCTCTCTGATGACGAAAACACGACGAGATATTTGTGAGATTTTGTTGAGACGAAAATGTTCAAGGGCTGATTGTCCGACATTAAGAATGCACGACATTTCTGCCTGTTGTGAGCGCAATCTGTCAGTCAGCAATGCTGCTGCACCTTGGCCACGCCCACCACCAGAAGTGCACAAGCAGTTCATTCATTCATGATAAAGCATGGCGGCAGTGTGGACAAAGGGGTTTGGTAGAAGCGATGAAACGATATGTTGCATATTTTAACTATAATCGATCATACTTTAGCAGTTGGCTTTGAAAATACACTAGTAGAGAAGAAAAAGAATAAGCAGGCTTATCATTGATATTTAGCTGTTTTACATGTTGTATATGGTGACTGACCCACTAATTTATAAAATAATTTCTGCTGCTTTCAGGCAACTTGAAGCAGGAAAGCGAATCTCTAGGAAGAACAGAGAAAAACTACAGCAAGAAGCTGAGAAGCTAAATAAATTGTTAAAGGAGAGAAAACGTGCTGACAAATACCAGAAAGGATGCAAGAGTTCAAACAAGAACGATTCTCCTCAATCAAATGTAAATCAGCTAATTAAGACAGGGAAACTAAACCTGGCCTTAAAAAACTTCTCTACCGTGAAGCTCAGTAAAGCAAGAAAAGAAAACTACTGATTGCAAAGGGAACAGTGGTGAAGCTTTTAAAGAAAAACCGGCTTTAGGCGTTTGCTGAGAATGCTCTGGGATTCCCAGAGAAGCGTAGTGGTGTTCAGAGTGAACATCTCTGCACCACCAACAGATTTCCTGCTGTGCTGAAGCCTGGCGTACAATCCCTCTTCACCAGAGATGGTGAAGCCGAATTACGACGGGGCGAAAACTCACCAGGAACAAGGTGAAGAAGCAGAAGAGACACCATGTAAAATCTTCATAAAACCTATATCATACTCCTTTTTTTTGCAAGTTTCGTCCATTTTGGGTTGTAAACCCCACGCTTTCTGACCGCAAAAATTCATAGGAGTGCAGTTTGTGGTAGAGAAGTTGCATCATTTGAGGCCCATAGATTCCACGGAGAGTTGACCAGAATGATGCCACCACCAGAACAGTGTTCATGTACGATGAGTGTGTCCCAATCCAGGGTCTACGCACTTCAGAGTGCACAGACTACGGCATGTCCTCTGTATTAGTCAAACTGTGTGCATATTGTCCGTTGGAACAACTCCCATCTGAATAAATCGGGTAAAATGAAAAAGTATTTTATATCTGAGGTGGGAAAGATGTTTTTTGGATGTTTAACCTTTTATTTTTTATATTGTGGGTTTCATAAAAAATTGCTTTTTATGAAAATGTTTTAAATTACAAAGTAGAAACGGCCCCATTTCATAGAATGACTCAACTACCTTTTACCCAACCAGAATGCTAAAAGCATTTTAGCTAGCTAGCTAATGTTTACCTAACATGCTAAAAGCATCGTTTAGCTAGCTAGCTAATGTTTACCTAACATGCTAAAAGCATCGTTTAGTTAGGTAAAAATAAGTTAGCTCACTAGTTAAAACGGTAAAACTAGCATGGTTAGCTTGCTTAGATGCTAAAAGTATTTAAGCTATCTAACTACCGTTTTTAGTTTTAGTTTAGTTTAAATCAGTAACAGGAAAACAATCTCATGTTTGGAATCATGTCAGTTCATATTAAACCGGAATATTTGGATAAAAGCCGAATAATCAGACATAAAAATGTACAATAACCATGAAAGTAGAAACTGATCCTCTGGACATTTACAATGAAAGATATTGAGGAAAACTTAATGATTTCTGTTTGTGACAAATGAAGAAAAAAATAAAGTTACAAACTCGGATAAATTTCCTGCGAAACGTTCCGTGTCCTTCAGCGTTTTCATCCCCGAGTGAAGATCGCATCTCCTCATACATGTTTTCCATCCGCTTCCTGTCAAACGTTGGTTTCTCCAGTTCGGTTTTCACACCATCCCACCATTCCTGTCAGAACCAGAGGTCAGGATCAGAGGTCAGGACCATCGTCAGGCCAGAAACCAGAACAGCTGAACCATAAATCACCAGTTTCACCAGGATATCTGATCAGATTTGGATCCGGAGATTGATATGAGATGATATCACAGCTGATTTAACACGATCACTTCAGATTAAATAACAATAAAATTCAAATAAAAACAGACAATGGCTCAATGATCAATGAATCAACGTATTGATAAATGGCTTGATAAATAACGTTTATATTTATTACCTTAAAAATCATTTCGGGGTTTGTCAGCTGCTGCAGAGCATCCACGAACGTCCTCACGCGTCCTCTATCCAGCCTGCTGCTGAGCCTGCACAACACCACAAACACTCAGAAAACCAAACCCAGAAGCATTTTATTAGCAGCTGAGAGGAAACGTTCCTACCGGCGGACAAAGTCCTGCTGCTGGTGTCCGGTGGCCGAGTCCTCGAACCGAAAGGTCTCACTGCTGATCATGAGGGCATAAACCAGCGCCTGAGGGTAACACTCGGCTATCTGAGCCACGCAGTGCTGCACCGCCACAGATTCTGGTTTATCCAGCACAGCGACCATCTGACTGATCCAGCCAATCAGCATCCAGCAAGGGATTGACATCATCTGATTAAAAACAGGCAGTGACATCAATTGTTTACAGACGATATTACAACAAATCCAGAGCCAGAAAAAGACCTCGTTAGACCCCATGAAGTAGATGAAGTAGTTTTTGGATGGTTCCTCTAAAAAAGAATTGCAGCCATTTTTAAACTGAAACATTTAATATGAAAGTCCTGGTTCCAGAGAAAAGGAGGCAGAACGTTCACACACCAGGCCTCCATTAGTCCAAGGCCCTGTGGACCGATTATATAATGCTGTTTGAAATGGACTAGAAGTGGACTTCAGTCAGTTGGACTAAAACTTGTCTGTGTGGTCTGGGACTTGGCTGTGAGGTGGTGCTATATAAATGAAGGTGGTCTGAATTAGTCCTGCTAGTGAGGAAGTTAGTGTGAGTATATTTCCAGGTTAGAAGTAACCTGAACAGGTTATTACACGAGTCAGTATCTCACCTCTCTGGTCATGAGGTCGAGGGTCTCAGATGGAAATGACTCAATGATCTGAAGGAGACGAGGGAACTTGAGGCGAGCCTCCTCCGAATCCATCTTCAGAGCTTTCAGCATGTTCTCCACCACATGAACCGGCAGCTTCTGCAGCTCTGGAAATTTACTGTCTGCAATCAATCACAGAGAGAAGTGGAACAGCCAGAGAGGGAGGAAACACCACTCTAGCCCTGCAACCGCGACCAGAGAAACCCCCCTAACTTCACCAGGTCATAGCTTTACTGGAGGAAGACAAGGACGTGGATCTGGTTTCTCATGTTTACTTAGGTATCTGGTAAAAACAGATCATTTCTATGCTAATAAAACAGGAAATATCTGATTCTTCTCTTAACTCTGTATCTTTCTATTTTGGGAGTGATCAGTCACTGCTCCGTCATAGTAAGGAGTTTCTGCTGGAATTTACCGATTTGGGCATGCTCCTCCAGTCGCAGAAGTTTATCGCAAAAATCCGACAGAGCCATGAACGTCTCTGCGATGCTGCTGCTCTCCACCGAGTCCTGACTGAAGGACTGGAGCTCCTCATCAGCCTTTCTGGAGGCCTCACACAGCAACCGGAGAGCCTGGAGCTGCAGACCCACCTCTACGTCCTGCAGGAGAAACCATCATCATCATCACCATCACGATCATCA
>CM047992.1:26680734-26695919 GCA_026261665.1 Melanotaenia duboulayi | reverse complement strand
TGCCACCCTTTTCCGGCTGAGAACCATGGTCTCGGACTTGGAGGTGTTGATTCTCATCCCAGCCACTTCACACTCAGCTAAGAATCGCTCCAGTGAGAGCTGCAGATCATGGCCCGATGAAGCCAACATAACCACATCATTAGCAAAGAGCAGAGACCAATCCTAAGGCCACCGAACCGGATCCCCTCGACACCTCGGCTGCGCCTAGAAATTCTGTCCATAAAAGTTATGAACAGAATCGGTGACAAAGGGCAGCCTTGGCGGAGTTCAACCCTTGCCGGAAACGATTCTGATTTACTGCCGGCAATGCGGACCAAGCTCTGACACTGGTTGTACAGGGACCGAGCAGCTCGTACAAGCGGGTCCGGCACTCCATACTCCCGGAGTGCCACCCACAGGAGTCCCCAGGGTACACGGTCGAACGCCTTCTCCAAGTCCACAAAGCACATGTAGACTGGTTGAGCATCCTCCCATGCACCCTCCAAGACCCTGAAGAGAGTATAGAGCTGGTCCATTGTTCCACGACCGGGACGAAAACCACACTGCTCCTTCTCAATCCGAGGTTCAACTATCCAACGGACCCTCATCTCCAGCACTCCTGAATAGACCTTACCAGGGAGGCTGAGGAGTGTGATCCCCCTGTAGCTGGAGCACAGGATGACGATCACCTCAGTCTGCCAGTCCAGGAGAACTGTCCCCGATGTCCACGCAATGCTGCAGAGGCATGTTAGCCAAGACACCCCTACAGCATCCAAAGCCTTGAGGAACTCAAGGCAGACCTCATCCACCCCTGGGGCCCTGCCATTGAGGAGCTTTTTAACCACCTCAGCGACCTCAGCCCCAGAGATGGGAGAGACAACACCAGGGTCCCCACTGTACACAGTGTTGATGGTGCACTGCTTTCCCCTCCTGAGCCGCTGGATGGTGGACCAGAATTTCCTCAAAGCCGTCTGGAAGTCATTCTCCATGGCCTCTCCAAACTCCTCCCATGCCAGAGTTTTTGCCTTAGCGACCACCAAAGCTGCGTTTCACTTAGTCTGCCGATACCCATCAGCTGCCTCTGGAGTCCACAGGCCAAAAAGGCCCGATGGGACTCCTTCTTCAGCTTGACGGCATCCCTTAGTGCTGGCGTCCACCAACGAGTTCAGGGTTTACCACCACAACAGGCACTGACGACTTTGCGGCCACAGCTGCGGCTGGCTGCCTCGACAATAGAAGCATGGAACACAGCCCACTCGGAGTCAATGTCCCCCACCTCATCTGAGACATGGTGGAAGCTCTGCCAGAGATGGGAGTTGAAACTCTTTCTGACAGGGTACTCCGCCAGACGTTTCCAGCAGACCCTCACAACACGCTTGTGTCTGCCAGGCCTGACCGGCATCCTCCCCCGTCATCTGAGCCAACTCACCACCAGGTGGTGGTCAGTTGACAGCTCTGCCCCTCTCTTCACCCGAGTGTCCAAGACATGCGGCCGCAAGTCCAAAGATACAACTACAAAGTCGATCATCGAACTGCGGCCTAGATTGTCCTGGTGCACATGTGGACACTCTTATGCCTGAATAAGGTGTTCATTATGGAAGGTCCATGACGAGCACAGAAGTCCAACAACAAAACACCACTCGGATTCAGATCAGGGTCCACAGTCGGGGGGCAATGAGCATGCCCACACCTGCTCTGCGCCTCTCACCGGGAACAACTCAAGAATGGAAGAGGGTCCAGCCCCTCTCAAGGACAGTGGTTCTAGAGCCCAAGCCATGCGTCAAGGTGAGTCCAACTATATCTAGCAGAAACCGCTCAACCTCGCGCACCAGCTTAGGCTCCCTCCCCGCCAAAATTGATTTTGGAAGAACTTAGTTGGACGGACTGTCCCTGAAAAGGTATTAACAGAGCAGCACTGCCATTAGGCAACATGTAGGAGGGACATATACCTTAAAATAAATAAGCTGAGTTCTAACTGATGTTCAGCCCATCGATGGAGGATCCTGCATTGGCATTGGATGTGCCGTAGTTTACAGGTGGGGATAAGTAAAGAGTAAACAAAAAAAAAGTCAAATCAAGAGATGGAAAGAAATAAAAACCCAGATTATCATTCTGTAAATTAAAGCAGGCAAAAGGATTGCGGTCAAATGCTGGAACCACATGTAAATGCAAAACATCAGTGCTCCATTTGGGTCAACGCACTACGGAAAGTAGTGCTTAGTAAACACTACGCACTGCATTCCAGTGCACTCATATAAGTTAACTGATTGAGACACACACAAAGATCCAGTAGATAGAAGCAACAAGCTTCAATCCAACCTAACACCAGACAACCGACTGCTACACCTGTAGAGAAACACAAAAGCTTTTACAGGTAAACTAAGCTAGACAATCATCAGGAATTCCTAAAAAAATAACCAAGTCAACAACGACAAGATGTATCACAACAACAACCAAAGTACCAGAAACACACAGCTAGATTATGACTTCCAGTCAGGTCCGGGTGTTTTTGTGGGAAACGTTAGAGGGAAAACTCTGTAGTTTTGTTCCTGTGGACAGAATTTCCTACCTCGTTATAAAGCTTCACAGCTTCTGCAAAGTCGGAGTTGGCTTCCGCTCGAAGAGCAGAGCAGGTGATGGACTTGGTGCCGACTTTTCCTCCAAAGATACCACGAACAACATCGTAATCCTCCAGAGATCTGTAAAGCCTGGAGAAGTAAAGAAGCAGAACTCAGAAGAGTGCAACTGCTGCAGAAAGACGAGGAATGCTCTGCACAACTGGACATTACAGATCCCTACCTGGCCAGGTGGATCCACTTTGAGGTGTCGGGAGGGATCTCCTTACGTCCTCGTGAGCGTTTGGCAGGACGTTCGTCCGGGCCAGCGGCGTGCAGCAAACTTTCTTCCAGCAGCAGGATGCCAGACGGCTGCTGGAGACTCATGAGGCAGGTGGAGCTGACAGCTGCCGGGTCGAGCTGCTGCAGCTCTGAGTGCCGGTAGCACATGTCCTGCAGGAACATTGCACTGCGTTCAGGGACTTAAACACTGAAATGAAGCTGCCGTGCTACATCCAGGGACTGGAAGCAGATTAAAGGGGTGTTCACCTGCACACATGCTATGAATGGTGGGAAACACAGCGTACTCTTGTTCAGGAACATGTTCATGTTGCACCGCAGATCGTCTTTGATCCTGCAGCTCTCCTCCGGATTCTGATGCTTCTCCATTTCTTGGAGGATGCCAGCAAACAGGGAGCTGAACAGCTGTTTGGCCAAAATGGGATCTCTCTAGAGGAAAATCATTAACTCATCTCAGAATCTGAGCCTCCACAAAGGAGCAGGAAGCAGCGGCGATCGTACCTGTGCTAACGCTTGAAGCGGAGCGATGAGGCTGCTGTGGGGGATCTGGATATCTGGGAAGTCGCCGGTTCTGTAGCTGCGGTACAGAGTCACCTGAGCCTCCTTCCTCAGCCTCTGATCGGCTTTTTCTTCCTATGGAATCAAAACAAACCAGATGAGATCAGGAGACAAACTCAGTCCAGGATGGGTGTGTCGGCCTAAGGGAAACCTTCTTCTGCCTCTGTTGTTGAATCTCTTTCTGAGCGAAGATCAAGCTGACTCTGTCCTGGTCTTTGAGAAATCTGCGTCTCAGTCTCAGGATGTTACTGCGCCGCTCATTTTCAGCTGAGGACAGAGAAAAAGAAAATGTGTTAAGAGACGGAAATGTCTTGGATTGGTTCCTCTGATCCAGGTCTCTGTTCAGACAGACCTCGGGTGCGACTGTCCACCTCGTCCGCTGATGCGGTCAGACGCCTCAGACCGAAGCCCTCCCCCACCGGCCTCCTCGCCGCCGGCTGCCTCTCCTTCTTATCGAAAACCATGAGCGAGGACAGGGACTCAGAGCTTGGAGAGTAATCTGCCAGTGTGTCCACGCTGCTTCCTGTCAGCCAGTTATAAGCAGAACGACGACCTGCAAGAAGTATAAAAACTAACTCAGAAAAGTTTCCAGACTCGTCTCCTGCCATGTAGATGCTGGATGGGGATGGTACCGGGTATCTGGGTCTGGGTAAACTCTAAGGAGGTCTGGGTGGCTCTGAGTTTCCCCTTTGAGGCTGCAGACTGGGAGGCTGCCAGACTCTCTGGACCCTGAGAGCTCTGAGTTTCAACAAACATGGGAGTCATGACGGTGCTCCTGAAGCGCCAGTTGGAGTCGATGACGTAGTCCTGCAGGGGGGAGGAGGAGGAGGAGAAGGAGGTGAGGCTGGGGAGAAAACAGATCAACAGTTTCCGCTGAGAGGAAAGATCCAGACCTGGAAGCTGCATTCAGACAGAGGATACTCAAACATGTTGCGTTGAAAGTCAGGACTCTGGCTCGTCATTTCCAGCAGCAGGTTGGTGGCCAAACTTAGGAAACAGCGTTCAATGTGGCAGGAGTAGAGCGAGCGAAGGATCACCTGCATCCTCTGCAGGGTGGCGGTGGGCAGGCGCTTCTCCTGACTCCAGAAGTTACGGACATAAAGTCTGCAGAGCATCAAAAGAAACAAGACCAACATTCAGTTTTTATCTTGAAACGTTGGTCCATCAGGAAGCTGGAGGTCTCTGCTGCTTACTGGAGGCCTGGGTTTTCCTCTGATAACCCCTGAAGCAGAGCTTCTTTAGCTGCATCTAAAACCTCGACTGATGTGGCGTCGTTCATGCTCTCCTCATCACTGCAGGGAAAAACAGTCGATAAAAACAACAGCAGATTCTCAACAAAGCTCACGGCTCGTATCAGACAGGATCCCTGACCTGTAGTTGTCCTGGATCCACATCAGGATGTCGTACATCCTCTCTCTGCAGACCGGTGAAGGATGGGAGATAAACGCCGTCACAGCTCCCAGAACCTCCTGAAGATCAGTTGGAGTCAGGAGAGCAAGGATCTTATGGATGATGTCTAGACAAACTCGCTGCCTTCCTTCGTCCCTAAAAGACGGATTCAGCAGAAAGAAATCCTTCACATGACCAGCTGGAGGTAGCAGAGGTAACCAAACCAGAACAAGTGATATCTGGAACCATCAACCTGGACCGGTTCCTGGCACCTAGAACCATCAACCTGGACCGGTTCCTGACATCTGGAACCATCAACCTGGACCGGTTCTTGACATCTGGAACCATCAACCTGGACCGGTTCCTGACACCTAGAACCATCAACCTGGACCGGTTCCTGACACCTGGAACCATCAACCTGGACCGGTTCCTGACATCTGGAACCATCTGCTGCTTCAGACCAGTTTCTGGACCAGCATAGGGAAACATGGAAAATCTTGGAAAACTAGAACTTCCTGGTGTGTGGATGGTGGAACAGCTGGGATTAAGGCCCTTCAGGACAAATTCTACATTGTTCCTAGCAACGGCACTTATAGACTGACTTGTTTCTTCCTCTCCCTTATTAGGACTTGACGAGGAACCCTGAAGGAACCTCCATCAGTTTCAGGATCTGATTGATAAAAACAAGCAGAAACACAAACAGTGCTGAAGACTCACCTGTGGCTCATCATCTGAATGAATCCTGTGGTCTTCAGCTGCAGAAAGATGTCGGGGATGACGTCAGCCCGGCTCAGCACACACTCCAAACAATGAGTCTTTAAAAGGCCGTGTAGCTTCGGCAGGAGGAAGAAGACGTGATTAACAAACCTAAAAAAGATGATATGAAGCTGTGGTTAGCTGGGTATTAGCTGGATTCTAGCAGGATGTTAGGTGGATGCTAGCTGGATGATGGCTGGATGTTAGCAGGATGTTAGGGGGATGCTAGCTGGTTGTTAGCTGGATGTTGGCTGTATGCTAGCTTAAAGCTAGCTGAATACTAGCTGGATACTAACTTAATGACAGCGCTATGTAAGCTGGATGCTAACTGGATGTTTGCTCAAATGCAACACACACAGTTCAAACCCAAACTTACCGATCCATAAATGGAGGGAAGTGTTTGGATACTTTGTTTAAGCAGATGATGAACTTGTCATCGAGATCTTTTTTCTTCAGGTTTGTTATTTTGGTTGCAGCAAGATTGAGAAGTTCCTGATGATGCTGAGAGAAGAGGAGAATAAAAGTATTTAGAGTGAAATGAAAGAGAAACAAGAGAAAGGTGATTCAGAGGAAGGAAGTTCATACCTGATCCAGTTCTGTCATGTTCTTCAGGATGAGGCCAATAACTTCAGCTGCAGCTGAATAAACGTCTTTATACCTCACAAAGGAGATGTTGTTGGTCAGGGACTGAATGTACCTGAAAACACACACAAGTTAGACATGATTTTTTACAACTTTTATATGAAAGTTTTAGGAAAAGAAATTCATTTGAGGTTAAAAATGTGCTTTGAAGTTCTGGTCTGGATGACAGCTGTCCATGCTCACACCAACAGAATCAGGAAAAATCCATAAAGGCAAGACAATCAGGACATTGTTTAGATTTTCTACCTCTCATACTCAATCCCACAGGAGGGATCGTATGCCGGGAGGTTGTTGGCAAGGACGATTCCCAGCAGCTGGAGTCCAACAGAGTTGTCTTTGCTGTTCAGGTCGGTGCCGCTGAATCGCTCGTGGATCAGACTGGATCAGAAGGCTCAGAGTCAAGGACAGGATCAAGTTTCATTCTGTGCTTCAATAAATCACCTGCTGTTTGTCCATTAATATGTCACCTGCACCCATGTCCTAGCATTACTTGTACCCGCATCCTAGCATTACTTGTACCCGCGTCTTAGCATCACCTGTACCCGTGTCCTAGCGTCACCTGTACCCGTGTCCTAGCGTCACCTGTACCCGTGTCCTAGCGTTACCTGTACCCGCGTGTTAACGTCACCTGTATGGGACGTGCAGACAGTCTTTCCAGCATTCGACCAGAGTGCGAATGATTTCCAGGTTGTGGCGGAAGACGGCTCTCTTGTAGTGAAAGCTGTGCTTCATCAGGAACTCCAGCAGCCGGTTGGCGAGGACTTCGTCTCTGGGGTTTCCCTGGAAAATTAACCCGGGATTAAAGGAAAGAGAAATCTCTCGCTTTTAGTTTTTAATGTTTCTGAAAGGTCAGAAATGACATGAATCAGAGAGGAAGACTTTTATACTTGGATTTGTTTAGATGTAACTTTGATTTTTAGTAAAAGCTGTTGGAGCAGAGAAAACGCCAGAGCTCACAGGGTTTTCTGTGTTCTTTTTCTATCATTCTTGTTTTCCCAGCTGGAAGCAAATCCAGAATGACTGACTAGTTTTCAGGAAGTCTGACCAACCTTTGGCGTAGCCAGGCTTGTCCATGACAGCACTGTGACCACAACATCCACCACCATGAAATGGATCCCCACTCCTCCGTTGTTACTAGAGACGACGAGCTGCAGCAGCGGTCCGAGCCAGTGTTTGGCATATGGCCGGAAAACCTGGAAAACAGGTTAAATTCAGCAGTGACAGATGAGAAGAGATAAAACAATGGTGAAATACGGCTGGAGGAACATCCACCTCCTCTGAGTTGATGATCAGCTTCGATATGAAGAGTCTGATGTTCAGAGGCGTCATTGGATTTGACAGTTTTCCATGAAGAAACTTCATCCATGAAGGAAGCTCACCTGGCAGATTTCCCTGTTTCACAAAGAGGAAAGCACCTGGATCAAAACACCTGACAGACAGGTGTTTGATCCTGGTAAAAGTCAGGTGAAAGCTGCTGGAGGAAACGTACCTGATGGATTTTAGGGGTGATGTTGTTCCTGTGCATGTGACCGATCAAAGAAGTCATGGCCGCCATACATTCGTGCTGGTTCAGCTCATCCATTTCCAAATCCACCGCTGCATCCTGGGAGACGGGAGTCTCCTCCATCTCCTGCAAACAAGGACGAGCCTCGTGACCTCCAGAGCACCACATTACAGTTCTGTCTTCAGATAAATTAAAATATTAATCTGAGAGGACAGATGACAGTTAAAGGGATAAAAACCTTTTTAGGAACCGGCTGTTTTGGTCTCTCTGGGTTTTGGGAGTTGAAGGAAAAACTTTGTACTCCTGTGGAAAAGTCAAACTGACTCATTTCTTCACTCAGGCTGCTGTCGGCCATGTAGGACTGGGAGGACAGGTAGACCGGCGTTTCTATGGAAACCACAACATCAACACAACAGTCAGCTATGATGAACATAGCCCATCTGATCTGAAGAATCCCGGTTTTTATTCTTTCACTTCTGAAGTCGTACCTCCACTCTCATCACTCGCTTCTTTTCTGATCAGAACGTATTTCTTCTTTCTTTCAAGTGGGACCTGAAATTGTAACTGATCAATAATCAAACTGAACATTAGAAACAAACCAGATAAACAACAACATACCTCGATTTCAATGGGAAAGTTGTAGGTTCTTTCGACATCAATGATGTTTTCCAGGATGAACTGGTTCTGGATGGAAAGAAGACGACGGCTGCGTTTTTAATGCACTGGAAGTAAATAATTCTGGACTCTGAATAAAAACACTTTTTACTTTTAAACTGAAACCTGCCAAACTTTTAAAGATTTTTTTTTCATATTTCCTAAAATGCAGCTTTACAGAAAACCTGTGTTCCAGCATCTCCTCCATGAAAATGGAGGAAGATCCACCATCTGACCCAAACCTGGAAACTTCCACATCAACTCAGTGTGAATAAAATAAAATAATTAAACAAAAATTTTTTTTTAATGAAATTAAATAAATACATGAAAAAAATAACAACGATAAAATAACTAAAGGAAATAAAATTACTCTTCATTGGGTCATCCCTGATATAAACGCCTTTCAATCACCAGGTAGTTTACATGTTCTGCAGCACCAGATCTCAGGAACATCTGGGTCAGGACTAGGGACCTCGGGGTCGGGACTCTGGACCTTGAGGACCTCTGGGTCGGGACTCCGGACCTTGGGGACCTCGGGGTCCAGATTCTGGACCTCGGGGTCGAGACTCCGGACCTCGGGGCCAGGACTCTGGTACCTTCTCTGGCTTCTCGCTGAAGAGGAAGCCGTGGTAGAAGCGGGGCTCAGTGAAGCTGCAGCTGATGACGGCCATGGCGCAGGTGTAAGCAGAGCAGTGGTAAAGTCTCCTGACTTCCAGCAGCTGGGTCTCTCCAGCCATATTCTCCGTGAAAGCTTCGAAACACGACCTGTAGACACAAAACCAACATGATCCTGATTCCCACTGCGAATGAACCGGGATGAAGGTGGTGTCTGGTGGAGACGGACTTAATGAGCGCCTTGGACAGCTCGTTCCCCTCCGTCTGGGCGGAGCGACAGTAGGCCTGATTGATGCGGGAATCCTTGGAGTAAAGCTGCTCTTTGGGAAGCCGTGAGTAGAGGAGCTCCATCAGCTTATAGAAGCCGTTCTTCTTCAGCAGCTGGACCTCAAACTCTGCTTCGTTTGACTGAAACCAGGAAAACTACATGAAACGCCACTGAAAAAAAAACTGAACTCATCATTACTAAAACAGCTGATAAAACAAGAAGTCAGTGAAGGCATCGTCTCTGAGAGGCCAACCTTGGTGAAGCGGCTGAGCAGGAAGGAAATGATGTCAGAGATATTTTCCAGAAAGAAGCTGCTGAGAGCCTCGGTGCTGCAGTGGGAGGCCAGCGGCAGCAGGACCCGTTCCATCATGGCCTGCAGCATGGAGCTGACAGGAACGTCACCCTGTTGGATCACCTGGAACACGGAACGCAGCAGTTGTAGCTGCCGCTCGCCGCTCGACCTGATCCAACACGGACATAAGCATCAGAACCAGAGGCCTCTGGACCTCATCCTGCTCATACAAACCTGTACTCACCGCTGGGAAATCCTCTGGAAGCAGGTTTGGAACTGGTCTTCCATGATGTGCTTCCGGTCCCGGCACAGAACTCCGGCCAGGAGTCTAAGCAGAACCGGACTCTGGGACAGCTCCAGAGCGTCCAGCAGCTACAAGACAAACATGGATGATGGGTCAGTAAACCAGCGCCTCCCTCACATCCGCGACATACCTAAAGCCCGGAACCGATTCTTTACCTTACGGATGCAGTCCATGTAGTTGTTCCGGTGCAGGGAGCCCTTGGCGAACTCGTCCGACTGCATGGGGAAGTGGGACGCAACCAGATCATGGAGGGCCTTCTGAAGCTCAGCCAGAGGCTGGTCTGGGAGGATGGTAAAGAACGGCAGCACCAGCAGGGCTTGACTCTGGAGGGTCAGAAGATCACAGCAGACATCGGGTCACATTCACTCATCTCGTTTTCCATCATCATCATCATCCTCCTCCTCCTCACCTTGAGATTTAGTGGTAGATCCACGTCGACCAGCAGGGAAGTAAAAGTGTAAAACACGGGTCTGAAGGCTTCGTGTTCAATGTCGGAGCAAACAGAAGAATCAATCTGAGGAGAAGAGAGATCATCATCTCCATGTTCTGATGCTGCGTGTCACGTCAGCATGTCATGCTTGGTACCTGGAGAAGCTTGGAGAGCAGAAGAAGAGTAGCGGTTTTGCTCTCTTGGGTGGATGAAGGTCCTTTCCACCATGCCTGCAGACTGCTCCATCTTCTCAGCACCTCCTCCACCAGCTGCTTGCCCTGAGTCTTCCTCATGGAGCGCTCCCTGAAGGTGTGGTCCAGCATGCCGTTCAGCAGCAGGCTCACCTGTACAGCAGAAGAAGCGGTTAGGAAGATGACTGCTGAGGGATACAGGATCATGAAGTGGATGGAAGGTAAAGCACCATGCTGGGATTGAGAGCTGAGGCCTGCAGGAGGCGGGGAACGCTGCTGTCCAGATGTCTGAGCAGCTCTGAGTTGATGGTGGTCTGGAAGAGGCTGTAGAAATACTCTCCATGAGAGAAGCTGAGGAAGTTGTGGCTGGGACCTCCAGAGACTGGAACCGAGAGCATGATGGTGTTCAGCAGCAGATCCACCAGCTGTTGGCTCTGCATGAGGAAACAACACCGCGTTAACCGGTCCTCTCCATCAGCAGCATGACAGTCAACAACTGATCAGGAGGATCTTCTTGGATCTACAGCTGCTTCGGTAATGATCTGTAGTTAGGTTTTTACTAAAGACATGTTGGAGCTGAGGAGGAAAAAAGGATGGAGAGAAGGAGACAGAAAGCATCCTACAGAAACCACAGCAGATCATCAGAAGCACCTACCGGAACACCACGCTCCAACGTGTGTTCAGGACTTACAGGTAAACATGGTGGTTGCTGCTTGGAAAAAAGTCTCAGCGTAAACCTGCCTTCATGTGGATCTCCTTTTTGGCTGGCTGTGTCATGTGTCTCTCTTCACTCCCCCCCTGTTGGCTGCTGTTTATCAGACAAACGTCCACAATGAACCTGTCCATGTGAGTCCAGCAGCTATTCTGCTAGAGGAAGCTGGAAGTCAGAGCCTGCAAGAAGTTTCCCTTCTTCTGAAGTAATGTTTAGAAGTATTTTTATCATGTCGTTTTCAGGCAGAAGCCTCCCAGGTCCAGGTAGAGGTCCTGCAACCTTTTAACTGTTTCTCTGTCTGAATATGTAGGAATTAACTCTTTTGTTCGGTTGGCACCAACGACAGAAATAAATAAAACTTAAGAGCTGATGTAGTTTTACACATTTATAGTGATGGGAATTAATTGATGCAGAATAATCTGATTATTTCTGATTAAAATGAGATGAAGAATAATGGTGATTTTCCTGATCTGAGGTCACATGACCTACCCGCTGGGGCTGGGGTCACATGATTAACCTGACGGGGCTGGGATCAAGTGATTAATCTGGCAGGGCTAAGTTCACATGACCTACAGGGCTTAAAGTAAAAAAAAATCCTGAGCCTGAACTTTTTTCCATGGAGCGGAGGTGCAGTGGATCTGACGCATACACACTATAGGCAACGAACTTTTGGCATTGTGCTTGGCAGGACATAAGATGACCTACAGTTTAAATGTAAATTTTACCTTTTTTGTAAAGGTAATAATGTTATAAGGACATGTGAAACTCAGTCAGGCTAATTAATTTAAATTATTCATTAAGCAATCATTTAATTTAATAAAGGGCAATTTATACCAAAAAAAAAAGAGTTACAGAGCAACAGTGAACTGTAGGTAACTATTTTAAATTGCAACATTTCCATTGTTTTTGTTCAAAACCAACAATAACAAATTAGGTTATAGAAAATACAAAATAAACAAATGCAATTTAACACACTAAAGTACAAGTCAGTTCAATTAACAACAGCAACAAAAAGGTTAAAGTGCTCCAAGACCTGATTAAACTGCATAAGAAATGGAGAAAATAAATACAGTTTACTTCAGAAACTGAGAACTGCTAAACTGAAGCCTCCAGCGCAATCACAAACGCTCATTTACACGTTTTTTTTTTTTCCTTTTCTCTTTCTTCTTTCTTTTTAGGTTGGGCTTTGACTCCTCTCCTTTTTAACATGGATCAGCTACGCCGCTACGTCAGCTGTGGCTGTTGCTCCCGGCAAACGACTTGTTGGACAGTGTGAACTGTTGCTGGGGTCTCCTTCGTGGTGTCAAAGAACTTTTTTGCGCTAGTTGCATACACCAGCTTCATTGAGCACAACACAGAAACAAGTAGGCTCTCTTAGTTTCTGGCACCAACTCCCAAAAAGCTTGCCGTCTCCACCCCTTCTTCTATCCACGCCCAGCACCATTTGGTTCTAAGGCTGTTGTCAATTAGCACGTCTTTCCCTGGCTTCATGGATTTACTCTCTATTTTTTTAAATCTGATTTAGTAATTCAACCGTCGACTTAGATGCTGCGTTCAAGACCACTCAGAGATAATGTTCATGCTACAGGTTAACTTGGTGGAGAAAAACGAAGTGTGGCATATTGTCACTATTTCCTGAACACTGAAAACATGCAGCAGCAAGTTCGGCTTATTTTCGACGATGAATATGTGTAATTTCTGACTTTAACGCTGTTTATTGTTCAATTCATTTTCTACAATTCTGGGCCAATGCAGAGTCTCAACAACTATACCCACAGTTACGTTTTTTTTTTTTTTTCTTTTTCTTCAGTCATAGTGAAAAGTCGGAGATCCGGCATGGTGCTGGAATACTTTAAGCCCTGGACCTACCTATCAGGACTGGGATCATGTGACCAACCTGCTGGCTGAAGGAGAAGGTGAGCTGCAGCAGACCATCCGCCACTCTCCGGGTGTTTACGTCCAGCGATGGAAGCGCCTTCCTGTCCTCTCCGGGAGCGATGCCCTTATATACCGCCATTAACAGTCGCGACCCGAGCGACACTGCGTAGGACGAATCCTGCAGACACACAGCAGCGTTTCATAGGATGAAACTAACACTGAACAGTGTGGCTGATGTTCGTACCTGGCCGTGCAGAATGCAGCTGAGGGCACCGGCTTTGTGAATCTGCTTACAGGAAGCCAGAAGCATCTCCATGCGGTCATGGTGGCTGAGGTGGAATAGGTCTACAGCACACAGATCCTCCACGCTGGCAGAGAAACAGAAAAACGTTGAATGAAGCCATCAGCGCAGAGGAGGCGGAGCTTCTTCCCACCAACCAGAGAACTCAGACACCTTTTCCTGGAGATTTTAGTCCGCAGGCTGCTTTCGATGCAACTGCGATACGGAGAAGCCAGCAGAGCCTTCAGAAGGGGAACGCACACCTCTGGTAGGTTCTTCATCACCTCCACATCGGCCATGTTGAAACCCACAGCAGATGGCTCACACACCACCGTCGCCGTCAGCTCAAAGTACACCGAACAGAAAACGTCTCGTTCCAGATGCTGCAAAGGAAACCAGAGAAGAAACTGAAGCATCAGGATGGAGTCTGACCCTGTGGGAGTGGAACCCAGCGGTACCTTCCAGAAGTCCTGGTCTCCTCGAACCAGGATCATGGAGGAAAACTCCAGCAGACGGACGATGATGCTGCATTTACTGTAGTTGTACTGGTCCACCTCTCTGGGACTGAAGTGGGACGTCCCATTTCCGACTGGGAAGCATCCCTCTGCTGCTGGGAGGTCGTGAGCCGCCAGCTCCGTCAGGAAGAAATGTGTCGCCTTCAGGAAGCTCGATTTATCTTTGGAGCCTTAAAAACCAATGAAGAAGAATGAAAGACAGGAAGGAGCAGAGAAGAGGAGCCGTGTGCAGCAGGCTTACCGAGGACATGCTGAGGCTGGAGGATGTGCAAGCTGATGAAGGTGTTGTAGCAGTCCAGCACGGCCAGCAGCAGGTCCATCCAGCGCAGGGCAGCCCGGACGCTGAAGGGACCCGGTAGGTCCCTGAGGGTCGGTTGGGACAGGAGACCCCCCCCCTCAAAGCAAGAGATCAGGAAGTCAATGCCGTGATCCTTTAGCATCCCGTCCAGCCACTGAGCTGCAGATTTCCTCTCTGATTCACAAACCCAGAAAAAACATCAGTGGAGCATTATTTTTCTTCTTTTCAGACACACATACAACTTTCTGCTCACTGGTTGATCTTTGGCTGCTCCTGATTGGACATTACCGTCAGTCTAAGCTCTCTGATTGGTGGAAAGTCTGACAGGAAGTGGCTTCATCATCATGTCCAGGTCTAAATAGAGGTCTCTTAGCAACATAGTAGTGATAGTGATATTTTTATGATGAAAATGTGATAAATAATGTTATCATGGATCATTGTGGATTTACCAGAAAAGAGTCTCTGAATAAAACTACATTTAGTGGCTGGATTGTAAACCTCCTGGAAGGGATAGAAATGTCTGGAAAACCTCTGCAGATCATCCAAAGGGTAAAATATCCATCACAGTTTACCCCACAAAGCTGCACATGATAGAAGATCTGGTAGAGATTGAAGGGTTAATGGAACATATTTCTTTATAATGACAGTTTTGTTCTGACCTGGAAGGAGAGGAATGAATTCATACAGCAGCTCCATGCATTTGTGCCGGCACTCCGTCTGAGGTCGACCACATTGCTCCAGAAGCCAGACGACCATGTCTGATAGACACAGCTTTCCACCAGGAGGAAACCCCCTGACGGAGGAGAAATTTAACACTCATTTCAAAATCTGAAAACATCACAACAAGCAACATAAAGATGAAAAAGAAAGAACTTTTTATACTAACAGTAAAAATATAATATTGCATGATAGAACAAACATCTCAGATGATGAAACTTAGACATGGAACATTCCCCTCCTCAAACTCTAAAACTCCAGCAACTGGTCTCCTCACTTCCCAGACGTTTCCAGACAGCTGAAGAGAGGATGCTACACGATGTTGAGCATCACCCTGGAACTACTTTT
>CM047992.1:26662113-26680431 GCA_026261665.1 Melanotaenia duboulayi | reverse complement strand
CATCTACTGGGGATATAATATGACCTGATAAGAGATCACAGTGTTCTGGTTTAATTTCCCGCTCTTATAGATGTGTAGTTATATTTCCAGTGAGGATGGACTGGACACCAACCTGGGGATGCGTCTGTTGGTGCTGTGCTGGTTCAGACTGGGAGCTTTGTGTTTAATGATTCTCTTCAGGTGGTCGATGGCGCTGCAGCACTGCTGCAACGTACCTGCAGCAACATTTTACAGCTAATGACATTTTCCTTTACTACGAAACCTTCTCCAACACTTTCATCAGGAATTTATTTCAAAACTGACTTTTTATAAACTTTAATCATTTCTAGTTACAATTAGAAACCCATAAAAACCTTAATCAGATTTTATAAATATTGGCCTCAGTAATGCTTCTGTCCAGAAAACATTTTAAACTGTATTAATTTTTATAGTCCATAAGACAATTACCCATTGATCGCTCATCTGAGTGTGCCAGAGCCAGGCTCTCCACAAATATGACCAGAACCTCAAAGACAAACTGCTCCACCAGCGAGTTCTCCTCTCTGGAAAGTTAGACAAGCAGAGCAATCACCACACATGCGGGTAAAGTCTGAAACAATACCGGCGTCTAGGCTCAGGAAGTTTCTTTATTCCTGACCAACAAAAATAAACTGAAAAAAACTTAAACCAGACAGGAAAACCAGAATGAACCAAAACCTCCATTTGTTTGAGTTTTATCTGAGAAGTCACATGAACAGAAGTCCTCTCTGCTCTGTATTCGCCATGCTGATGACACCTGATCACCATCAGGATCAATCACCTGAATCACCTGATCATAATCAGGATCAATCACCAGACCGTCATCAGGATCAATCACCTGGTCATCTGACACACCATCAGACCAAAGAAGAAGAAGCAGCTCAGACCCCACCTGAATTGCCTGTAGATATTGTTGAACGCTAAGGCAGCGCCGAGTCTCCTGAAGCCGCCCGGATGGAGAGCCAGGCTGTAGATGCGTTTGAAGAGACTCTTCATATTGGTGGGGCTCTTCTCCTGCTGCCTTGGTGTGGTCTGTTTGATAGACCATTTAACAAACTCCTCCATGCAGCGGCCGCAGAAGTCTCTGAGAGTGCTGTCTGTTGGGTCAACCACTCCATCCTGAAAACAAAGAGACAGAACACAAATTTACTACAAGTACAAATGAGTTAACCCTGCAAACCAGGCTAACCCAGCTAACAGAGCTAGCTGAGTGAACCATGTATATCCAGCTAGCAGAGCTAACTGCTAGAGCTTATCCAGCTAACCGAGCTAGCTGAGCTAACCCAGCTAACAGAGCCCCTCACAAAGCCCGAACACCCACCAGAATGGCCTCCAGAACTGCAACTGTATCCTGACTCTCAAACTTCTTGTTGTTGGTGAACCAGTGAATCAGTTGCATGACCAGCGGTTCAAACAGCTGTCTGGTTACCTGGAACAGACAACAGAAAATACCTGTGGTCAGTGTACCAGCAGCGTATACCACAACCCAGCCCTGATGAAGGCTGGTGGACCGGCGCAGGGGGAAACATGTGTGATCTTTAATGAGGAACAGGTGCTAAATCCAATTTTTTAAATTCTTATTTACAGTGTTGTGTAGAAGTATTTACTCCCTTACAGATAATTCTTCCGTTGCAAATGTATCACACTTAAAAGCTTCAGATCATCAAAATAATTTCAATATCAAAGATAAAAAGTAAAAACTGCAAGTTTTAGTTCATTTATTTGAGAAGAAAACTCTCCAAACCAGCCTGGCTCAATGTTCTGCCATGTTTACACCATGAGGTTCCCGTGCAAAACCCAAAACCTTCTCTTTCCGTAAAACAGTAGAATGAAATCTCTTTACAAACAGGACTGGAACCGATGCGGTGTGCATGTCAGGCCTGTGATGGACAGAGGATTTAGCAATCCAGAGACTGGTCCCCCTCAGCCTTCTGGTCTCCCTCTGCCTTCTGGTCTCCCGCCGCCTGTATGGCGGTGAACTGCTTATTTGGCGGTGGTGGTCTGGAAGACTTGCTGTGATCCATGGAACCATTAATTCTGCTTTCTGCCAGAAAATCCTAAAGGAGGAAGTCTGACTATCAGTTCCTCAGTGTATGCAGTAGGCCCAGGACTTAAAGCACACCAGGAAGTTCCCCTCTGAATGGCTCCTAGAAAACCAAAAATGAAGGTCTTAAAGAGTCCTGGAGGAAGTCTGGACTGAAATTGTCCTGAGCGATGCAGTATGACCTTTAACATGCTGACTCTGAACCATCCGTCCACTGAGATAGGAAAACTCGCTGACCGTTACCTGATTCCAGGTTGCTGCTGGGAAGAGATGAACCAGTTATCAGGTTCAGGGAGGGTTACTGGTCCACATCAGACCAGGTTGCTTGGGATGGCTGTCTCCCCTTCAATAAATAAATTCAGGTTATCTTTGAAATTAAAACGTGTTTGATGATCTGAAACCTTTAAAAAAAACAGCCAGCCCTGAACCAGCATGGTGAAAACAGCCTCTGGGAGCAGGTACCTGATCCACATCACAAGCCAGGCGCAGCAACACAGGAAACAGTCTTTTGTGCAGCTTGTACATGGGCGGCGGTTTATTCTCCCCTTCGGCCATCTGAGCACTCTTCCCAACCATGTAGACCACCAGGCTGTGGAGCAGCTCGCAGGCCGCTACCTGCAGCAAACACAGTCGTTACTCATTCATACCAACGCTAGGTTTTACATCCGGCCACAGATTAGGAAGACTCTTCATACTTTGGTTTGTCTGTCGCTGGTGGACAGAGCCAGCTCGCTAATGCGAGGCAGGAACGGGTCGAGGTAGATGACCGGCTTCATGTCGCTGAACGGCACCGCGAAGCTTAGTCGTCTCTCCAAGTCCCAGGCCACAAATTTCTTCATCATTTCCTCTGAGGAGACCACTGCACCACCAAACAGAGGATGTGATGAAGAAAAGCTCCATCACAGCAGGACTCTACATAGGACTGAAACCTACGGGGACCTACCAGTCACCAGGTTCCTGTTCAGCTTTCCTCCCAGGTGTCCGAGCAGCTTCACCACCCTGAGCCTCACCAAGTCAAGAGGTGCATCTTCCTGCATGAGGAAAACACTTAGCAAGCTGAGATACAGAGAACCAGAGAGTTGGTTTCTGTTGTTCCTTCATCCCTTACCACAGCCAGCTGCTTGGACTTCTTCAGAAGCCTCGTCATCACTCTGCTGTATCCTCGCTCACTTCTTGAAGATAAAGAAGACACCACCTCCCAACTGCTTCCATCTTTATCTGAAGTAAAGACAGCTTGTTTAGAAATGCTGGGAATCAGGCTGACATGTCAAACTGCAGAAGTAGAACATTCATCCATCTCACCGTTAGCAGTGGTGCTTTTCAGGTATCCATCCAGGAGAGGAAGGATGCTCGTGTAGCAGGGCTGCATCGTCTCCAGGGGGATGTGGGAGGACCAGTCCTCCAGAGCATCCAGGGCAGCATTGGCCAGAGGAACGTGGCTCAGACCCAACCTCAGTGCAGTCTTGTTCACAAAGAACAAGGACATACATTTCACGAGTCTGGTAGCAAACTCTAGAAAATCTGAAACTCTGCTTTTATCCTCACGGTCCTCGTTTCCACCATCCTACACATTAAAAACTGAAGTTTTTTTCTCTTTACTTTGCCGTGTTTACATGTGTACTGCTGATGCTGACAGTCATAGCAAAGCAACTGTAGGTAAATGATAATTATTACGTTTTGTTAAAAAGGTTTCTTCATCCTTCAGAAGCTGCTTTTTAGAAACAAAAAATACTGAAACATTCAGAAAAAGTCACTAAATCAAATCAATTTTATTTATAAAGCTCTCCTGCCAAAGACAACACAAAGTGCTTTATATTATAAAACCAAGTTATGCTTATTAAAGTAAAACAACAGCACAAAGCAAACCAACACAGCAAATTAAAACCCCTCATTATCACCTTTGTCACATAGAAGTCCACACACATGCACAACCAGAGCTGATACCCTCCCCCCATGCTACACAAGCATGGACTGGTAATTTCTTTCTTTTAGAATAAAGATATTAAACATAATAAATATCTCACAGCTCAGAGTCTAAAAACAACCCCAGGTTTCTCACACGCTGAGAAGGATTGAAATTATGTAATTTTGGTAAAATGAGCTCTCTTGTCTTGAGGACCAATAATTAAAACTCCAGTTTTGACCTGGTTGAGCTGTAAGAAGTTCTCTGCCATCCATGACTTTACATCTAGAATACAGTTTAAAAGGACGTTAACTGGCTCCATGTCATTAGGAGACACAGTGATGTAAAGCTGCGCATCATCAGCATAGCTGTGGAAATCAATACTGTGTCTCCTGATGACATCCCCAAGAGGTTAAAAAGAACTGGGCCCAGAACTGGTCCTTGGGGAACCCCACAGTTGACTTCATAGATTCTTGAAAAACAGGTATCAGCTTAATAAAACCGAGCAACCAGATTCAAAGCTGAAATACTTATTTAGCTGTTCCTGTTAGCCAACCACATTATAACTGCTTCAATTATACTTTGTGTTTACTATTATTTAAGTTTTATTTTCCTGTTTTAATAATTTATTTATCCATTTTGTCCAGTTTCATTAATCCACATTTGATTTTAGGTAATTATTTTAACATTACATTGTAGCTAACTCTAAGCTATATCCTCACTAGCTCCTAAATCCTAGCTAACACCTAGCTAGCTCCTCGCTAACACCTAGCTATCGCCTCACCATCTCCATGCCAACAAGCACCTAATTATCGCCTCACAATCTCCTAAATAAATACTAGCTAACACGTAGCTATCTCCTAGCTAATTCTTAGTTATAGCTAAGATTGCTCCTAGCCATATCCTAGCTAACTCCTAACTCTTGGCTAACACTTAGGTGGCGCTTCACTATCTCCAAACCATCTCCTTGCCAACTTCTAGCTATCTCCCAGCTGATTCCTTGTCCTCTCCTTGCTAACTTCTATCTATCTCCTTAGCTGTGTTTGTGTGTTATAACTGTCAAAAAATTTGGGACCATATTCTTTTACAACAAAGTTTTATATTTATCTTAACTGTTGAAGTGTAAAACTTAAGATGCTTTTTGTGTTGGATGCTGTGTCTTCAGATGCAGGTGATTCATGCCAGTAAACTCTACAAACCCGTCCACAAAGACAGCTAAAGCAGCAGCTTCAGGCTCAGTGCATAAAACCACAAATATCTGATGAAGACGGTAAAAGATTCCCACCTCCAGAGCAGGACAGTAGGCCTTAATGTCCAGAGCCACCATGTTGTGATGCAGCGAGAGAACAAAGGTCAAGCAGGACGCCAGCAGCTCGTCCTTGTACTGCTTCATTCGGACACACACCTGGTGGAAAACATGGCTGTAACAACCACTGCATACCTAGTTATTACTCCAACAACAATCATATATAAAAAGTGAAGAAATACCTCTTTTCCAAACTTGGATAAAAGGTTGAAACAAGCTCTTTTCACGTTATCAGTCAGAGGAGATTCAGAGCTTCTCAGGCCAACTCCCTGCTCACAAACAGATCTGTGTTATTTATATTACTCATCCATGTTTTGTACCTCTTCGTCCAGTTTAGGGTCACGGGGGGCGGAGCCTAACCCAGCAGGTGAGAGGCAGGTTTACTCATTGTGCCACACAGGTATTCTACTTCTTGGTAGGGAATCTGGCAACAAAATACTGCGTGCATACATTTCACAAACTGGCCCTGGCATTTTAGCCACTATATCATCAGTTCCTACCACTGTGCACAGTGTATAATGACTCCAATTCTATGCTGTCGAATTTCCTTTAGCGTTGCCTTGATAAACTCGCCATGTGACAAACCACGAAACGAGCAAAATCCTTATTTAAAAAGGAGGGTTAAATCAGCATCCCTCCAACACGTTTGCACCTGCTGCCATTCACGCAGTCTTAGTAAATCACCCGCAAACCGTGGTTCATCCCCAAAATTCTACATTGCACATGCAAATTGGAGTTTTGCCGGAATGCGGAAATATTTTTAACGCATTCATTTTTTGTAAATGAATCATATTTAATGCGTTAAAGTCACACCTCTAATAATTTGTATTTAATGTGTGGACTACATGGTGTGACATATTCCATCCATACCTCACACGTCTGAGAAAACAGGACTTATTTCCTGTTTCAGGCTGATTTCGCTCCTATCATATTCTGATGATCTTCCAGATCCTGACAGGAAGTCAGGCCTGATGCCAAAATAAAAGAGAGCATATTACCTGGTAATACTTGATTCTCTTGGCAACTTTCATGGTGACAGACAGCAGCTTGTAAAAGCCACTGACGAGTGGATTTCTAATGGAGTGAAGGATCAGATCATGGCTGAGAGGGTACACCCACCACTGGAAATACTCCACGTTTTTACTGAGCAACAACTCGCTGCAGAGACAACAAACAACAGGCTTTACTGGGAGAACTGGGAATGTGCTAAAAGTCCAGATAAATGCAGCTGGGGCTGATGGTGTGGAAGGCACTCTGCTCTGATCTGAGAAACCAAACCAGATCCACTAAAGTTCCAAAATGTTGGTTTTACCTGCAGAACTCAACCAGGTTGACGAAGGCGGTGAAGTCTTTGACCTTATTGGGTAAAAGGTAAGCTGTGGGGTCGGATGAGGGCAGGATGTGAGCCGAGTCATCTGGAGCCTGACAATCACGGATTAAATCAGCATCCCTCAGACCGTCCGTGGAAAACAGAGCACATGGAGACGACAGCTTACCTCCTCTCCCGACGTTATCTTCTGCACAGACAAGTCCAACTTCTCCACAATCCGGAGAATCGATTTCACCAACTCATCGTAGAGGAGACGGCTCAGAGACCCCAGGGCAGCGTTCTGGCTTTCGAAAGCACCATCCAAAAACCCAGAATCCTGCAGGAGAAAGACGAAAAAGCTTGATTCAGGCAGCTGGACGTAGTGTTGTGTGAGTCATGAAAAAATTGTTCAGTACTTAAGAACCACTTTACTGACTTGTGAATCCCCATCTCTACTCGTTCCTGCTACCGCTAGCTAACTGCAGCGCTAACTGAAAAGACCAATTAATATATCACTATTGTGCAACTTCTATTCTAACTGCACTTGTAGATACATCAAGCTAATCATGCTAACAGAAGGAAAAGCAACAGCTTGTGTTTCTTAACGAAACTCTACATTTCCCTGGTGGACCAATGCCATTTCCCTATCTGTCAACGAAGGAAAAACACTCCGCTCACAGCACACCGACTCACTCGCTCACCCTCTCCGTTCCTGTGAGCTACATCACTCACTAAGCTCGCAGTATTCTGGCGCTGACTCGACTCGTAGCAGGAACTCACAGCTCCGACTGGAGTACATGGGAGTCACTCACCCGCTCCCTCCCGGCTCTCAGCTTCCTCACCTGAGCTTAACCTCTGCTGTCTTTGTCTCTTTTACGTGACACTATTTCCACATAAAGTTGGTCTTTTTAACCTTTAGTGGGCAGTGAAACTTTGCAACGACACACCCAGGTGTGCAGCATCCTCATCAGGCTGCGCAACAACGGAAGTGTTATGCATCAGCCACTAGTTATCCGGAGCATGTGACATCTGCATCTCTGCCAAGCAGCAACCTCAGCCGGTAAAATGTGAAGCCAATGTGGAAATGCAAAAAAATTGCAGTTTACCCCTCATCCGCTAGGGGCTGGCTCCAAAACAGATCAAATCCCTATAGACTCCCATGTTAAAAAGACCAACTTCACAGTAGAAATAAACATGTTTAAAGCCTGGTATAAAAATCTATTTAATAAAAATCTGTCATAAATGGACTGAATATTTCAGGTAGTCATCTCCATGGCAACAGTAAAATCTGAGAACCTGAAGCCGTTCGAAAACATTTAAACTCAGCCAATGAGATGGAGCGACATGAAGAAGGTAACCAGTGTAATAAAAACCCTGAAAGTTGTTGAGATGTGGAGCTTTAACAGATCTTACTGGATCCAGCTGGATCCAGTTCATCTGCAGCAGACCTGCCAGTCCTAAGAGGAAACCTGCTAATCTGTCCTGATTATCAATAAGACCTTGTGCAGATACGAAGAAACAAGTCCTAACCAGGTGTTACTCCCTTACCTCAGCAGCAGAACATAGACGATAAAAGGCTCCACACATCTACAGAAAATAAGACAAGAATCAGTTAAAAGTGCACCTTCAGTTGGTCACAGTCCAGAAGCCCTTTATACAGAGGAAGGTAGCTGGGACTGGAGGGAAGCTTCCACTTTCCAGTCCGAACTTGTGAGGACTCATTTCCAGCATCCTGAAGAGGAAGAAAAAGTTTCTCTCATGGAAAAAGAAGATCTTTGTAAACAGAAAACAAAGAATAAATGACTTCCTGTCTGACCTCAGCAGGGACGACGGGCTTCGAACAGACACGAATCAGACCCTGATGAACTGGAACAGAAGAAACCGCCACAGTCTGATCTTATATTCCTGCTTCCGTCCATCCATCCATCCATCCGTCCATCCATCCATCCCATACATCCATCCATCCATCCATCCATCCAACCATCCAACCATCCAACCGTCCGTCCATCCATCCATCCATCCATCCATCCAACCATCCATCCATCCATCCATCCATCCATCCATCCCATCCATCAGTCCCGTTCTTCCATCCATCAAACTTCCATCGTACAAACTGAGAGGAATGAGGATTTTTGGGGATCTACGTACCCACAGAGCTGATGAAGGTCCAGAGAACCGGTCCTTTAGAGGCCATGGCCACCAGAACCTTCAGGATGGACCTGCTGCAGGCCATCTGCATCCTCTCGCTGTACTGAGGGAAGCTGTCAATCTGCACCACCAGGAGGCGCTCTAACAGCGGAGTATACACCTCTGGAACCTAGAGCACAAGGTTCACATCAGTCCAGCTGATTATCAATAGCAGATCAAAGTGATGCACAGTGAACTTGTGGCCTGCTTTTACCTTGTCCAGGTGAATGAGGACGCTGGCAATGGAGTCCAGAAAGCTGGGTAGCTGGTAGAAGCTGTCGTCCTCGCTGTCCGACTCTGTCAGGTACATCTGCTTACAGCGCTGGATCAACTCCGTGTACATCAGGTCCACATCCTGGGGGCAAACCTTCTTACAGGGCTAAGGGAAGACACCAGATGGCAGGAGTCAACAAGCCAAGCAGACTTCATTTATAAAGCACTTTAAAAACAGCAGGTGCTGACCAAGGTGCTGAACAGTAAGGCTACATGAAACAGGACACAAGGAACCGAACACAGGGAGACACTAAGATGATGTTCAATCAGCAAAGTAGGTCGCCATCTAGTGGCCACAGCCGGCAACAGTGTCAGGGCCTCAGTCTCTTATTGTTGTTTTAAGCTGGAAAACCACCAGTTAACGCATTTTGAAGCAAAGACTCAGCCTCCTAGTAGAGGCTGTAGGCTGATGTTAGCTGTAAGATGTATTGTGTCACTTCCTGTGTACCTTCCTCATTAGCCCTGTTAGCTCCACATCTAAATAGATATTCTACACCGTTTGTCCTTTCCACACTGTATAACAGTTAACACACTCTTCCTCTGCCTTCTTTACTGATTACGGTATGTGTAAGCAATGTATCTTGTTCGTAGCTTTGGAGGCTAACTCTGCGAAGTGGAGGCTTGGCCTCGCACTGTAGTAAAGCACCCAGTAGCTAGCCAAGCCCCTGCAGCCAGTGCGAAGCCACTTAGAGAGGCTAACCCACTTAGCCGTCCCTTAGCAGCACCCACCCAGCCGAGGTCACAGGCCGGTTTGGTGACGGTCAGGAGGAAGCATAGCCTTAAGCCCGTGGCTCACCACCAGCCTGTCTATGTTTTCTAACAGATTTTCCCCACTCAGCGACACACCCGCTCGGTCAGGTGTGGGCCGAGCTGTGAACAATTACACTATAGCGTTGCAGGAGCTTAATCATAAACTGGATGCTATTCTAGCTCAGAATGGCAAGCTGGTTGCAGTTCTGGAGCTCGTACGCGGGTTGGATACCAACTTGGAGAAGTTGTCAGCTCGACTGGGTGGAAACTGACCCAGATTCGGATGATTAGAGTCGCCAGTGAAACCACTGGGAGACTTGAGGCAGACGAAACAAGCTCTAGCCTGAAATCAAAACAAATGCTGTTATCTTGGATGGCTGGTTATCAAGTTCCCCTGGAAATGTTATGCAGATGGATGCTCTGTTTCATGACCAGGCTGAAAATGAAACTAACAAAGCTGCTGCTGGAGGATCCTGCGCTGGCTTACTGTCAGAAAGTAATGTCTATTAATGAAGAGTGTGGACAAAAATATTTAAGAAGTTAAGTGTTGTGACATATTGCAGACTCCTAATTAAAAAACAAAATACACTTAAAAACTTAACTAAAAAGCATAAAGAAAATATTGACATAATTATTTTATTTTTATTTATTTTTGCTGATCTAGTCATTTTAGGTTGTCTTTTTATCAATTTTTGACTTTCCCACGACATCCCTCTTTATGGCAGCATCCATTACTACTATATGTACCAGGCTGATTATGCTTATTAGCGACTTCTTGCGACTTTTAGGAAAGCCAATGGCTACTGTTCTTACCGAGGAGCTGGGAACAGTGGCTGGAGAGGAGTATCAGTCCCTGAAGCTGTTTATTGCCAGGGACTACATGGACCAGTCATACCATGCCCTAAGGGGGGATGATGGTGACAAAGATGCCGTTCTGCTTCGACTACAAAGTGAAAATCAAATCTGATTTGATTTGACAAGTTCTGTCGACTTGTTTTGTATTAGAGCAACCAGTAAGATGTTTTCTTCTTTAATGTCAWCTGCCRCACAAAAAAGTGTGATTTGTAAACATTGTAATTTCTGAATTTATAGTTTGAGTATTTATCACTAATACAGTGAAAACGAGAGGAAATGTGAATGTTTGCTTTGCAAAGAGATTTCAGTGTGCGCCTCTAAATCTTAGGGGCCACGGTGCTCCTTGTACAAAAAGTTAGTCTGGAGCCCCGACTTCTAATGTATTTTTGTCTTCACTGTTTCAGTCTTTTCATTTCTACCAGTTTCTTCTTCCTTTCTCACTTCTTTTACTGTCTTATTTTATTTTTCCTGGGAGAATTTCTGACTTGAGTGAACAAACTCACTATGACATCATATCCTTATCAAACAGGTGATTTACACCCCCTACACACACAACACATGCTCCATTATATCATAATAAAATTATACCAACAACAATAACAATAATAATAACAATAATAATAATAACAATGAGGTGTTGCAGCTACCGCAGCAAAGAAGCCGTATCCTCGGATGGCGATGGACAGCTCTTTGTGGGTGGAGTCCATGGTTTTAATGATGCTGCAGAACTTCTGCATGAAGAACTTCAGTTTGGTCTTGTGCTCTTCGACGTTGTCGGCGACCAACATGGCGACCTGAGGAGCACGAGGAGACGGAAGGATGAATCTGTTTGCGGCGTGGGCGGATCGGTGCGGGAGGGCGGTGCAGGACTGACCTGTTTGAGAAAAGCTTCCAGAGCACTATAGCTGGTCTTCTTCATCTCAGCGTTGATGTGACCGCAGAGTTTACACATGGTCTCGAACAAGGTGCGGTACTGGTCCATGAGGCAGCCGCTGAACTGGGACGCATGTCTGGAGAACAGCCGGAGTCCAGCTGTTGAAGGAACCGTCAGAAAGAGCTGAGTTTACGGCAACGTTTAGCATCACTCAGCTGGAAATGTCCACACTCACCACACGTGACGGCATAGCGACTCATTTCCATCTGAAACAGACAAGAAGACGTGAGGCGGCTGTCAGAGCTGCGCACATAATGCTGCTGTCATGGTTACCTGGGGAGTGATGGACTTCACCGCATACTGGAAGATGTCCTTACAGGTTACTGGGTCTGCAGACGAGGACACTGGTGTTAATCCTGAGATGAACTCACTGTGGACATGAAGACAGACACCAACCTTCTTCCATGCTCTTAGTGAAGTTAACCATCAGGGCGGTGATTCCTCTCAGACATCCAGCTACCACAAAAAGTTTGGCTTCTTTCGTAGAAGACGTCATCTGAGAAAAAACAGACTAAATCAGCAGCTAAAAGTAGTCCTCGTCCACGTCCACATCCATGTCCACACATCTAACCTTTAAAACTCTGAGATATTTTTTATTATTTTCTGTCCATCTGGTTCCTTTAAATCTAAACCAGTCACCATGCAAACATTGGCCACAATTAATTGAGTTTTAATTCTCCTTTAATTCAGAATAAAAGCTAAATCCTCTTTAAAATGACCTTCTAAACTCCTAATTCCGAATGGAAATGGCCATTCCGAATAAAACTTAAATCCAAAGTAAGCTGCTGTTTCTTTGGGTTTTAAATCTGAATTGAATAATTCTTCGATCACGTCAACATTCATTCCGCTTTAAATGAATTCCAGTTGTTCTGAGCCGGTAAAATGACGTAAAATTAATGTTTCGATGGATTTAGCAGCATTGCAGGTCGTCCATATTTCTGTGTGCTACGTGGAAAACTGACCTGCTCCTTCAGCTCTCCCAGATAAGCCTTGTAAAGCTTGTCGGAGTTGTTGACCATCTCACTGGGATGAACCTCTCCCAGAACTCCCAGCAGCTCGTAGATTTTACCCAGAACTGAACAGCAGGGAGAAGAAAGGAATAAAAAGTTGTGAAGTTTCTATTTTACATCCAGAAATGAATCCTCTGATAAATAAAGTCACCTGAATCTGCTAGCTTGCTCTTCTGACAGAGCTCGCTGTAAAACCGGTTGAATATCTCAGAGATCCTGAAGTCTGCAGCCACGCTGGAAGCCTTCGTCGTCTTCACCACCTGCACACACACCATGAGGATGATGATGATGATGATGATGGGAGACCTGCTGCAGCTGAATCATGCTGGGGGCAAGTTTTAACTTGATTTCAAAGTTTCTCTAAAAACAAGCGGGTGATTGATTTTAATCATTTTACTTAATTAATCCTGATTGGGAAATTTGTCCCATCTGTAGTAGGTGTACCAGAGAGCCATGGGCTGCCATATTTCTCTACACCGGGGACTCAAACCCAGACCCAGAGCCCACCACTGTAACCACTCCCCCCAAGAATCTGTGATCAGTAATAATGCCATCATCACCGTTAATAACAGTGATGTAATTGGTGCAGGCTTAACGACCTCAGGCTTCTTGAACACGTAGTAGCATCAGTCGGCCACCAGATGTCGCTGTTCTCCGTCAGACTGAGCATCTTGGTGGGTTGGGGCAGATTTTTTTGTGTTTCCACATTAGAAAAATGGGAAGGGTAACCTAATATCCGACTCGCCCCGTCCTACTTTGTTGGGGCCCTTTCGTTGGGGTACCTCTCTAACTAATCCGACCCAAAAGGGTGGCGCTTGACACACTGCAATCTGTTGATTGGTTGAGAAAAAGAGTCACTTTCTGTGCGATATGGCGAAAAACAAAGCAGGACGGGCTCCTCATTCAGACAAACATATTTTCTTTGTGTTGATTAAATCTCCATTTAAAATGGCATCACGAAGCACCGCCAAGAAGAAAGAACACAAACTGGTGGCTGATACTCTGCCTCTCAGGTAAGGTTATGATTGGCTGTGGGAACCATATCCTTACCCTAACCGTCCCGACCCGACCTGCACCTGTTGGTGGAAACAAGGAAACATAAACCCACCTTAATCAGGAGCTCCAGGATGGGGGTTCGACATTTGGCAGCCTTCTCCTTTGTGTAAACAACCATGCACATGTCCTGTAAACAAACATCAGATTCTGACGCTCGTGTTTGCTAGAAGCAGAAAAGCTGATCTGAGCTTCCACTGAACAGAAACTCATATTGGAAGCTAGAATAAGCAGCAACAGCATCATGAACTCACTCTGATGTCCACGGCATACGTTTTCTCCCAGCCTTTCACTCTGGAAGACATTTTGTCTAAAAACTTCTCCAAAAACACAAAGACTTCAACACGTGTGTCCCGCAGCTGGAAAACAGATGTTTCTGTTAACATGTGAACGTTGGACCGGACGATGTGGAGAAGCAGTTACGGGACGCTTACCTCATCCAACGCCACGGACTTCCTGAGGAAGATGAGAAGGCCATAATCTTTGGAGAACAGCAGCGACGTCTGTAAGGCTGCAGGAGATGAAGAAATAAAATAATTACTTCTACAGAACATCCGTAGATAGGTCTTTATTTCTGAATCAGCTCGTCTCAACAGTTATTATAAAATAATCACAATGAATCGGTTTGAATTGATCACATTTGCAAACACTGCAACGTGACTTTGTTGTGAATTGTTGTGATATAAATAAAGATGGATTGAATACATCCAGAGTTTCAGCTTCCAGTGTAGACAAAGTAAATCAGTTACTGGAGCCAATACAGTGGGAAAAGGAACCAAAGAGATCTGACTGAAGAGAAATTATATGAAATGTGTTAAAGAAATGTTCCATCTGGTCCCACCTGGTTAGTAATGGGATGTACATTGTTTCATACCTCCATATCTGCCGGTATAATGTACAATTCCATCTTTCTAAATATTAATTTAACACTGTGTTCTTACAAAACATGACAATTTTTCACTTCACATGGGTTTTAGGTAATAAATTTTCACATTTTTTTCCACTTCTGAGAAATCCAGGAAACAAAATAATGTAGAGAAATAAAAAGTCCAGATGTGTTCCTTTGCTTCTTCTATGTCAGGTGATCATGGCAGCCTATCAGATGTTGCGATGATGATGATGTTAGTGATGTTTTAATATTTTACTGGTTTAAAGCAGGTTCTGCAGCATTATGTTTTAATGGGTTTTCTATATTTCAATTTTAGATTTTATTTAAGCAATTTAAGAGATTTAAATCTTATATTGTGTAGTTTCTTAAATCTTTTTTTACATGTTAATATTCATTCATTTTGTGTATCGCTTCCTCCGATTCAGGGTTGCAAGAAAGCTGGAGCCTTTGCCAGCTGTTAACAGGTGACAAGCAGGTTAGCCCGGACAGGTAACCAGTCCACCACCCTCGCCCCAGTCAAGGCTCAAACCAGTGACCTTCTTGCTGTAACCACTTCACCACCGTGGACCATTACATGTTAATATATTTATTATAATTTTATGAGCATTTCGTTCAAGTATTTATGTTTAAATGTTGTATTTGTATTTCGTTATTAATATACCAATGTTCATTGAACAGTGTGATTTTCTTTTATGGAGCAAAAAGTATGAATATTGATAAAACAGTACCATAAACGGATGGTATCGTGTCGATAGGAAACATATCGATCTGCAACACCTGCTTTTCTTTGTGGTAATGTCACGTGACTGCTTGTAGTCGGAGGGATCAGTACCACACGTTGAGTTTTGGCGGAAGGATACAATCTAATTAGACCTGATCAGAGTTAAAAAGTATTTTCAGCGTGACGAACTCAGAAATAACACATGAAAATCTAGAAATATTCTCCTTTACTGGGAGTCTGATACTTGTCAACAAAAGAAGCACGAAGCAAGTTTAAAACAGACTTTGAAGGAGGTTCGGTTGGGTCCATTTGAAGAACCTGCCTTACCAAGTTCGCTCTCAGTGGGGGTTAGCATGCACTCCTGCCCCAAATCACCGATAATATCGTGACAAGTCAAAGCTGCTGCTCGCTTGTCTTCGTCTGAAAGTGATTCATGAAGTTTCAGGAGAAGACCCTGAATCCCAGAAGCAGCGCTGCTCTGAGAAGACATGACAGCAGCTCTGTTGCAAGCTAGCGCTCATAAACTACACTTTCTGCTCCAAGCTAGCGCTCATAAACTACACTTTCTACTGCAAGCTAGTGCTCATAAACTAAATTTTCTGCTCCAAGCTAGCGATTATAAACGCCACTCCATATTAGGAAGTGAGCGCACAATCTCAGAAGTGATAAACACCAGACTGTTCTCTCGCGCGCCGTCATTCAGTCTAAAAGCAGGAAGAATGAGGACCGGAAGTTAGCTCAACGAATTTTCAAAAGAAGATTAATATCTCCAACAGACACTTGCCACTGCCACAGTTTGTGGAGCCAAACATAAAAAATGTAGTTTAATTTTTCGTTCTAAACATTTAGTTAGATTTTATTTTTGTTTTATATATCTTGTTATTTTTTAAATGTTGTTTGTTTAATTATTTGCATGTTTAACGTTCATGTTTACAATGTATGACGCCCTTGATGATCATTTTTAAAAAATACATCAGTAATATGAGCAGTTTTAAAATGTAGAGGAAGAGATACTTTCTTATCTTTGTGTTGGAATACGTTCACTGTTAAGAATTTCTGCTCCTGAGGGACCGGATGTCTCTGGTTATACATAAATTAATAATCAGTGGGTTTTTGCTGGGGGCCACTAGCACCTCACAGCGGATCCCATACTGGGAATCTTTGTGTGATTATGGATGGTGCTTTTAAGCTGGACCAACAGGTCAGCTTAGTGGTGAAGTCTAGCTTTATCCAGCTACGACTTATTATCAATATCAAGTCTTATCTAAGCAAATGAGACATTGAAAAGGTCATCAGTGCTTTTATTTCCTTTCGCTTAGACTACTGTAACTCCTTGTATGTGGGAATTGAACAGTCGGCGCTTCATCGCCTCCAGCTTTAATGCTGCCACCCATCTCCTAACTGGGACAAAGAGACATGAGCACATAACTCTGGTTCTCTCTTCTCTTCACTGGCTTCCAGTCAGGTAAAGGATTGATTCTGGGTTCTTTTATCTGTTTTTAAGTGACTGAATGGACCCAAGAATCCCTTTCTGATCTCACTGGACTGCCTTCGTTCAGGCAGACAGACGGTGTTGGGGGTTCCTCCATCTAGCTTAAAAACTAGAGGAGACCGAGCCTTTGCAGTTGCAGCTCCCATTCTGTGAAACACTTTGCTTTAACTGTGCAGTCTGCAAACAGTCTGTCAGCTTTTAAATCTTTGCTTAAGACGCAGCTGTTTGCCTTCGGCGGAGTCCAGGCTCCCTGTTGGAGCTCTAGTTCTACCGTTGTTGGTGTCCCCATGTGTTTTTATACTTTATTGGTTTGTGTAAAGCACTTTGGAGGCTTCGGCTGTATAAATGTGCTATAGAAGTAAACTTGACATTTAATAATAAAATTGACATTTGTTTTGAAAGGAAAACCGGAAAAACTGTGAATGTGACGGACTTTTTCTATTCTATTCTATTCTATTCTATTCTATTCTACAGTCATTTGACAGACCCTTTTCTCCAAAGCGACTTGCATCTGAAAGTAAGAATAACACAAGCAGAAACCAACCAGGAGGGACGGCATCATTAAGTGGTAGTCAGACTGTTGGGAGTCCAGCTGGGCCCACGGGCTGTCGTGTAGTGCTAGAGGCAGGACTTTGTTTTTCCTTCTCCTCCCTACAATAGTCCTTTGTTTAATTGTGAGATCATGATTTCGTTACACATCATCATTTTGGGCATAAATGCACGCAGCTTAGTCAATACTGAGTTGATCCAAAGAGCTGGACAAATCTTTCTAAGTCAGTCCAAGGAGTAGAAGAGTTAAGCTAAATGCTGACATGCTCCTTAAACAGCTGAGTCTTTGCTCTTGAGAGTGGATAAGGACTCTGTGGAGATCCACCACTGGGGAACAACAAGGGGAAAAGAATCTAGTTACTGATCAAAATCAGAATCAGGTTTATTGCCAAGTAGGTTTACACGTACAAGGAATTTGTTTTGATGCGTGGGTGCCAACAAGAGCAGATACACATAAATAAATAAAACAACTAAATAGGACTTTTATAACAATAATAAAAAGAAAAGCAGTGAAAGTGAGTCCAATGTAAATGTAAGTACAATCTGAACTGTGGCGCCACGTTGTGGTGGAAACACTGAGCGTCTTTCACTGTGGAGGGAGTGTAGCTCTGGAGGAAGGAGTGTGGTATGTACACCACCTTTAAGGACACTGGGAACTGATGTGTGGTATTACCGGAACATGAAGCTGTGAGGAAGATGGACAGAGGTGGACCTGGTCTTCAACAGGTCGTCCAGGGAGAGGGGTTGTTGCGAAAATAGTGGCCTGGTCCAGACCATGGTCCGGACCAGACCATGGTCCGGACCACTGTAATGGTTCCTGCCAGTAGGAGACATTTAAATCAGTGGTAGCTACATACTTTACATTTCAGATACCAATATAAGAAAGGCTAATTTTATTATTATTTTTCTTTTTTTTATTTCTTTTTTTTATTTTTTATGGAAGAACAAAATTATCATAAATAAAAAAGATATTTGGTAAAATAATATGAAAATTAATTTTAGAGCATTAGATTTTGAGTCATTGG
>CM047992.1:26598876-26609934 GCA_026261665.1 Melanotaenia duboulayi | reverse complement strand
CTAAGCTATAAACTGAAGTAAGCTTAACTTTTAACTTGACTTGGCAGCCAGCAGGAAGAGCTTTAATCACGTTGTTGACCAGGTATTTAGTAAGTCAGAGGAACTTTTACATAAAAAATGGTAATTATGAAACCGCGCTAAACCAGTCCCTTCGATAAAAAGGATGTTTTGTTCAGTGAATGCGGAGTTATTCTCAAGCATGTTCACTTGAGAGAAGCTAACGTTTGTAGCTGGTAATGCTACATGTAGCAGTTAAAATGTTGTGTTTTAAAAAACAGGTCCTGGTCTTTTCTTTTCCAGCATCAAGGTATGTTTATTTTCACTTTGTATTCAGGTGAACACCCAGAAGGGATGACCACAATAAAAGCAACGCTAGTGTAGAGCAACTTCTGTGGTTAGTGGGACGTTTTGACTGATCAGGTTAACGAGTCCTTGAGAAACATCACTGATGGTTTCATGATGAAACTTGTTACAGAGACTCATTCAGTGGTTCAATCAGTAAAGTTTTAGGAGAAATGTGGAACATTTTGTCCTAAAAATAATTTTCTGCCGTCAGTTTAAAGGTTTGAGGTTGAAGAATCATTAACGCTTTAAACTTCATGAATGTAATCAGCCAGCGTGTGTGTGTGTGTGCGTGTGTGCGCAGGCTGCAGAATGAGGATCCTCTTCCTGAAGGGTGGGAGATCCGGTACACCAGGGAAGGTGTTCGCTACTTTGTGGATCACAACACCAGAACCACCACCTTCAGTGACCCTCGAACTGGGAAGTCATCTGTGTAAGAGGCCATTTATCTTCCTCTACATTTTACTCTGGTGGGGCTGGTGGGGGGTGTTCTACCCTAACTCGCCTTCCCAGTTCCTCACAGGGAAAAAGTTCAGGGGATCTTACGAAATGCATTTAAAAAAAATCTGTATTTTTGTTGGAGACATGGTGGAGACTTATGGTGCATTTGATTTGACATGGAAGTCAAATCTGGGAATGACATCGCATCCCAGCTGAGAGCATTCTTGTTGACAAAGTTGTAAAATTCGCAGAACCAATATGTACGCCACCAGGAAGCTCCTTGTTTCACTTGCGCTGTCTCTTTACGTATGTTTGTTATAAACCAGTGTGTGGAAATTATTACAGAATAACATGAAAGACGTCGAAGGAAAACCATGATGCATAAGGAAAATTGTGAATGTGTTTTACTGTATGAGAAAGAGAGCGCTTGTTTTCATGGAGTTTCTCACGTGTGCAACTTGTTTTTCTTGTTTTTGTTTAGTGTAGATAAAGTTTNGGCAACTTGTTTTTCTTGTTTTGTTTAGTGTAGATAAAGTTAATGCAGAGAGAAACTGTTGATTTGTTGGCCAGCCATTTTTACTGGCTGAAGTCAGGGTTGGTGAGTTTGTCCCAACTTTCAGAGTCTGATATGTGACTTTAAGGGGCATTTATGTTGAATTTCTGACTGAAGACTCAGAAAATCCAACTTCCAGGTACAATTCTAACGCACCATTAGTGGGGACATGGAAAGATTAAATTGAGACATGGTGAAGACTTAGTAAGGACATGGGAGAGACATTTTGAGGATATGAGCATCTTTTTCTCCATCAGTAAAAGCGGTAGCATCTGTTGGATTTTCTTCTCCTCCAGTAAAAGCGGTAGCGTCTGTCAGTTATTCTTCTTCTCCTCCAGTAAAAGCTGTAGCTCCTGTGGCGTTATTGATCCCACAGGGGAAAAGTTTTTCTCTTCCTGAATGCTGATCAACAGATTGGATATTTCTAATGAAATATTGTCCTCTGTCAGCACCAAGGGGCCTCAGATTGCGTACGAGCGCAGCTTCCGATGGAAACTCGCCCATTTCCGTTACCTGTGCCAGGTAAGTGTTGTAGCTTTCACGCTTCCTGCTGCTCTTCACGGCATTGCTCTGATGCTGGTGCTGTTGTGTGTTGCCAGTCCAACGCTCTGCCCAGCCATGTGAAGATCACCGTGTCCAGACAGACGCTGTTTGAGGACTCTTTTCAACAAGTATGACCATCTTTCAGCAGCTCATATCTGAATAAAACAGACCGTTCTCGTTTTAAATCTACATGCATGCTTCATTTCCTCTGCTGGGTTTCTTCTCATCTTCTAGATTATGGCCCTTAAACCGTACGACCTGAGGAGGAGGCTGTACGTCATCTTCAGAGGAGAGGAGGGTCTAGACTACGGTGGCTTAGCACGGTAACATTTCAATGACGTATGAATAAAAAAACATGGGAACGTCGACTTAATAATGTTCAGATCTCCTTGTTTCTCTTACCCTCATTTCTTTCTTCATGTCTGCTTTATATCTGCCCCCCGTCGACAGGGAGTGGTTCTTCCTGTTGTCCCATGAGGTTCTGAACCCGATGTACTGTCTGTTCGAGTACGCCGGCAAGAGCAACTACTGTCTGCAGATCAACCCGGCCTCCGCCATCAACCCGGACCACCTCTCCTACTTCTGCTTCATAGGCCGCTTCATTGCAATGGTAGTTCCCATGCAACACATGCACACACACACGCATGCACGCCATCAGCATTAACAGTCTGCTTCTCAAACTGCTGGAAATCTAAAGTCAGTTTCTGGTGTTGAAGAAAAACAGAAACATTTTGAGTCCTCATTTAAAAGAAGATCCTGTTGTAGTGGAGCTTAGTTCATGTGGTAGGAAATGCCAAAGAGTAGGACCATAGTAACTGAAAGCACCATGAGCTGGTTTTGACTGTATTCTGGGAATGCAGAGTGGACTTTTACTTGATGATCTGTTTGGGGTGTATTCAGTGAGCATGTCAGAGATGTAAGGAGGAGCTGTGTCATTTCAAGCTTTAAAAACAACAAGTACAATTTTAAAATCAATTCTTTGCTTCACTGGAAGCTAATGAAGATGCATGAACCAACTTTTCAGCATCTAGTAGGGATAAAACGGGTCTGACTTCAGATATATTTCTAAGATGGGAGAAAGGCGACTTGGAGATGTAAGAAATATGTTTCTGAAAGTCAAGATCAGCATCCATAATCACACCCAAGGCTTTTAGATGCTCACTGGGTTTAACAGAGAAAGACATTAGTAAGAAGCAGACCAGGCCTCATTTATCAAACTGAGCGTAGCAAAGCAAACTACAGGTGACATACTTAGGGAAAACAGGAAAAACTGTCAGATTTCTAAAAGTGTGCATGCACATCCCACACCCATTCAACTCTTAAGTTGGTGCAGGTGAGCAAGCACCTTGCCCCGTTTCTGTGCTGTGGTTGACTCTAAAACCAGACTGATATGTGTCAAATAGATGGTTTTGTAGCAGATGGTTATGTAATTGGTCTTATACAACTTTTTCTAGAATTTTCCCCATGAATGGAGGGTTTGAAGTGCGCCTGTAATTACTAATAACAAGTGGATCTAGGTTGGGTTTGTTTAACAATGGAGTCACGACAGCCTGTTAAAGAACAGTCCAGAAAGCAGCAAAGTATTAACAGTTTCAAGCATGTCTTCGACCATGAAATCCAAAACACCTCACAGCATCAAGAGCACAAGCTACGNTAACACTTGAAAACCTCACAGCATCAAGAGCACAAGCTACGGAGCGTAGCTGATGTACCACTTTTTGGAGTTCATGTTTTTGTATAGGACTAAAACTGGAGTTACGTCAGTAGGCACTGTGGAGTTGTAGAGGAGTGAGTTTTACCAGCACATGATATCGTTTCTAATGTTGGCAGCTTTGAGGTCAGAGTAAAAGGCAAATTCATCGCATTTTCCTGTGGAGTAGAACTCAGCAGGTACTGGCCTTGAGAGGTTGACCACTTTATTAATTGCACTAAACACTAACTTGGAATTATGGATATTTTCAGCAGTAATTTGAGAAAAATATTGCTATCTAGCTCTTTTTATTTCTGTTATTTGCTGAATTGTTCTCTGTAATTATTATAATCATCCTGCAGTTTGCGTTCAGACTTATGGCAGGCTTTTTTTTTATCCTTTCACACTATTTATTCCTCCATGGTGCTTTTAACTTAAAGAGGCCTTTATTTTGAGTGGAGCACTATCATCTAAAATTCGTGTCACCTACTGGTTAAAGTATTGACTAAGTTGTCACATAAAGACAGTGAGGACCGGTCAGAAACACAACTGAGTTTAAAAATAGACTGTGACCTGAAAGAATATTTCAAAATAAATGAGTTGGATGTGCATGCATGGAGCATCTTTTAACTGATTGTTGTCTAGGTTGGCGTATGGTGGTCAGAAAGAACACAACAGACTGGATATTCTGGGGGGGGGACCTAATAATGACAGTTAAGGCCTGAAGGGGGCGATCTCATGGGAACCAGTACTGAGGTGAGACACCACAGAAAAGGACAGGCGTTCATCGGTTTGTGGAGGAAAGCAGTCATACGCCCATCTTGTTTGGATGAATGAAGAACGATCCCAGAATGAACTGAAGTTATCAATGAACTCGACATTGTGGGTCCAACCAAGTGTGGAGGCTTAGTAGTCGGCTGAAACATTCAGAACCATGACCTAGACTGGGAATGAGGGACGCGGACTTGCCAGAGTGGTTCATGAGGTTAAGCAGATCAGTAAAGTTGGTTATGGTCACTTCCGACTGTTTGAGGTTGTCATTTGTTTTCATTTGAGCTATTATTCTTCAGATAGACGGCGATGAGTGCAGGAGATCTGGAGCTTTGCTATGGTGCCAGGGGTTGTGCCCCCAGAGAAGCAGCATGTGGCTGCATTAAAGAACAGGATGTTTCTGATTACTGTTCACCAATTATCAGTGTAGTCGGTGAGAAAAGGGGACGAGGACGAGTTGAGTGTGGGCATTCAGCGCTGGATCCTGTAGGTTCAGTTTCTCTGAACGATCTGAGGGCCCCCGCAGCCCTGCAGAGGATGAAGAGGGATGGACAGAGTGGTGGGCAAGAGCCTTCCGCAGTGTAGGCGTGAACAGCGGTATGGAGTGACAGGTCCTAGCGGGATAGGCGTGCCTGTATTTGGTGGCACTGTTAGCTGGGATTTGTGGAGACGGAGGGCAGAGAGATCAGAAGCAGGTGGAATTATTCCTTTTGTTTTCCGTCCTGCAGGCACTTTTCCATGGGAAGTTCATCGACACAGGTTTCTCTTTGCCATTCTACAAACGTATGCTGAACAAGAAGCTGATCCTCAAAGATCTGGAGTCCATTGACCCAGAGTTCTACAACTCACTCATCTGGATCAGGTAACGGGTCTCTCCTCTTCTGCAGGAAGTCACACATTCATTTACTAGAGTTAATTTAGTTTTATACAAACTTTGTTTTATTTCAATGGTGTGTTTAGTTTTAGTCACATATTGGACATTTTGGAAAATGATTGTTTTTATGTAATGTGGACCGATCCTGCAGGAGGTTCACATCCATCAGAGGCAGCTGGATAGCTGCAGGGTGTCTTTCTCCCATGCAGGAGACCACAGTTAGAATCCCACAGGGAACCAGTATTAATTCCTTCCATTTGTATACTTAGGCAAGCGCCTTCATGCTAACCTCCTTCAAATGTAGGTGATGTAGTACTGCTAAATGACTGTAGAGTAGAATATGGTTAGGTAAGAACAGGTCTGCAGGTTATTGGACCTGGACCTAGCACACTACAGGTGGTGTACATAGGGAAAACAGGAAATGTGGCTAGGAGAACAATAGGCAAGTTTATTTATCACATTTCATGTGCACATTTCAAAGTGCTTTACATAAAACATTAACAGCATTACAGCAGGGTGCAGGAGGCAATAATGTGCATTAAAAACAAACTTTGAAAGAAATAAAAGGAATAAAAAGCTCAAATAAAAGATTAAATAAAGTTCCAGTGAGGAATTAACAGTTGTGAAAAACACGTCCCACACTTATTTCTGTTTATAAATCAGATACAACGCTAAAGTTAGACCAGACCAAAGTCTGTGGGCGATGTGACTCCGTGGGTAGAGTGGTCCTCTTGTTGCCTGAGGGTTGCCAGCTCAATTCCCGGCCTTTCGTGCTCATGTCGAGGTGTCTCTGAGCAAGACACCGACCCCCAAATTGCTCCTGATGGGTCGTGGTTGAGCGCCTTGCATAGCAGCTTCTGCCATCAGTGTGTGAATGTGTGTGTGAGTGGGTGAATATGATGTAAAGCGCTTCGAGTAAAAAGTGCAAATAGGTACAGAACATTTACCAGATAGACGGTCATAGGGTGGACAGCGGTAAAGATGGATGACCAAAAAAAACAACCACACTGACCTCCTGTCTGGATAAGCACGTAATGTTTACATGGGTCTGCAACGCAAATATACACAGGGGCTTTTATTTTGAAAAATACCAGAAGCTTTTACACTGCTCCCGTGTCTAATTTCCTGTCTGCCCCTATCTGAACTGCGGAAATTGATGCATTCTGGGTGCATGAAGCGTCAAAAATAGACTCAGTGTGTAAAAGCGCTTTTGGGACGCTTCTGATACGCACTGCAGCGCACCCAGCGGAAACCAAACCACTGACTAAAACAGCTGCGAATAGCAGTGGAGGCCGCGGTGCAGCGGTAACGTGGCACACACGCACCCAGTGTAAAGGAGGGGTAAGTTTAGTTATTGAAGTTATCAGTTAGCAGAAAAACACAAGACTGCTTAGAGTCTGGACTCGTTCTGGACAAACTGGAGCTGGTTTCACTGTGAGCATGGTAAATGTACTTATACAGCACTTTTCCATTCAGCTTGACCACTAACTGCGTTTTACATGTCACATTCACCCATTCACACANCTTATACAGCACTTTTACATGTCACATTCACCCACTCACACACACTCTCATACCCCGATAGGTACATTAGGAGGCAACGTGGGGTTAAGTGCCTTGCCCAAGGACACTTCGGCATGTAGTCAGGGAAAGCCTGGAGGGGAATGTGGAAGACAACTGCTCTTCCTCCTGAGCTATAGCCGCCCCAAGCATCCCTCCATCAACCTGAGGTGGTTTGGACTGAGCCGGACCACATGGTAAAAGACACTTAGATGGAAGATGATGGTGCAGTGCTGGTATCAGTTCTAGAGTATTCCACATGAGAAAAAAACTTCTGTCTGCAGCAGCCATGTCTTTGTAATGTTGTCATAGCAACACTCTCATCTCTCTTCAGGGACAATAACATCGAGGAATGTGGTCTGGAGATGTACTTCTCAGTAGATATGGAGATCTTGGGGAAGATCTCTTCACATGATCTCAAACCGGATGGTGCCAACGTCCTGGTGACAGAAGAGAACAAGGAGGAGTACATCAGGTAGTCCGTCCAACCAGCCGACACACCTGAACGAGCCCGTCAGTGATTTTCTCTAGAAAAGAGTGAAGAACATCTGTGTTGTGGTTTGCAGCCTGATGGCAGAGTGGAGGTTCTCCCGCGGGGTCGAAGGTCAAACCAAAGCCTTCCTGGATGGCTTCAACGAGGTGGTTCCACTTCAGTGGCTCCAGTACTTTGATGAAAAAGAGCTGGAGGTGAGCACCATCCAGAGTTCTGACCCGGGGTTCTAACCCAGAGTCCTGTCCTGACCCAGACCTCTGATCCAGGGTTCTGTCCCAGAGTCCTGACCAAGAATCCTGTCCCAGAGTCCCTGAGCCCTGACTCAGTGTCTTGACTCAGAGTTCTGACCCAGGGCTCTGATCTGGAGTCCTGACAAGTTTCTGTAATTTTCATGGTGCTTCATGTTGTTTGTAATAAGCTGTAGCTAAAGTCATGTGGCTTTCACTGCTGTTGAACTAGTCAGCTGGATCAAATCTTAATCTGATTGAGAATTTTTGGGTAAGTATTAAAAAGTTGGTGGACAACCAGAAATTTATAAACTGGGATAACCTTGAGACATCGATGAGGAGGCACTGGATCTCCACCACTCAGGGTTTGGTTCAGAAATTAATGTTTCTCTGAGGCCTTGTCCACACGTAGCAGGGTATCTCACAAGGTTTTTTTTTCTACGATTTGGCTTGTCATCCACACAAAAACAATATTTACAGGACTGAAAACAATTCTTTCAAAACGTCACAGAAAATGCTCTGACGAGACAGCCTGCATTTACACTCAAACTGCACGGATGCCTTCAAAACTGGTCCATGGATTGTCCAGGTGATTTTTGCTTGCTTGTTTTTACAAGCTCAAGTGCTGCTGCATGTAGAAGACCACAGGCCGAGGACGACATTAAGTACAGTCATTTTCCACGTCTGAGGCATGTCTCATGTTTTGTGGAAGTGATGCTGAGAGCCGGAAAGTTATTCTGATTGGCTGGGATTTGGGGAACTACTGCTGCCTTACGCAGTTAGGTGTGGGTGGATTGTTTTCTAAAAACGAGGTGGTGTGGACTCCAAATTGTTGTTCTAGACAGAGGGGGAGGATATTCGGTTTTAGAAGAACCTGGCTACGTGTATACATGGCCTAAGGGAACTCCAGAAGTTGTAAAAAGGTCTGTATTTGTGTTTGGTCCAGGTGATGCTGTGCGGCATGCAGGAGGTGGACCTCCAGGACTGGCAGAGGAACACGGTGTATCGTCACTACACCAGAAACAGCAAACAGATCATCTGGTTCTGGCAGGTACTGTGACACACGTCCCTGTTCAGGTCTGATCAGGTGTCCGGGTCTGTCCGCTGTCTCTGACCTCTGGAGAAGATCTCCAGTCCCAGGTCTAACCAGGTGTCTCCTGCCTCTTCCTCTCAGCTGGTGAAAGAAGTGGACAACGAGGTTCGACTGAGACTGATGCAGTTTGTTACCGGAACTTGTCGGCTTCCTCTGGGGGGCTTCGCTGAACTGATGGGTCAGTAACACACTCTGAGCAATGCTACACCACCCTGACACCAACCAGACTCCACCCTGACACAACTCTGACTCCACCCTCATTCCACCCTGATCCCACCCAACTTGTCTCGCCCCGTCTCCGGCCTGACTCTGTGTCCTCTTCCCTTTGACAGGAAGTAACGGTCCTCAGAAGTTCTGCATTGAGAAAGTTGGGAAGGACACGTGGCTTCCTCGGAGTCACACCTGGTGAGTTTTCCAGGATGGTTTTAACTTGACGTCGGGTCGGATTAGCTGAACATTCTGGTGTTTCTCTCATCAGTGAGGGAACAACAAACGTTCCAGCGTCTGATCTGTTTCTGGTTGTGGTTTGGAAACTCTGCAGCCAGACTGGAACTTTCTTCCTGGAATCTTTTATTTGATCAGTTTTGACCTTCTGGTGTCTAAATAAAAACTGTGTTGGTGTTTTCGAGCTTCAGGAAGAAGGAAACGTGTTTACGGACCAACGTTTTTGGTCCTTCAGGTTTTTGTCCACTGTGGGACAGCTGGTTGGGACATTTTATTGTTGTGGTGTCCTCAGGTTGTGGTCCGTCTCTTTTCACCTGTGGCTGCAGCAAGTCCAGATGGTGACATCTGGTGATGGACATCTCCACGTCTCATCTGATGGCTGGACATTGTTGAAGACGGAAGATGGAAGCAGCGAGGCCAAAACTAAATTCACATTTAAGTTGCAAAAACTATTAAATGATATTTTATCAGCTGTAAAATGTCCCTGCGGTCATGGGACGATAAATAATGTATCTGGACGAATCTGTCCACCAGACACCTGTTACCTGCTCAATGAATTCAATTTTCTCTTTAAATGAACCAAACTTGATCAATAATCCACTGCCATGATATTTTCTCCTCTGGGTTAAAAAAGAAAAGGTTTTGTAAAATGATTTTATGTATAAAACTTTGTTGAAGATCTGAGAAACGGAGGTCTGAAACCGATCTAAGGTCTGAGCGTCTGGTTAGGTTTGAGATGAAGAATTGTCTTCCAGAAGGACAGATGTGAGACGTTATAAACACCTGTAAAGGAAACGAAGCAGCAGGAAAAAAGGATGTGATGTTTAAAATGAAGGATGACGATGTGGAGATTAAAAATGATGTTTGCTCTCTTTTCTTTCCAGTTTTAACCGTCTGGATTTGCCTCCCTACAAAAGCTACGAACAGCTGAAGGAGAAGCTGCTGTTTGCCATCGAGGAAACGGAGGGATTCGGCCAAGAATAGGACGAGTCTGGCCGGGTCTCCGCCACCTTCGCTGTTTATTCAGCCAAGAAAAAACTCATTAAAATAGTTGCACAAGATAATTACCAATGTAAATAAGCTATTTTCTCATTTAAAACCAAATCATGATGTGCAGCATTGTTGTTGCTGCCGTCGTATATCCCATAATAACCCTCATGAAAATATGCAAGCGTCTCAGCATCATGGATATTTTTAATGTCCTCTGGCCGCTGACTGGCTTTTAAAAAAGAGACTAAAGAGTTCCTGAGAATTTTCTAGCTGAAACTCCGCCTCCTTCCTGAGCTCTAGTTCTATAGAACTCCAAAAGGCAGACAGAGGATTGGGGTCTGAAGAGGATTCGGGTCTGGTTTCCTGCTGGACTCGTAGCCATTCTGCTATTTTCGCGTGCTTGCATGCTGCCTATGAAGATTCCAGGACTGCTAAGACCTCCACATGCTACATGCAGATGTTTCAACATGGATCGCTGTGAACCAGCTTACCTCCATCTTCACCAGGAAGCGTCTGGGTGGAGCTGAAGAGCCGGAGGTCCGATCCCCACCCTGATTGTTTGAGGGTTTTTGAGCATCTTTCTGCAGTATCAGAAATGACTGAAGGAGGACTAAAAACCTGAACTGAGAGGTTGAGCTATGCGTGTGCAAGTATGTGTGTGTGTGTGTGTGTGTGTTGGGTGACGGTGGGTTCAGGATCAGGACCAGATCCAGTCTCTGAGCTGCAGCCTGAACACTGTGAGGAGTTTCTGGTGATTCCCAGAAGGACACTAATGACTCAGATTTCAGCCCAGCTGTTCACATCTCTGACTGAGAGGACAATAAATAAATCTGTGGCTCAGTTTGTGGTTGTCTCCTGAACCTGGTCTGCAAGATCCTTCTTCCTTCAGACTGACCGCGCAAACCTCAGACCAACCCCTGATGGACCCTAGACTGATCCTAGACCGACCTCAGATGGACCACAGACTAACCCAGACCACCCCTTGGTGGACCCCAGACTGACCCCTGATGGAACCCTGATCGACCCCAGACTGACCC
>CM047992.1:26496288-26514365 GCA_026261665.1 Melanotaenia duboulayi | reverse complement strand
GTGTGTCATACTCCAAAAATGTAATCACAGAACAACACACACAGTACGATCAAAACTGATTTTTTTTATCTTCACATTTGAGGTCTCGACCAGATAAAAAAATCTCATAAGATTAAAAAAGTCGTTATGTGTGTACCAGGCTTATCCTCCCTAGGTGTGAGTGGTTGTTTGTCTCTCTGTGTTGGTTCTGTGATGGACTGGCAGCCTGTCCAGGTGTACCTGCTTCTCACCTGCTAAATGCTGAGTTAGGCTCCAGCTTCGCCCTGACCCTTAACTGGATGAAGCGGTACAGAAATATGTTGTTTACATGATCTCTGGAATAATAACCTCTGAGGTCTAACGTCCAAGGCTTTTGGAACCTTGATTTATCAGAAAATATTGATATTTTCTATCTGGATGAAAGATATTTGCTCATTGATCACTGAATGGATGCACATATATCTTATTACTCTGTTATTTCCCATCAAGCTTCATTTTGAACTCATGTTGATAAAATCTGACTTTCTTTAATAAACCTTCATCTGCTCACTGGCTGTGGGTTAAAGTTGATGCTTCCCGGGAAGTTAATCCATGTGTGCTTTGTCCAGGACTCCAAGCTGCCCCTCGCGCTGCGGAACAACCTCCTGGACTTGTTCGGCCAGATTGAACGCGAGTTTGAAAACCTCTACATTGAAAACCTTGAACGTGAGTAGGAGACTCCTGACCGATGTCCCCGACACAAACTTGACCGACTCACCTGACCCAAACTAGACCGACTCACCTGACCCAAACCTGACCGACTCACCTGACCCAAGCCTGACCGACTCACCTGACCCAAACCAGACCGACTCACCTGACCCAAACCGGACCGACTCACCTGACCCAAACATGACTGACTCACCTGACTCAAACTGGACCGACTCACCTGACCCAAACYGGACCGACTCACCTGACCCAAACTTGACCGTCCTGATCTCCAGCAGGTGCTCTCACATCTGATCACTGCTGCTCTGTCGTTGCAGTACGAAGAGAAATCGAGTCTCTGAACGAGCGTCTGACCGGAGACGGACAAACAGCTGAAGGAGGAGACCCATCCAAGGGAGCCCTGAAAGCTAAAGGTCTGGATTCCTACAACAAACCACTTTGTATTCACTCTTATTTATGTATTTATTTTATATTATTTGTTGCTGTTCATTTATTTGTTATGAATTAATTAAATCTAGTATTTTATTTTATTCCAGGATTTTTCTTTTAATTTCTTCCTGCATCTGTGGTGTTTGTCTAGAACTGTAAATAAATTCAGGTGTTAAAATTTTAGTTGTTAAACTCCTGCAGGATATTTCGTCTGTTATTAGAACAGAATTGTGGTGGATGTCGTATTTCATATGAGACCATAAGAGAAATGCGGGATAATAAATGTGAATCCAGTCTCTCCTAAAGCTCAAATGGACTTTAGAAAGAAGAATTTATAACTATGTTCTACAAAAAGTGGTTTTCTGTTTTCTGACGACATTTAGGTGGATTTTATCCATTGCTGCACACTGGAAACGCTTACCCTCTACGGCATGACGACGATTTTAATTAGAAAATGTATTATTTAGCAATTTATTTATTCTACAAAAAAACAAGACTACAAACATTTAATCTGGAAAGGCAGATTATTCAACTAAACAACAGCACACAGACCAACAGGCTAAACGCGTGTCCGGTACGTTAACAGAACAGCAGGTTTCCTCCAGGACTATTTTAACCTGTGCGGGAGAATGACTCTCCTTATTACACTTAATGAACAGCTGATTGAAAGTAGAAAATAGAATACCTACGTCACATTTAAAGACACTGACACGGCCGCTTGAACAACCCCTCCCACCAGCCGAGTTCCACGTTAAATATGAAGTTACTGAATTAAAGAGTTATTTCTTTTATAAATGACCTTGAGAACAAGAACAAAGTTCTCGCTTCTTGTGGAGTATGTGACAAGCTTTACTCCACTGTCACCTCTTCGCCATCCTTCTCAAGCAAACAGAGGTAGAGGCGTACAGGAAGGTGACACTCCAGTGTTCGTTTTTCAAAATGACATTATTTGCAGAAAAACGGCACATTCACAATCGACTCCAAGCGCTCCCCCCTCCGAGTTTTTGCTGCAGCCGCCGCCGCCTACGGGAAAGAGGAGCACCAGAGTGCTGATTGAAATGGAGCCTGTGACCGAGGCTGCGTGGAGGTGGTTAGCGCCGCGGCCTCACAGCAAGAAAGTTCGCAAGTTCTGCAGAACCTGAACCAGCAGGTGGGAGGACAGCTGGTGACAGCTAGGGCAGCAACTAATGACTATCTGATGGTCGATTAGTCACAGACTATTAAAACGACTAGTCGACCAATCGGTTTATGTATCTCATGATTATTATATATGGATCTTATTTCACTTTTAGCTTTGAAAAATCTTGCGTAAGGTTGTTAAGTCCGACGTGCCTCCTCTTTAAATGTTCGAGCATTGCAGACGTACTTCCGTGGTACACAAGGTCCGCTTTACAAATCTCACATGTATTTAATTTATTTTGTAAGTTTAACATGATCCCAGACTTTTGACGTTCTCTCCTTTTTCTCCCTAGTCCACCACCGTATTCTCAGCAGAGATTAAAAAAAGAAGACGATGTCTCACTCTGTAATTTTTTTCCCTCTTTGCGCATGTGCATTGTGCAACTCTCAGCAGAGATAAGATTAGAAGATTAACGTCTCACTCTATAGTTTTTTGTCCCCCCCCCCCCGACAATAGTCAACGTCGACTAATCGTTGCAGCCCTAGTGACAGCCAGTCTGTAGTTATAGATGAAGGTTCTGGTTCTGAAGCAGAGAACCTCCTTCTAATCCTGGTAGACATCCTGGATCAGGATCACAGAACTTGGAAGTTTTAGTAAATTCAGAAAATCAGAGATTTTTAAGGAAGGAAGGGAACGAACGAACAGGGTCTGAGTCTTGTCCAATCAAAAAACCGATCTGTCAGGTGTGAACATTCCTCCTTGTTCTTTGTGTCTCTGTCCCACAGCCAGCCACAGCACCAGCCAGCTGTCCCAGAAGCTGAAGACCACCTACAAAGCTTCAACCAGCAAGGTACCAGAACCGGTTCTGTTGGTCCGTTCAGCAGAACTCTGATCTGCGACTGCTTCAGTGTTGGGATTCAAGCTGTGTCCAGGTTATGTAATAACTGGTTCCCAGATTAACCGGTTCCTTCTCCATCTCCTGGGAGGCAGCGCTTGTACACGTTCCAGGCCCGACTGGGTGGAGCTCCCAGCTTCAGCGTGGCATCATGGGAGATGTGGGGCGGAGATTCATGGGTAACGTCCTGGATGCTGCTTGTCTTTAAGCATTGTGGGAAATCTCACCTCCACTCCTCGTTTCTGCATCTACGCAGGAACAAACCAACATGGCTGCTTTTGCTTCCGTTATTGGTTCTGTTCAGCTTTTCACAGAAGAACTTTCCAGAACTTCTCGGGTCGTCTTCCACCGGCTGCCAAAACAAAAATGTCATTTTGTTTCCATAATATGACAGATTTATTAAAATCAGTCCGGAGATGGTCCCTCAGCTGAGAAACACGTTAGGAAATGTGTTTATATTTGCTGGGAATTACAGAAAAACAGGAGCTGGATGGCAGTACTCAGACAATTCAATTTATCTTTATTTACACTTTCACAGACACGGGCCAGTTCAGTCCAAATCATCATAGTCCCGTTATAATCCAATTAAAACAAATCCGTCATATGATCCACATTGGTCCGGTTTATAACTGTGTTATATAAACGGTTCATAAAAATAATGACCGAGATAAGGAAACCACCGGATTGGTTCTTTTTGATTTAGTCCTCCATCCTGAACTGCTCCCTTTTAACGGGAAGGAAAACCTCCATCCAGGATCTAGCATTGATCAAAACACCCCTGTGATGAAGGACAGCACTGGACTTGGCGTTTCCATGTCCAGACACGGGTCACCGGTTTCACGCTGCACAACTCAAATGAATCAGACCTTGTAAATAACTTGGTGCAGCCCCACCAGAGACGGTGCTGCACCAAGCTTTACTGAAGGAGAAGACGAGACAACCAACGAAGAAGAAAGCTGGTTCAGCATCTTGGACTGATCCGATTTGTCTCAGAACTTTTACAGACCGTTTGACCGTGACATGTTTTTCCCGTCCAAAGCCGCCTTTAGACAAATATATGTAGACGTCCCATCCAATGCTGCTGGCCGCTAGAGTGACCTGCCGATTAGGCGGCCATCTTGGTACAGTCCTGCTCGTACCGAGTGCTAGCACTGTACCAAGATAGCTGCTCTGTCGGCACGTCTCTCCACCTCTGATCTAGCATCTACTTATTCATGTCTATGGACACGAGTCCGCTTCTTTGATCCGAATCATAATTTGTTTGCATGTTCACAATACCCCGAACGAAGCGACTTTCCCAGCAGCTGGACTGGGACTGGAATTAAAAAGGCTGGTGGGACTGGGTCCTAAAAGTAAAACGCGCTCATTCGGCTGTTGGACCAACAGAAATACTGACAATAATCTGCAGACTGCATCCATGTTTCTCCTGATATTTCACTGGAGTTTTAACTAAAGCAGCCGAAGTCTGAGATGGAAGAAGAGTCAGGATGAAGGTCCTGACGGGTTGTTCTAACCAACTAACCTGTCAGTTAAACTAACCTGGATCAAACAGGAATGTTGTTCACTGTAAACTCTGATTCGAGTTAACACCCGATCAGATAACCAGATGATCTGAGCTTCCTGCCGCGGTTGTGTGTGTGTCTCCAGCAGCATGAACGGCGTGTCGTTTGTAGTGTGGTCCTCATGCAGCCAGACCAGGAGATTTTTACAGATCTGCAGCGATCAGATCCATCACATCCTCATGAGCTTCATGCTGATGATCCAGGAACAGTTTGGTGTGACGTCTAAAACCTTTGGCTGAAATGAAAATGCTTCTTTAGGCTAATTTAAAGATGCGAAAGTAAAACTGTAAATACAGGAGGATCGAGTGACACCTGTTTTAAAGTTCACCTGCAGACGAGGCGTTCAGCTGCAGGACGGATCAGAGATGGAAGTAAATCTGATGGAAGCTGATCTCATGGTGTCATCTGGCCTCTACCTGAACCAGTCTGAGGCTCATCTCTCACCCCGTCGGAAGAAAGCAACAAGCTGTGATTCCTGGAAAGAAAGAGGCTGTGATTGATCTTTTCCTGCCAGTCACCAGTTAAACCGCCTGCTGTTCCTGTGAACAGCTGGAATTTAAGAACTGTGCAGGCTGTTTCAGAAGCAGAACGCATGTCATTTCTTTCTAATCCACCTTCCCTCTATCACCCCCTCCATCTCCCCTTCCGTCTCCTCTCAATCCCCCCTCCAACTCTCCTCCATCTCCCCTCTATCACCCCTTCCATCTCCCCTCCACCTTCCCTTCATCACCCCTTCCATCTTCCCTCCATCTCATGTCAATCACCCGCTCCATCTCCTCTCCATCGCCCCTTCCGTCTCACCTCAATCCCCCCTCCAACTCTCCTCCATCGCAACTTCCATCGTCCCTCCAACTCTCCTCCATCACCCCTTCCATCTTCCCTCCATCCTCCCTCCGCCTCCGCCTGCAGATTGTGTCCAGTTTTAAAGCCACCACAGGATCCCGGGCTTTATGTCAGCTACTCAAGGAATACGTGGGCCACCGGGACGGGATCTGGGACCTCAGTGTGACCCGAACTCAGCCGGTGGTGCTTGGAACTGCTTCTGCAGGTACCAACAATCATTTTACAGACCATGATAATAAAATTGATTGGCTGTTTATACACATGAAGGAACCTGATTCCAGGCATTTCCTTGTCCAGTTAGTTTTCTTTCATCAGCTGCATTACAACTGAAAGTAACTGGTTGCATGTCCCACCCCTCCTCCAACAGACCACTCCGCTCTGCTGTGGAGTATAGAAACTGGGAAATGTCTGCTGAGGTACGCAGGCCATGCAGGATCAGGTAATTACCAGCATCCAGCCTTGTCCCATGCACACAGAGATTCCTCCTGATTTTCTGAATCTTCTGATTAGACCCTGTCATGTTACCGACCTGTTCCTGGGTTGATGGTATTTTTTGGCTTTATTTACATTTTAAATGTACCCAGCTGTTTGGACCTGTGTCCCATTCTGTCCTGATGGCGTCACATCTGATTAATCTGTAGATGAATTGTTGTGTGAACATTTTGTTCTTCTCGTTCCAGTCAACTCCATCAAATTCCACCCGACGGAGCAGATGGCTCTGACAGGTTCGTATCTGGGTGTGATTCCTTCCGATGCTTCATGCTGCATCTGTTCCGTCCTGCATAGGTTGGATGTAAATGAGCTTGATGTTTTTCTCAGCCTCTGGAGACCAGACTGCTCACATCTGGCGCTACATGGTGCAGCTTCCTGCCCCCCAGCCGCCTCCAGACCTCACCGTGAGTACCTCTCCAGGATTTCTTTTCCTCCCAGCAGGTAGATCAGCTGAGCGTCAGTGTGTGTGCTTTACAGGCTCCATGTGACGACGACCAGGACTCATCGGACCGGGAGGAGGCGGACGTGGACGGAGAGGGCCCCGGTGAGGTGCCCACGGTCCGGGTCGCCACGGCAACCCTGAAGAGCCACCAGGGGGTGGTGATTACGGCTGATTGGTTGGTGGGAGGCCGACAGGTGGTGACTGCTTCCTGGGATCGAGCTGCCAACCTGTACGAGGTGGAGACGTCTGAACTGGTTCACACACTCACCGGTACGTCGATCATTATCAGTATCGATCGGTTTCAGTGGTGTTTTAGAGAATGTGAACGTGAGAGGAATTCTGACTGGAGGGATCATGTCTCTGATCTCAGACTGAAGGATAGTTTATGGTGGATCAGGTGAAGGTCTGGAGGAGGTCCAGGATGCGGAGCCTCTGGAAAGTTCAACATTCTGGTTAAAGTTTCATCTGAATGTGTTTCCCAGATTCAGCGCTCTGATGGCATCTTAGTCCAACATTTCATTCACAATTACCTCGCACTGAATATGAACAAAGTTTATTACATGTTGTTTATTTTAAGGCCAACTCTCAACTTAATAACGACTCAATCCATTTTCCTAATTGGAACACCAGCGGTAAACGTGGGTGAGTTTTATTATGCTACCTTGATTCACAGCTGACGATGATTCAGTGATAAAGCGGAGCGCCTCAGTCTGGTAGAGAAGGAGCTCCGCTGCCTGACCTGCGTGTGGTGGAGAGGATGGTCGGGGTTCTCCATGATTGAAACCAGTTTGTTAGCCACCTCCTCTCCACCACAGTTCCAGTTCAGTCTGTTGCTGCTTCCCCAGCACACTGCAGCAAAGAAAAGCACGCTGGAGACGGCAAGCATCATTAAAATCAAGAAGACATTTTCACTGGCTCCAGTTTCTTCTTAAATGTTTAAAACATTTTTAATTCCATCCATGTAGCTTTGGTCGTCGGAGCTCCATCAGATCTTTACCTCTTTACAAATCTTACAAACCACCCGCTCCTGTTTTTCATAGGGTTGTATTATAATGGAAGGTGTTTGGAAAAGCTGCTACATGGCTGTTACAGCGGTGCGTCTGCACGGTGTGCCGTGTTCGCTGGTAAACGTATTCCATCTGTACCGGGGCACCGGGTTGTAGGGGCGGGGAGCTTTTGTGATTGTTTTTATGTGTTTCTGTTGTTTATCATTATAATTGTCATCCTTTTTAATGAATAATTCGAATCTTCTGACCGGTTGGACGTCTCCCTGATCCGATGGAGGAAACTCCAGGGTGGAGAAACGGGCATTTTAATCCTGTTAAAGTGGTCAAACATGGAGACCAGCTCAGAGTGCTGATCCAGATCAGGAGGTTCATGTCCACCTGCAGGATGCCCGGTCGTTTCAGGTTAACGTCTGAGACACTCCTGTGGACCCGCCGTCTCCGGCATGCTGCTCCGTGACTTCTGATGATTGTTTTCCCTTCAGGCCACGACCAGGAGCTGACCCACTGCTGCACCCACCCCACCCAGCGGCTGGTGGTCACCTCCTCCAGAGACACCACCTTCAGACTCTGGGACTTCAGAGACCCGTCCATCCATTCTGTCAACGTCTTCCAGGGACATACTGAGTGAGTCCCTGCTCGGGCACACACACACACACAAACTGCTCCAAGAGAGTGCACTCGTTGCTCAGCTGTTGAGGCAGGTTGGAGGTTTGTAGTTTGATTCCTTCACCAGGAGACCCAGTAAAACTGAAGTCCTCTGGAGAAGCTCAGCGTCGCGTCTCTGCTGGTGTAGTTTTTATTTTGTCCACCGGGTGGAGCTGTAGCTCTTCCATATCCGCTCATCCTTTTTTTCTATTTTCTCTTTATTTTTTATTGTGATGGAGTGAACAGTTACAGAAGACAAAACATGAGAAACAGAAGATAACAGACAAGGAGGTAAATAACTACGTTTACATTTCATTCACTACAGAAGGAAGAAGAAAGACCAGCACATGAAAGAAAAGAAAGAAAAGCAACAATAATAATAATCATTTAAATATTTAGAATGATGGGTTTTAGTTTATAAAAGTCATAATAGATTATTAATTAATTAATAATTATGGTAAATATTTAAGTATTAATAATTAAAATGAAAGCAATTGTAAAAATAGAAATATTGATATTACCGATTATAATTATATTATTTAATATGATAAATGTAAAAAAAATACTAACAATAATAATAATAATTAATAATAACAATTGTAATTATAATAATAAATCTTATTATTTAAATTAAAAAAGTAATAAAGGTAATTATAATGATAGTAGTGATGATGATGATGATGATGATGATGATGATGACCTGTGTTTGGATTCTATTCTCGTCCATTAATCCGTAGACCTGATTCCTCTGAGCCAGATCCTCCTCTTTCCTCTCCTTCACTACCAGCACTTGTCTTCACTTTGACCATTTGCTCCTCTTTCTCTCCTCTTCGTCTTCCTCTTCGTCTTCCTCTCCTCTTGTCTTCCTCTCCTCTTGTCTTCGTCTTCCTCTCCTCTTCGTTCCACCTCCATCTTAGTCTTCCTCTCCTTTTCGTCCTCCTCTCCTCCTCATCTTCCTCTCCTTTTTGTCTTCCTCTCCTCATCATCTTCCTCTCCTTTTCGTCCTCCTCGTCTTCCTCTCCTTTTTGTCTTCCTCTCCTCCTCATCTTCCTCTCCTTTTCGTCCTCCTCTCCTCCTCATCTTCCTCTCCTTTTTGTCTTCCTCCTCATCTTCCTCTCCTTTTCCTCTCCTTTTTGTCTTCCTCCTCGTCTTCCTCTCCTCCTCGTCTTCGTGTATCTGCCGTTTCCTCGTTAATCCTCCTCTCTGTGTAATTTGGCTCTTTGCTGGCTGTTAACACTCATTTCAGGACGTCGACTCGGCATTCGCTCTTCAACAACCTGCAAGACGAGCGTGTGTGTGTGTGTGTGTGCTTTAAACGTGTGTAGGTTTATACATGCGTGTGCAGGCTGTTACTCTCTGGCAGCCTTTGATTGAAGGTGGGGGATTACGTGGAGCTCATTATGTACAAGCACAACATGTATAATTCCTGCAGATCCACTCTAATTCTTTCCCGTAGACAATAGTTATAATGAGATTAAACATCAGTGTTTCACAGCAGCCCTCTTCCTTCCTTCCCTCCTCCTTCCTTCCCTCCATCCTTCCTTCCCTCCATCCTTCCTTCCTTCCCCCGTGGCCTCGTCTCTTGGTGTTGCTTAAAATGCGGCCAACCCAGCCAGACCTTCAGACGTCTGTGGGCTGCAGAGAAATCTGTTTGTCTGGAATATTCTGGAGTAAAACTGGTTCTGCTGCATGACGTCCTCGGTGTAAACCAGGAAGTAACCACACCGAGGCCGACCCTGGTTGGCATCTGCTGTACGAAACCTGGAGAAACGGAGGAAGATACTGAGTTAATATTGTGTTAAGCTGAAAGTAACACTTAAACGTTAGTTGTTGCAGAGCATTTTAATCAGCAGGTGCTAAAGCTGCATAATACATCCACAATCTCCCTGCAGCCTGCGAGGGATACATATCACGACTGCTTCCACTGAGAGAAATAGTCCCAGAAGAACCAGACTGTATGTGAATGTAGTCCCAATAAGATCTAAATATTGTCTCTATGTTGGAGTATTTTGGAATATTAGGAGTGATGTTCCAAACGCTGCTGCATATCAACAACCACCAATCAGAGAGCAGATGAGAAATGTCCTCATGTTTGTTTGAAAGTTCTATTTAAACAAAAGACAAATAAAAAATAAATCAGGAAAACAAAACCAAAAAATATCCAAAAGACAGGAAAAGAAAAGTCTTTGTCCGAAGGGAGGGGGAAGAATCCAGCTTTTATTCAGTCCCACCCCTCAGCCACGCACCTTTCACTGCCTCAAATGTGTTTCATGACATACTTTTATAATATCAAAACATCTTTGGATCAATATTAATTTTAATAATGTCATCAGAAATAGGAACAATACCAGAACCTAGGAGAAACAAGAGGTATTCTAGTATAAACCCTGTTTACCACCAGCTAGCTACTGTCTCAGAGAAGGTCCTGCTCTGGTTTGTATCTCAGACCCTGATCATAGTGTCTCACCACATTCAGGCCTCTAAATGATCAGACCTGAGTCTCCAACATCTGCATAGCAGCAAAGATCTAGCGAAGACGTCACCTTGCTTCTTTTTGCTGTTTCACTCTCACTAGATTTCTGAACCTGGTCTATCTTCATAGATGTGTGCATGGCTGTCTGATGACTAGTAGATTTTACAGCTGTTGCACTAGCAATGTCATTATTACTGAAATGTAACAGGAAATAAATGCAAACAACATCTGAGTGAAACAGGTCGTCATCATGTTTCGTTTTCAGCTTCAGTAACAGCAACGTGCGCGTCCAAAAACAGGACTTCCGTAAATATGTGCCGTATGAACCATGAACCGCTCGTTTCCTCCTTCTCAGCGGAACCATAAACACACGCAACAAGAGCGAAAAACCGATGAGCTGATCACCGGCAGCCGGTGACGATGATTCACGGACCAGGAGGAACCAGCTCAGTTTTTATTTAAAGCAGGAGTCGGTGTTGAACCCTCACCAGGAAAAGTGTAGGGGTATGAGGGTGAGTTAATTCCATTAAAAATGATTAACACAATTAATTACATAATGCGTTAACAGCGGTAACTAGTTTATTTTTAATAATTTCTATAAAGTCTGACAGTATAAGTTCTGGAGTCTAACACGTCCCTCCCCCCCGTGAAGCCACAATATAGAACTAGATGAGTGATGTTACTGCCATCATAAAATCTGGTTCATAATCAACATTCTCTCATTTACAGTATGCCTTGACAACTTAAAAACTCCTAAAGGGTTAAGTTAGAAGTGAGAATGAAAGGCTGAACTAGAGAAACCTGTAACTAACCAGCTAACCTGTTGCTGGGAAGTTGGACCGCTGATGAGGCGACGTTCTAACCTACATTTTAAGGCAAACATAACCTGCACAGAAATGTTTTCCTTCTGCATGTGATGCTTCTGCAGCTCCCTCCTTTCACCTCCACCTGACATGTCACAGCAGGACTGCACCGACTTGACGTTGTCGGTTTGTTATGCTAGAGTTCGCACTGCATGGTGGGAAACGTAGTGTGGAGTTGGTGTAGCACCGGTGAAAATGAAGGCAGTGACTGTCAGGACCTCACTTAATCAAATTTAAATGAACTTGTTCAAGCACAACACTGCTCATGTATTCCATAACCATACTGATAATGCAGTTAACACTGTTACTATTCAATTATGATGATATTATTATTATTATAAACAAGATAAATAACATCTGACTGCTTAGTATTTTAGTTAAAAAAAAAAAGCGATAATATGAATCCAGCATAACTATGATCAGATATTTGGTTTACGTCCATGATCTGAGCTCGTGGGTTCATGTAGATGCTGAACAACAGGGAGCCCAACATGGAGCCCTGGGGAACTCCGGGGTCAGACCAAGGCTTTATTGGGCCCTAACCTGATTTTCCCCACTACCAGCACTACCTCAGTATCAGCAGTGTTTTACTTACACTTTTGTATATTTAAATATTATTTGTGTACCAGACTTTAATAAAAAAAAAGAAGCCCTAAACCCGTTTCAGGACCAAGTTTTTATAAGACTGCATCATGTCGTCCCAGACTGCTGTCTCCTGATTTCCTTGGTCTCTGGTCTGAAGGAGTCCTGACCTTGGTTGTCAGAGACTCTGCAGAGCATTAAGTAGCTCTGACCCCCCTCCCTCCCCCACCACTCTAAAAAGCCTTTAACCTTAATCAACCTTTTAATCAATTGCCCTGTCTGATTGCCCTCCTCCTCCCCTCCGTCTTGTATTCCCAGGTGGACGTACCTGTAAAGTCAGAAGATGTCACTTTTCCTCCGTCCTCGGCTCTGATCCCATAAATTCTGCTCAGATAATTAGACCTTAATGTCTCGTCAGTTTGGATTAAAGATGGGTTCATGTGGAGAGGCTAAATGTAGAAGCAGGTCGGATCTCTCCTTCATCCTCCAGGAGAGATCAGGAAGAGGAAGGACCAGCTGACATGGAGCTAAAAGATCCAACTGCTAAATAAATCTTTGGATTAGACCTCAGCAGCTACGTTTACACAGTCCAACTGAAATGAATCTGATCGGAAATTCCTGCTGGCATGTTTACATGGTGCAGGATGTGATCCCATCAGCTGTATTTACATGATGGACAGATTTAATACGATCGCAAGGCTTTTGGCGCAGGCAGTGCTGCTAGTTCAGAAGAAGTGTTTTTTTTTTTTTTTTTAGCCTTTTGAACTTCAAAATGCTCGATAATCCCGAACTCATTCAGTTAATAACAAAAATGTATCCGCCACAGTTTGGTTTAGTTGTTGCCACGTTTCAGGTCCTCCTGAAACTCGTTATGTCACGTAACCCACCTGGTTCAAGCGTGTGCAGAGACATCATACGGCACAAAACCACCAGAGTGCAGACATGCAGGTTTTTCCTGCTGATCGGATCCTTAAACGGTTTAAACCCCCCTCTTCTTCTTTTTGCCTGTAAGTTTTCTAGTCAGTTTGTAATTGAACACAGAAAATTGTTGAGGTACATTTGTTGATGGATAAAGTTGTTTGAATTCCTTTAGGGCTGGAAATACCTGCTGTTAGCGATGCGTCTGCGTATGACTCCCACATGTTCCTAGCATTCGTTTGGCATGTAGGCCGCTCGCGTTGACGCGAGGTAACGTGTCGCGTCCATGAGTTGCAAAATTGACGTGAACGCTGGAGGCGCTCATGCGAACAGGAGCATGAACATGGCAGGTCTGAGGTAAACACAATGGCGGCTAGTTTAGAAAACCGTCTCTCAGACCTTGTCCACAACCACCATCACCTGTGTGAGTTTCCTCTCCGTCACACACTCGTACCTGAACTGAAGGTTGACCTTTTCTCTACTTCAGAGTCCAGGTGCTTTGTTCTCCCCCTAGTGGTGACCTCCAGTAATGAGTGCTTTTGGCGCTCTGTGATGCTGTCGTTTGCAGCCAGTATTTACAGACGTAGTGGAACGCTGACATGTACACTAGCCTTTTCAAGAAGTATCTTCCAGGCTAACCACTAGCTTGCCAATGGTATTTTCCATAGTTGTTAGCCTTAAGCTAACTTATTGGTTTTTGTACATTTCCATGTGTAATTTTACGTGATTTCCCCTAGACAGTGAATATATTTCCAGTGAGAAACAGGTGTGTGTTCTGTATATTTGTTTAGTTTTAGTTTTCCTAAGTGAAGGTTGTAAAACGGATTCTGCCTCATTTCTGCAGAGCTGTTTCAGCAGCTGCATCCTGCCACATTATTATAATCCATCATGTTCTGTTCTTAGTTTTTGGGAAAGAGTTTTTTTTGTTCTCTAATGACCTGAAAGTGAGAGGAAATTGGTTCTGTTGATCCTTATGAAACTGGAATTTCAAAGTTCTTCAAGAGAAACACTTGGACCTACACAAGTTAAATCATGCCACGTTGGTACTATAAGACCATTACACAAGCAGCATGAAGCCTTGATCCACGGCAGGATGGATCCATGATGTTTCCACGCTATCTGGATGTGGACCTGCTGCAGACGTGTTTGTGAATAAAAAGCTGGATGACTCATGTTTGGACCTCATCTCTCTGAACTCATGTTTATAGGAATTTTACTACAAACAAGAAGTTGCCTTTCTATGATCTCCAACCAGTCTGCCCATTCTCCTCTGGCATCAACCAGACGTTCTGGTCCAGACAACTGCTGCTGGCTGGATATTTTCTCTTCTTCAGACCATTCTCTGGAAACCCTGGAGATGGTTGTGTGAGAAAAGCCCCGTAAACACTCAGACCAACAGCAATGCCACGTTTAAAGTCACGTAGTCTTCTTCATCCTGGTGCTCCTCTTAATCGTGTCTACATGTTCTGGAAGTTTGAGCTTCATCAGCGTCTTCTTCAGGAAGCAGCGACACATTTAACTTCCTGCAGAATAAACTGAGAAGCTGAGAGCAAAGCAGAAATGATCTTCTACATCACGTTGACGCCTCAGACGCATCTGATGGTGTGATCGCTTTCAAGTCTTCACGTTGTCGTGACAACTACACCTGTGTGAGTAGAGCTGGCTGTCGGTGAGATCATGGCGGCGTTTCTCTCCTCAGGTGGGAGAGTGAAGCTTTAAAAAGGAGAAAAATGAAGGAAATGTTTTAGAAATGAAGAAAGGGCTCAGTGTTGTTTGGGATGTACCTGCCTCGGGGGTGTGTGTGTGTGTGTGAGAAACAGGCTATAAATAAATTTAACTCACTAAACTTTCTTTCTTCTGGAATAAAATCGTATCAGACTTTATTTATAAAACACTTTTCATACAAAAAGCAGCACATAGTTCTTTACATAACACATTTTGAATTTATATAAAACCTTCACACAAAAGTATAAAACAAAGTTGTACAACACATCTGATCATACTCTCTCTCTCTCTCTCTCTCTCTCTGTCTTACACACACACACACAAACATCACATATATACAACCCCCCACCTCTCCCCAACCCACCATGATAGTTTCTGTCTCCATAACTGGAACATTAATATAAAAACATAAGGGGTACACATCTGGCCTGACACCGAGGTGAGGAAACCATATCTTGGGGATCTGTCCACACCAGGAACACATAGGGCGTCCCCATGAGGAAGCATCGAGATCAGGGCAGGCCGAGGCCCCCACCACAGCCAGGGCTGCAGTGCAGGACCCACCAACCACCCTGAACAGGGCGATATCCATCACGAAAACACTGAAGATAAAAAGTAAAAACAAGAGTACCGACCGCCTCTCTGATAGACAGGCCTCAGCTGGTCCGACTGGGGGNACAGACAGGCCTCAGCTGGTCCGACTGGGGGACGTCCTGTCTGATGTGGTGGTTGGTGACACGGAGCATCTCAGGGTACGGGCCTGTCCCCACTCCTCTTCACCCCATACAACTCTGACTTTAAATACACCTCTGAATCCAGCCATCAGCAGAAATAAGACTACTGCGGCGGTCAGATGATGGACAGGAGGAGGACTAAAGGGAGCTGGTGAACCACTTTGTGGACAGGAGCAGGAGGAACCATATCCTATTGAATGTGAACAAGACAAAGGAGATGGTTATTGACTTTAGGAGGAGGAAACCTGCACAGCAGCCCACCAGGAGGACGTGCAGGTTGTGGACATCTATAAATACTTGGGTGAGCAGATTCTCCTTCCTGAGGAATCAGATCTTTTAATGTCTGCAGCAAACTGCTGGAGATGTTCTTCCAGTCTGTGGTGGCCAGGGCCTCCATGTATTCTGTGGTGTGCTGGGGGAGCAGCATCAGCTCCAGGGAAGCTGCAGGATCAATAAACTGATCCATATGGCTGGTAAGATGATTGGACACAACCCAGAGACACTGGGGACGGAGACAGGAGGTCTCCGTCTGTTTGTCTGTTCATCCATCCATCAGTCTAAATAGTAAAAGATAGATGTATAAAATGATAAAAAATTAAAATGGGCTAAATAAAACAAAAAAATATAGAAATATGTTTATATATGAAGAAATAAAAGAAGAAAGGTCTTGAGCCTGTTTTAACATCAGCAGTCTAGAGAGCAGGGCATTACAGTAATCTGTTCTACAAGAAATTAAATCAATCTTTAACATACCAAGAGGTACCCAAAGTGCTGCACAGGTAAAAATATAATAAAACAGAAATAAAAGCATCAGCACCTTGGTGCTGACAGGAGTGAGAGATTGTCGACTCTGGTGATGTTTTTAAGATGATAAAATCCTGTTTTTGTGACATTCCTGATGTGTGGAATCAAATCCAGCTCAGAGTGAAACAGGACAGCCAGGTCAAAATCTTTCCGTTTTGGTAAAATGGTCTCTCACGTCTTCAGAACCGATAACTAAAACTTCAGTTTTGTCCTGAGTATGAAAACGTAACGGCAAAGCAAAGGAAAACTCTGGAATGCAATCCCAGCTGGAATGTCGTGTTTGATTCCCGCCTTCTGTTTGTTCTGCAGCACGGTGACGTCCGCTGTGTTCACGGTGGGCGACAACGTGGTCTCAGGAAGCGACGACCGAACTGTCAAAGTGTGGGATCTGAAGAACATGAGGTCGCCCATAGCAACCATTCGGACTGACTCTGCTGTGAACAGGTGGGTGGAGACAGGTGATCTGAGGCGGGTGGATTGAAGCAGTTCATGATGAATCTTAAACTCCATTCTTTGCATTAATGTGACCCGCAGAAGGAGAACCAGACTGTCTCTGACCCACAGGTTTCATTCTGATTTAGTCTTGATGAACAAATTTGTTGAATTGTCAGACTACGTGGAGAATAAAATACTATCATTAAAAAATCTGATTATTGTAGTTCTCTTAGGAACCCGCAGTGTTAGTGTAAGCTGCTAATGTAGGAGCTTGCGCTAGTTGGTGTTAGCTCCTAGTGTGGGAGGGTGCAGTGTTGGCGTTAGTTGCTACTGTGGAAGCCTGTGGTGTTAGCGTTCACTACTAATGTGGGAACCCGCAGTCTTGGTATAAGCTCATAAGCTGTTAATGTTAGCTACTAAAGGGGGAACCCGAGTTGATTAGACTAGTTTTGATCTTTCAGGATCAGCGTTTCAGCCAACCAGAAGATCATTGCTCTGCCACATGACAATCGACAAGTCCGGCTGTTTGACATGAGCGGAGTGAGACTGGCCAGACTTCCACGCAGCAACAGGATGGTGAGGATGGAGAGAAGCAGATGGATAAGTGCAACCATCACCATCTTCAAACTAAACTCTAGCTGTGTGTTTGTGCCTGCAGGGTCACAGGAGGATGGTGTGCTGCACGGCATGGAACGAAGAAAACCAGACCTGCAACCTGTTCACCTGCGGCTTCGACAGGCAGGCCATCGGCTGGAACATCAACATCCCAGCCCTGCTGCAGGAGAAGTGATGCACGCGTAGAAACTCCCAGGAGTCTAGTTTCTCAAGAACTCCATCTGCACCCAGGAATACCCCGACCTTATTCACCTCGGAACTCCGACCTCATTCACCCAGGAATACCCTGACCTTGTTCACCCGGGAATGCTGACCACGTTCACAGGGTAACGTCCCGACCTTGTTCACTGGGTAACGCCCTGACCTCATTCACCGGATAACGCCCCGACCTCGTTCACCTGAGAATGCCGATCTCGTTCACCCAGGAATACCCTGACCTTGTTCACCCGGGAATGCTGACCACGTTCACCGGGTAACGCCCCGACCTCGTTCACCTGGTAACGCCCCGACCTCGTTCACCTGAGAATGCCGATCTCGTTCACCCAGGAATACCCTGACCTTGTTCACCCGGGAATGCTGACCACGTTCACCGGGTAACGCCCCGACCTCATTCACCCGGTAACGCCCCGACCTCAATCACCTGGTAACACCCCGACTTCATTCACCTGGTAACGCCCCAACCTCGTTCACCTGAGAATGCCGATCTCGTTCACCCAGGAATACCCTGACCTTGTTCACCCGGGAAGGCTGACCTCGTTCACCCGGTAACGCCCTGACCTCGTTCACCTGAGAATGCCGAACTTGTTCAC
>CM047992.1:26461772-26471827 GCA_026261665.1 Melanotaenia duboulayi | reverse complement strand
TCCTCATCGCATGCCTTCAGGACAGAAAATAGCTGATGACAAGATAGTGGCTGCCTTTCATTCAGCTCAAGGTTAACCCCCCCCGCCTCCACACACACACACACACACACTCTGATGTCAGACGAAGATTGGGGGGTGTCAGTGTGATCACATNCAGACAAAGATTGGGGGGTGTCAGTGTGATCACATGTTTAAAGAAAATACATAGTTTTTGTCCCAGCTGACCTTCCTCTGGTCCCCTTGTACCCACATGAATGAAGTAGACCCGAATGGTTTTGATGGGTCCGAAGGTGGAAAATGTGTCATATTATTCTAAAAAAATAAAGTTCAGACTCAGACTTGGACTCGGACTCAGATGAGCAGTAGGAACTGGTCCTGCTCTGGGGGTTTTCGGACCCAGGTACCGAGGCCCGTTTCCTGGAGAGATCTGAACCACTGCTGCTTCACCGTCTGGTAAGGACGCGCTGCCATCTTGGCCTCACAGTACATAAGCTGATGGTCGGCCGATCCGGGCGCGTGGACCCCCAACTGCAGACGGAAAACATGGAAAATGGGATGAAAATATTCCAGAGAAGAAAAAAAGAAACAAAGAAGGAGGGATGAAGGAAGAGAAGAGCAAAACGAATGAGCCGGCACAAATGTTGGGGGGGNGAGTCGGAGGAGAGAGCAGAAGTTTCTTTAGCAGATTAGTGCAACTTTTCGAGCATGGCCGTGGGGGAGGGGCAACTTGTTTCTGAGCTGTTTTTATTGTTCAGCATCAGTCTACCTGGATGCTGCTTTCATCTAAAATAAATAAATAAAAATCTAATTTTTTCTCAACTTTTCTTTAAAACTGAGAAGCTTTCAGCCATGTTTTCACCCACATGAAGTAAAGACTGAATAAAAAGCAAAAAAAAAAAGATTTACTGTCTGAGAGTGAGAAAACAACTTCCTGTTTAACCCCTGGTCCTCGTAGCCAATCAGCTCCATCTTCAGTCTAAAGGCCGGTCCATTTTTAGGAAACTTAGCTATTTGTGGCTTGATGCAGAAGACCAAGCAATACCACCCAAAATCATCTGGGCTGCATGAGTAAGAAAACAATGTGAATCATGATTTCTTTTGCTCAGAATTGAGATCACGATTCTCTGGCACGATTTTTTCACTAAATGTTTTTTTTGCACTGAAAAAAAACAAAAATAAAACAAAAAAACATTTAATGGTCTTTCAGGTGGAGCAGGGGTGTCAAAGTCAAACACAAAATGGGCCAAAAAGTGGGTCAACTAACAAGTTGAGGTCCAGACTGGTTCAATGTTTATTAAAAACCTTTTTAAAATGACCTTATTGCACAAATTGAACCTGGAACTAACAGAGCCTGTTAGTTCTTGCCTATAAAACAACATTAATCATTAAATATATATATAAAAAGTCTTTTCAGATCTGTTGTATTCATTTCTTATGGCTCTTTATGCACTTTTTTTTCCCAGAGGAATTTCAATTGAAAACAGTCTTTACAGACTTTCCTCATTTGAAAAATCAAGAAAAATCTATCTGTCTGTCTGTCTGTCTGTCTATCTATCTATATATATATACAGTATACATGCATTGTACAAGGTTCAGTCCTGTTATTGACATCTGTTCATTATTTCTTTCTTCGTACGGCTTCATCATGCCGTACTTTGTGGCGACATTTAATGTGACTGTAGAGATTTGTGGTGTTGCCTTGCGGTGCTGCAACCAGGGCAAAACACACTTTACTATGCAACTCACACTGTTTGTCATCATCTGGATTAAATTCAAAATACCTCCACAATGCTGCCGAAACATTTTTTGGTTACGAGTTTGGTTTGGGTGAGGGAGGGACTCGCCACTACCACTTGGGTCTTCATCGCTATGTGTTTATACCTTCTTACTACAGACTTCCCTCTGCTTTAACTCTCGCTCACTTTTCTTTCCAAACACTTGACAGCAGGTGGGCTTCCTCCACTGAATCGCAAGTTGTAACAGCGCTTTGTTATTGGTCGAGGGAGAAGGCAACGGCAGTGCTGCATTTGGGGACATCTGAAAAAACCCGGGAGGAAATTAGGAGCATTTGTTTGTGATGCAGCTCCTGATATCAAATGCTGTAGAATCGCTGTGTGCAGAAATGAGAACACGAGAAATGAGAATCGAGATTGCGATTTTTAAATGATTTATAGTGGAGCCCTAGTGCTGAGCTGAATAGCTCACATGCGACCACCAGTATGGGTTGGTATAGGTTGATATGGTATGGCTTAGTATGGGTGGGTATGGGATAGGTTGGTATGGCTTGGGATAGCTTGGTATAGGTTAGTATAGGATGGCCTGGTATGTGTTGGTATGGGTTAGTATGGGATGGCTTGGTATGGCTTAGTATGGGTTGGTATGGGATGGCTTGGTATCGGTTAGTATGGGTTGGTATAGGATGGCTTGGTATGGGTTAGTATGAGTTGGGATAGGAGGGCTTGGTATGGGTTAGTATGAGTTGGGATAGGAGGGCTTGGTATGGGTTAGTATGAGTTGGGATAGGAGGGCTTGGTATGGGTTAGTATGAGTTGGGATAGGAGGGCTTGGTATGGGTTAGTATGGGATGGCTTAGTATGGCTTGGTATGGCTTAGTATGGGATGGGTTGGTATGAGTTGGTATGGGTTTGAAAGGATTTGAATGGGATGGCTTGGTATGGCTTAGTATGGGATAGCTTGGTATGGGTTAGTATGAGTTGGTATACGATGGCTTGGTATGGGTTAGTATGAGTTGGTATAGGATGGCTTGGTATGGGTTAGTATGGGATGGCTTGGTATGGCTTGGTATGGGTTAGTATGAGATTGCTTGGTATGGCTTTTTATGGGTTAGTATGGGTTGGTATGGGATGGCTTGGTATGGGTTAGTATGAGATTGCTTGGTATGGCTTTGTATGGGTTAGTATGGGTTGGTATGGGATGGCTTGGTATGGGTTAGTATGGGATGGCTTGATATGGGTTAGTATGAGTTGGTATAGGATTGCTTGGTATAGGTTGGGATGGGTTAGTATGGGTTGGTATGGGATGGCTTGGTATGGAATGGTATGGGTTGGTTTGGGTTAGTATGGGATGGCTTAGTATGGCTTGGTATGGCTTAGTATGTCATGGCTTGGTATGGGTTGGTATAGGTTAGTATGGGATGGCTTGGTATGGGTTGGTATAGGTTAGTATGGGATGGCTTGGTATGGTTGGGTATGGGTCAGTCAAGGAACGGGTCAGAACGAGATAGGTCACATTTTTTTGTGTTTCCACAGGTAAAACTGGGACAGGTGCCAGAAAACCTGAGCCATCCTACTTTTTTAAGACCCTCACATTTGTGCCTCAATCTTACTGATCCATTCCTAAAGCCAGAGCTTGACACACTGGAACCATCTGATAGGTGCAAAAAACCATCACTTCCTTTGTGACTGAGCAATAAGAACAACGCAGGAACAGCTCTATGTTTAAATATCGGATACTACAGATAGCTCTGACTCATCGTGGTGGTTAAAAATCAAGCCAGAAAAATACATTTAAAATCTTGTAAATTCAGGGAAAGCGAGAAATTCTATTAAATGTAAATTTTATAAAATGTAGAGTTTGACGCCTTCTTCCAGATGTGTCCTCACCTTGCGGTGCAGTCTGGTCCAGCGGGTAAACAGGGCGTGTTTACAGAGGCGTGATGGCGTCCCTGAGTCCCGTCTCCGTCCTGTTGCGGTGTTGACCACCTCCAGCTGGGCGTCGCCCAGTGTCCAGTTAATGCTGACACAGGTAGCCTTCCCTGGCTGCTGATACTCAGCACTGCTCAGTCCTGATGGAGGAAAACATGGAGACAGTTTAACTTCTGTAACAGTCCAGGTTCTGTTCCACAGCTGGGTTTTCAGTCAGGAAAATTCAGCTATGACTGAAATTCTGATATGTCTGCTTTTCCTGTCAATCCTCCACTTTGCTGCTCGGTTTACTCTGCTCCACCCTCGGCTCTCCCCATCAGGCAAACAGCAGCCTTAAGTTCTGCAGTGATGCAGGAAACCGAGTCGAGCCGAGTCTGTTTACTAGAAGCCCTGACAGACCTCCAGAGAGAGAGGGAGAGAAGGCTGGAGAAGAGGTGGAGGTGGTCTCCTCCAGACCTGATCTACAGCAGCTGCCTGCAGATCATTTCCACCTCCATTCTTTCATCCACCTGGCTCACCTCTCAGCTTCTGTTGCTGATGAATCACCTGCCACAGGAACCATCTCCAAGCCTCTTATTACCCATCTCTCCCCTGTTGTGCCACACATCTTTGAACAAAAGACCTTCCTATCCATCCTGCCTTTTCCCTTTCCTCTCACCTCTTTCATGGCTCATTTCTTCCCTTCCAACGGTTTTGACTCTTGTGTTTCTGTAATAGCCAATTAGATTTTCCTTCAATGAAGACCTGATCAATGGCTCTTCTGGGAAGAGCTTGGCAGACATGAAAGAGGCTGAATTACAGCGCTTCTAGGATACATAGCTGAACACACATCCAGCTTAATTTCTGAGGCTGTCACTCCTTCATCATGTCTATTTACATATGGAAGAAGAAGGGGAGGAGGAGGAGGAGAAGCAGCAACATAAGGACAAAGGTTGTTGGTTCAAACTCACTTGGTTAAATTTAGATCTGAGATTAATTCAGTTCCTTCAGAGATGATTTAATCTTCAGACCTGCAGCTTTGAGTTCTACGCTACATCAGGTATGGATTTTTTCCAGACGTGTTGCTGCCATCAGAATTTCTTATCAGCTTATCCTGCTATGCCTGCTCCTCCCCCTCAGGTGTGCTCCACATCCCCAGTCTACTGAGCACCAGTTTCAGCACTAAATTACTCACCAATCATGGACTACACCTGTGTCCCATCCTCACCCTCAGTTGATGCACCTGGTCATCCTACTACTCCCTGCTCAGACTGATTGTAGTATTAGCTTGCCGCTCAAATGACCTGCACTGGCCATCTTTTGTATGAGAAACTTTATTAAAGTCTGTATAACTTTACCTGCGCTTGTCTCTCTGGTTCTGCCTGGCATATATTTTCCATCACATGGTAAAATGACTCAGTTTCATCATCTCAGATGTTGTTTATCTTCTACTGGGAATAAATTATGAGTTGATGAGATTCTGCCTCTGTTTACATTTTACAGAGTCACAATTTTTATACAGCTGAGGTTGTAAAATCACTAGAGTAAATTTGTTTGTCCAACATTTTGGAATACTTAATATTAGGACTGCAACAAATGACTATTCAGATGGTCGATTAGTCATCGACTATTAAAACGACTAGGCGACCAATCGGATTATGTATCTCATAATTATTAAATAGTTCTTATTTCACTTCCAGCTTTAAAATCTCGCATGAGGTTATGTAAGTTCGACATTCCTCCTCTTTAAATGTTCGAGCTTCGCAGACGTACTTTTAAGGGCCGCTTTACAAATCTCACATGTATTCAATTTATTTCGTAAGTTTAACGTGAAGTTATTTCAGACTGTTGACGTCCTCTTCCAACGTTTTGTTCCCTGGTCGGTCGCCATATTTTCCCCTGGTGGACTTTAGTGCATGTGTGCAACTCTCAGCAGAGATAGGTAAGAAGACGATGTCTCACGCTGTAGTTTTTTTGTTTTTTTTTGCCAACCATAGTCGATGAGCGAATTCATTGTTGACTATTTTTATTGTCGACTATCGTCGACAACATTGACTAATTGTTGCAGCCCTACTTAATATAAGTTAAATATAGATAAAAAAAAAAAGAAAAAAGAAAATCAAAAACAAATACAATCATCTCAGCTAAATCTACATCCTAACTCCTTATTTAATCAAATATCTTCAGATCTTCATCACAACTTAAACTTTCAGACTGAATTTGTTCCTCTCAGGAGTTTCTCAGTTTCAGGCCTGGTACACGCATAAAGATTATCAGGCTGTTCCCCCTCACAACCAAGGACAGCAAACGCTCGATTAACGCCCTTATAAGATTTTCCTATAAAATGATCCTGTGGTCTGAGGTGTGTTAAGAGCGAATTCCTCCCAATAATCGGTTCTGAAATGGGTTGTGGCCAACAGTCGGAAGTATTGAACATGTTTTCATGTTTGTGGAAAGCCGACGACTCCGGAGTTGTGACTGTGTGGATTGTGACGTGGAACGGAACGTAGCCAATCAGAGAGAGAGAGCTGACTGGGAAACCAGGAAGGATATTAATTCCGTGTTCACGCCGTCTCCAGTCTGTTATTTTTTCAGTTCTGGATTTTCCTGTTGACAATAGTCCCAAGACCACCATCATTCCCTCGTCTTGTAGATCTTCTTCTTTAATGGGTGTTGTGTTTTCTGGTCGTTGCCATGGTTCTTCTACATTTCTTATTAGAGCACGTTTGATCATGACAGATTTCTGGCTCGGAGGACTAGATTCTAGATCGGATGCGGGACAGCATCGTTGTGATTGTTGTTCTGTGCTGAGGTTATCTGAGCCACCACACTTGGCACCACCAACACTGTTTCATGCCTGATTTTTATCTATGTGTGAGGTCTCGAACAGATAAAACATCTCATCAGATTAGAAAAAAACTTTATGTGTGGACCAGGTCTTAATGAAATCTGAGTTCAGACTATCTACATGTCAGATCTCAGTGTCTTCAACCTCCTCGTTAGTTGTGGTAATCGTCCCTTTCCTCCATTTTTTTTTCTTGTAAATGGCATCATTATTTCCACCGTCCCACCGTCAAATATCTGTTTTTCCTTCCACACGTCACCTTCTTTGAAATTCTCTCCTAATTCAGCTGCACATGCAGCTGTTTGCTTATGGAAAGATAACAGCCCAAGTCACAGTTTAAACCAATGACAGCAACGAGTCGGCAAACTGAAAATAAGACGATGAACATCGACAACATCACTGTTTCTATTCTCTAAGTGAAGGACAAGCCGGTCCATCAATGTGATCAGTCCTCAGGGTTAAGGTGGACCTGCTTTGGCTGGGTGTGATAAGACCGGACGCTGAGGTCCCAGGAAGCTTCTCTGGGAAGGGGGTTTGCTTTAAAATAACCTGGCGTAACAATGGTCATGAAGCTCATCAGGACCAACGAAAGGACTGTGGAGGTGGTGAGGCAGTGGGGGGAGAAATGTGCCGACATCTGAATGAAAGCAAAGCTTCATCTCCCCTCGTCCCCCCTCTCTGTCCAGATCTCCCTTTAGATTGAATGGCTGTCTGATAAAAGCTGTGATTACATTGATTTGGTGTAGGGCCATCTCCGCTGTCTGTCCATCTCCCTCTCCTCTTTAACCTTCTACCCTTGAATAGGCTGCTGCTACTTATAGTGCAGCTACAAAGATTTCACACTCAGAAAACATAAGACATAAAAAAAACAACAGAAAACATTTACAAAACACTAAGGAAACATCCAGAAAATCCAGAAAACACACAAACATTTAGTAAACACGGGGGGAGGATGGACTTGATTTGGGGCTCACTATCCTCTGGTCAACGATGATGTCTCCCAAGGGGCATGGTGGGAGGGTTAAGTTTGATATGGGTGTGTGAAAGTGAGAGTTCGTGGGTACGGCAGCGAGGAGGCGGTTACAGGGTGGATAGATAGTGGTAATGGGTGGGTGGAGGATAGGGTGGTTGGGAGGGAAGGAAAGGGGGAGGGTGTAGAAGGATGGGAGAGTGATTGATGGGGCCCTGGTTCCCAGGGTGTGCGGCTGGAACATTGGGGTGGGTGCTGGCCCACACCGGTGGTGACCATGGGGGGCTCTGGCTTTCTTCTGCCACCCTCTGGGTGGGTCCAGGGTGGTCTTCACGGTGGTTTGGGTTCGTGCTCCAGGATTGCTGCTGATGGCCTGGGTCTCTGGCTCTCACTAGTCTGCCTCTAGACTCCGTGGAGGCGTGGTCACATTTGCAGGATCATTCTTCATTCTTCAAACTCTGCATGCTCACACAGTCACTGAGTTGTCCAGTGGGTTTATACACTAAGAGATGCTTCGGTTCAGGTTTTTGTGTGTTTCTGGTACTTTGGTTGTTGTTGTGATACATGTAGTTGTCTTGGTTATTTTTTTTTAGGAATCCCTGATGATTGCCAGCTTAGTTTACCTCTAAAAGCTGTAGGAAATTCTCTGGTGTGTTTCTGTACAGGTGTAGCAGCTGGTTGTCTGGTGTTAGGTTGGATTGAAGGTCGTTGCGTCTACCTACTGGATCTTTGTCTCCTCTTCCCTTTTTCTACTTTTCTTTTACTTCTCTTCATTATTCTCATTTTTTTCTGTCCCCTGCGGTCAAATCCAGCAAGAATACATAAATTACATAATTTTATATAAATAAATAAACACTTAAACCGAAAACCCTCAAAAAAGTCCAGATAACACCTGGAAAACATTCAGTAAAAACGTGGCGTGGCATCTGTGAACGGTAGAATCAGCATCTGCGTACAGTAGGCCAACATCTGCATAAAGTAGAACCGGCGTCTGCATAGGAAGTCCGTAAATTCTACTGTTTTATGAGAAAAGGAAAATCTGGACGTTAAGTGTTTGGATTGGGCTGGAGGTTCTGCTGACGTACCGCTTAGCAGGGGCTGGTTCCGTCGGTATGCTCCAGGCAGCGGACCCAGACGTTCCTGGCGCTGGTTCAAGACTCGGCCCAGATGGCCCGAGTGGCGTAGGCTGCCCACAGTCATGCTGTGCAGGTAAATGGGCTCCATGAAGTGGCTCAGCAATGCCCCCTGCAGGCCCAGGATGTTCCACCTGAAGGATGAAGAGAGGAGGGAGGGCTGTGAGAGATGAGACCATGTTGATAATGCTGTCAGATAAACGGGTACAGCAGGACAACTGATGTACCCACCAGGACCCAGAACCGGACCTCAGGGTAACTTTGAGGACCCATCACATCCGGATTGTTTCCAGGAGATCCACAAGGGACTGAAGAATCTATGCCTGGAGTCAGCTGGTCATGTGAAACCTACTGCTAAAGCCCAGCCTCCATTTAACCAGTTATGCTAATTAGAGGCTGAAAATGCTAATTAGCGTGTTTATTTTCTTTGCTGTCTCCATTGAGTGAGAGGAATCATGTTGTTCCTCTCTGGTGAATTGGACCAATATGAACTAGGACCTTCACATGATTCTATTAATCTCACATTATTAGTTCTTTTGTAAATCAATGTCTTTTTATCAGTGATGTAATTACGATGGCTGCTTGTGTTTTCTTTTTTCCCTCTACCTTTGCCGGCTTAATAATCACTCATTACAGCTTCTTTTGCATCCCAAGTCAATTAACACAAGCGTGTTTGTAGGAGCAGCCGCCATCACTTTACCTGCAATCTGTCAGCAGATCCGTCATTGGCTGTTAAACACAGAGGAGGAGAAACCTCAGCTTTCCAACTAAACTCAAATAGTTTGGGCTGAAATATTCATTTGGTCCAAAAGCGACACTGCGAATCAGAAGCATCTTTTAATCTCATGCAAGAAAAGACAGCCATCTGTCTGTAAGGAGAGGAGAGGAAGCTCTTCCTCCTCTCTCTGCATCCAGCCATCCTTCCTCACTTCTCCACTAAACACCCACCATTAAAGTAATGTGCTCATCTGCATAAAACTGAGATCATCATCGTTATATGAACACTGTTAAATCCAGCTGTCAGCCTCAAATCAAATATTAGTGAAGAAGCTTCACTGGAAAAAGAGATGATGATGGTTAAAGTTGCGATAACTGTTATCAGAGATGTTTATGATAAGACTGAAGGTCCTAATATTTCCTGTAGACAAAGATTAAGTGAGTATGATAAAGTTCAGGAAGTGAGGGGAATAAAAAGTCTGATGGAAGACGAGCAGAGAGTCCTGGGATGATCCTGGATGAGCACTTTCGGCAAGGCAAGTCAGTTTATTTGTACAGCACATTTCATGTACAGTCCAATTCAAAGTGTTTTACATAAAACAAAGGCATTACAGATATTAAGAAATAGTTAAAGGAAACAACAAATAGCAAGAATCAATAAAATCATAAATTACATTTAAATTATTAAAAGCAAGATGAATTAAAAAGTTACCGTGATGATTTCATGCATAGGCGCATGAGAAAAG
>CM047992.1:26441495-26453661 GCA_026261665.1 Melanotaenia duboulayi | reverse complement strand
GTTGCAACTGTTTGTACGTTTGTATTGTATGTACAATATTGGTTATATGCAGTGTTGTTTTCAAGTCCTCAGAAATTAACACTATGCAGTGACAGCTGCACTATTCTAGTAACCAGTAGGGGGCAGTGTACGGACCAGATGTCACGGGGTGGACAGCGGTTAAAGAGGATGGATAGTTTCAAAGACCAGACCTGGTGTTCTAGTTTAGGGTTCAACTACGATATGTTCATAGCTTTGTTTTCATCCTACAAATCCAGCAACTCTATCTGGTCTGAGTTCTCTAACGCGCCCCCTGGTGGAATCCTCTGGTAACAACCATAGTACACAAGCCAGGATGAGGACAATTACACTGAAGATGGAGCTGATTGGCTACGAGGACCAGAGATTAAATAGGAAGTTTATTTTTAGCTGTAGTATGTGAATATGTGTATACAAAGTGACTGGAGCAGATGTGTTGAAAATAAACCTACTCAATAACAAAGCATGGTGACATTATTTACACCTCAAAGCTATTCATCATTTCTAATAAAATCAGATATTTAAATACTCTTTAAGACATTAAAAAATTACTTTTCCATGTTTATTAACTCAAAGGTAAATCATATAAAATAGCCAGTAGGTAATAATCCAACTTTTTTCTTGGTTGCAAGAATGATGCAGTTATCACTGAATATTTAAACCATGCATCATGATGCAAAGCACTGCTGCTCGCCTTATATAACCTCTCCGCTGCCTCCCATGTCCTTTCACAATGTTTAAATATGGCGTTTTTGGCATTTTGTTTGGTTATTTCATTATGACTTATCTTCCCCATTAGCAATTTTACTCAGCTGCAAGTCTCTGTACCTGCCATCTAGCATTGTCCTAAGACAAAAAGTCAGTGCTGCATATGCAAATATGACATTCAACAATCCAGACTTCTATCCACTAATCTGATACATCAGCCTTGCTATCAAGTTCCCGCAGAGACAGAAACATAATATATTCTTATGCACTGGAGGCAGGTAAAGGTGGAAGTGATGCTGGGAGAGACACATATAAAACAAATGGAAGCTGAACCAGCTGAGAGGTGATTCCATGCTTTGTTAGCGTGGAGAGAACACTGGACATATGGCTTGGTGATTATTGAAAAATCTCTTCTGAACAAAGCAGTGCTGTTTCCATGGAGCTTATTATGGAGGAGAGAGTTTTCTGCTGCAGTGGCAAGTGACAAGTTATATGTTATTAACCAACGTGTGAGGCATAATCTGAAACTGTTGGAGGCCACTCTGTAAAGCTCTGCAGTCTCTTACAAACGCTGACCTCAAAAAGTGGCCAGACTTTTTATTGTAACCTCATCTTAACACATTTTCTACACAGAGGTAAGAACGTGTTTTCAAGAAGATTTAAGCTTTAAACTTTTAAATCTTTCCTTTGAAAATGTTCACTGATAAAGGCTTTTACTCATGGACTGGAGTTATGAAGCGTTCCAGAGATTTAGGACGTTAGGGAACTATCAGGAGCATTCATCCTAAACATATACCACCCAAGTCCTGACTGATTTGTCCCTGAAGGTTCAGTGGGTGAGGCATTAAACGTGGTCATAGATGTTCTGAAGCATTTCTGCATGTTGGTAAAAGTTGCTGCTAAATCTGCTTAATTTATTTAGACGATACTACAGCTCTAAATAAACCTCTTTGATCACCAGCCACTTATTTGTGTTCTTATATTAAAAATAGGCCACATTAGCAGCTAATGCTAAGACTGCTGCCACCCACATTAGCAGCTAACATTAAGGCCGCGGGCTCTCAAATTAGCAACTAACGCTAAGACTTAAAAAAATATTGATGAGTAAATAGACAACATATGTTAAGCATGTTGTAAAAAAGAACACATATATCCATCGAAAGAAAAATAACGTTTTAAAAAAAGTACAGTACAGATTAAGTTAAGCATGTTATCACTAAAATAAAATAAAGCCGGTGGTTTTAATAATACTTCCTGGAAAATGGGGCAGCTGTTTACAGATGACAGATGACACATTACAAACAGTAATGTGTCATCCGCATAGAGNTGCGCAATTGTAAGTGTATAAAAAAAGTGTCTGTGGGATAGGAAAAGTAGTGCTCAACTGCTGAAAAGAGGCAAAGAGACCATACATAAAGAGGTCCTGCTGTGTGCACAGTCTGCCACTGCACTGTCCCGAAGCGAGGGGGGAAACATATGATTTGCATGTATTGGGAATTTCAATTAAAAACTGTGTAATCGATAATGCTGACGGACCTGCTTCCATATTCGAAGTGTTGTTTGACTAAAATATTTCTTGTGTATGGCACAGTGTCTAAGGCTAGAGGTGCATAAATTATTGCTGACAATGAGAACGGGGCAAACGATCTAGCTTTAATAGTGCACCACGAGGGGGCGCCGGCACCTGGATCCTTATACAGCCACTGGAGAATAGGTTGAATATTAGCAGCCCATAATACATCTAAAAAACTGGGCAGAGCCATACCACCTAGCACATTTGGACACTGTAAATAGGCTCTGCTCAGTCGTGGACTTTAATTATTCCAAATTAAGAGTGTCTAGGCGTTTCAAGAATGACATGGGGATATACACTGGGAGGCACTAAAAAAGATAACTAAATTTGGATCAGCACATTCATTTTTATAACATTTATTCTACCAGCAAACGACAGATGAAGATGCATCCAGCGTTCAAGATCTTGCTCTACCTTAGCTACTAATGGATTAAAATTTCCTTTGAAAAGTCTATCTATACCATTTGTCATTTATCATATAAATATATAAACTGATCATGAGTAACCTTAAAGGGAAATGAGTGAGAAAAAAGAGTGGGCCTGGAAGTTAATAGTAAATATCTTAATTTTCTGAACGTTTTTCTGAGATTTTACTGAAGTTCTCGAGGGTGGAGAGGACCCTGGGCATAGAGATGTCCGAGTGTGAAACAAACAGTAATGTGTCATCCGCATAGAGCAAAATTCTTTGCTCTAGCTGCTCTCTGTATAAGCCAGTCATTATAGTATACTGCCTTATTTCTACTGCTAAAGGCTCTATGGCCAATGCATAAAGTAACAGTAATAGGGGGCAGCCTTGCCTTGTTCCATGAGGAATCATAAAATACTCAGAGTTCACCCCATTGGTACAGACTGGTGGTACTGGCATGTAATATAAAAGTCTAACCCATTTAATATATTGTTTCCCAAACCCAAATTTATCTAATGCATAAAACAAAAACTTCCACTCCAGCCTATCAAAAGCTTTTTCCTCATCCAAGGACATAATAAGCTCTGGTGGGGTAGGATCTGAATCATGATAAATTACATTTAAGAGTTGTCTGATTTTCAAAAAAGAAAATCGATGTTTTATAAATCCAGTTTGGTCAGGGGAAAATTCTCTCTAATCTCAATGCTAACTCCTTGGTTAAAATCTTAACATCTACATTCAATTGTGAGATTGGTTGATACGATTCGCAATGGCTGAGATTCTTACTCTTTTTAAATTAAGGATATCTACGTCTTTCTTAATGACTGGGGTGGTGCACCTAATTCAAGGGATTCATTATACATGTTCAAAATGTGAGGGATTAGGTAGGTTGAAAATTTCTTAAACTCAGATGGGAATCCATCTGGTCCCTGCCTCTTGCCACTCTGAAGTGTTTTAATCGCCACATTCAGTTCATCATCGTAATATGTTCTTGGATTCTTCCCAAATAGTGATATAGTTCAAGCTTTGGAAAAAAACTGTCAAATGGGCGGAAGGGTCATGCTCAAAACAATATATTGAACTTTAGAAATCTCTGAACGTATTTATTATTGTATTGTCATATGTGTAACCTTCAGCTGTTTGAATCTTTGTGATAAGTTGTGAAGTTCATTGAAGTTGGTGGGCAAGAATCTTACTGGCTTTGTCACCAGATTCATAAAATGTATGTCAAGATCTCCAGAACATGTTTTCTGCTGCACTGGTTGATAAGGTCAAATTTATTTTTCTCAAGCAGCAGTTCCTTCAATAAGTCAGGCAAGTGGAGTTTGTGTATGTCCGTTCTATGGGCAGTTATGCCTGACATTTTTTGATTAGTTTGCTTTTTGTTATAAGATATATATTAAATTATTTGGCCTCTTATATATGCTTTCAGTGACTCCCACAGGGTTCTACAAGAGATGTCTGGAGAGGAATTAACCTCAACAAAGTATCCTATTTGGTCAGCTACAAAGTGCACAAATTCCTCTTGGGACAATGCAATAGAATTAAGTCTCCAGCAAAGTCTAGGAGTATTGTGCACAAACCAAAAAGTGGCTGGAAGAGGGGAGTGGTCTGACATGCCTATGGCGTTGTATAATCAGACATTGTTTGCAGAAAGTAATCGATAATCTACTAAAAAATAATCGATCCAGGAAAATATCTGATGCACCTGAGAGAAAAAGGAACAAGTCAGAGGAGCCAGGTTCATGCTTCACCACAGATCTGAAAAAGCGTAATCTTTAGAACCAAAATTAATTTACTTGGGCAGGTTTAGATAATTTGGAGGGCTTAGATGAGGACCTGTCTAATACTGGATTGTGCAACAGTTGAAATCACCACCTAGAATTAAAAAGTGGGAGTCCAAATTATGTAAACTACTGTATATAGCAAATCAGAGAAAAACTTACCATTGTCCCAATTATGTGCATAAAGGTTAGCTAATATCACAGAAGTGTTAACAATATGACCGATAACAACTATATAGTGGCCCTGAGGGTCTGCGATGATGTCTGAAGGGGTGAACTGCAGAGATTTATGGATCAGAATAGCTGTGCCTCTTGACCTGCTGTTGAAGAGAGAAAGATATGATTGTGCTAACGTCTGTGTATCTTCGTGTAATCCGACTTTTTAAAATGCATTTTATGGAGATAAGAAACTTTTAATCCCAGACTATCAAGGTGAGATAGAACCTTATTAAGCTTGGTGGGTTGCCCTAGCCCATGGACGTTCCAGCTGGCAAATGTTATTGATGATCCTTTGGGGCTTTGTAACCTCCCAAGTAATACCATAGAATAAAGCTGTTATATAGTATGTCCTGATACCTGTACATAATTTGTCCACTTGAATACTTTGCAAAATCATCTCAAGAGATGTACTTTGTAAAATATCAAACAAAAACAAAGCAAAAATACACCAAGGCATAAAACAGAAAAAACAAAACAAAAACCACCCCTTGCACCTCTCCAACATAGGTGCACATAATATCCCATCATATTTTCTATTAACATAAGAGTCGCAAGCTAAAGGTCTGTTTTACATATTATCTACAGAACTGTCTAAATTGTTAAGAGAATAATGAGTATAAAGTAAACCTGATTTATTCTGTCATTACTATAGCCACACATTCAACAGCCATAAAATGTGAACATAACTCAGCAACACTCTCAACAACACTCACATGCAAGTGTACATTATATAATGTTTCATTACACACCACATCACAGTGCACAGCCAAGCATTGTGTTCAGAAACACCAAGTAATATACAGTATTTGTCCTGCTGCTGGTGGTTTTATTAATCTCACAGTGTCACACGGGACTATACGTGTACCTTGTAACAAATGATGATAGCAGGAAGGAGAAACATACCTGCCTGCTGTCCATGCATCTAAGAGCAGCTATACTGTTCCATAGTGTGACAGTCTTTCAAAGAACAATGTCCAGAAGGAGATGGCCAGTACAAAATGAATCATGGCTTGTTTTCATTAGCGGCTGTACTTCATGTCCAGGGGAAGAGGATGCAGGTTGTGCTAGGGCAGGATCCTCGAATGTACGTTCCTTATTCCCCAGGAGAGAAACACGAAGGGTAGCCAGAAACCGCAGCCCATACTCGGCTCCCCTCTATGGATCCTAGCTTCTTTTTTACTTTTCCAGCCACTGCCGTAGTGTAGTCAGGATAAATATGGAGCATCTTCCCTTTGTGCATCAGGGTGCTCCGAGATGACTTACGCAGTATTTCATCCCCCATATGTGTGTAGTGCACACGCACAATAAGCATACGCAGAGTGTCTCTGGTTTTGGTTTCGTACAGTGATCTGTGGGCCCTGTCCAGCAGCAGGGCTTTGCTCAGGTTTAGGATGTCTTTCAAAAGTTGGGACACAAACTGTGTAGGCTGACCATTCCCAGCCCTTCTTTAACACTCGTTTGCCACAAATTGTTTAACCTGGAACGGCCTTCCAAGTCCTTCCAAGTCCTTACATTTCGCCTGCAGATCCGTCACATCACCTTGAAGGAGGGAGATGGTGGTGCGGAGCTCAGTAGTGCAGTCACCCGTGTTTTCGTCAGCTTTCTCCAGCTCCTTCAGTCGGGTATCATGTGAAGTTAATGAGGCCAGCAGGCTAGTGATCGCTGCTAATAGCTCGCTCCTCACCAAGTCAATGTCCAGTTTAATATCAGCATGCAGTGTCTGAACGGCTGCCCCAATCTTTGCATAGAGAGTGTCTTGGAGGGAGTTAAGTGAGTCAGAGAACATCTGCGGTGATCGGTGCTACATTTTTGTTTTGCCAACTGGTTTTGAGTATTTGAAGCTGCTGCTTGTTTGTGGTCTTAAAACTATTGTTTGGGCATTTAAATGACACAAGAGACACATCTACATTCTTGTTCGCTCAACAGCACCCTCCTAAACAGGGGAATATTGCATTTTAAACATGGATGTAGACGCATCAGATCAGATTATTACAGTAATCAGATTACTCCTTGTTATCAGATTTAGACTGTCATGTAAACGAGCTCAAAGTTAATTTTAATGCAACTGAAATAATCGCTACTGATGCAAATGTCGTGTTTTATTTTATGACCCAAACTCCCAAAAAGATCAGTTTTACCATAAGTGATGAGTCATACTGCTACCTTTCAGACAATGAAGACCTGGATGGTGTGGGAAGGAATCAGGGTGTAAACAAATGTTAGCTGCAGAGCAGATCTGTTACCTCAGGAGGAGCTCGAGTTGGGAGTAGAGGAAGCGTAGCAGAGCTCTCCGAGCTGTGACTTCAGCATGACAGTCGTTCACCACGTGTCCTTGGTCGCTCAGATACTCCCCGTTAATGCATTTAGTGCCCGTTGATAAGGCCACCACCTGGGCGTGCCTCAGGTCCAAATCTGTGGAACAAAAAACAGACATACGTTGGCCTTACTGGACCTGTAGAACCTTCTATTGATCCCGTTGGTTCCTACGGTCACGTGTTTAATGGTATGTTTAACACCTGCAGCATGTTCTTGATAAGGAATTTTATCCTTATCAAGCCTGGTTTCAGCCAGTCACAGTGGAGATGTAGTAAACACTTGGAATCTTTTCTTCATGGAAAAATATTCCAGACTCAGTATTTATGTCAAAGTATTCCTAATCTGCTTCTGTTAAAACATACTCGTTACGTGTGGGTTGGGGTAACCTTTTATTTGCCACAGCTTTTCATTTAGAAAGTTTTTATTTTTCTGTATATTTACATTGACAGTGATGATGATGATGATGATGATGGTGACTTCTTTTCATCATCTACAGCTCAGTTTGCTGCCTGATAAATGAAATGTGCTGTATAAATAAATTTGACTTGGTTCAGGATGGAGGAGTCTAGGAGAAGATCTGACTGGATTACATAGTTGGATCTTTATTTTATGAACTGGTTTATATGAACACAGTAAACTGGACCAGTTCAAAGAACCTCTAAACTGTAAATCTGATGGTAAAACTGGTCCCCACAAATTAAAGACTTTCTGTAACCAGACCTAAAATGAGTGATGGAGGAGACAGGAGGGCGTGGAGAGATGAATGTAATTAAATAAAATATTTACATGATAAAGTGAGGCAACATACAGCTGAAACTTGACTTATTTTGTTCATAATATATTTTAATACAAGCAAACATCTGGATCTTGGTAGTAAAACATTATTTATAGGTTATTCTGCTGTTTTTTTAATGGTCTGTTCCAGCTGGAGACCGGATTGTTCTGAAGGTAGAAGCTGGACCAGGATAGTTTTCAGCCTGGAGCTGATGCCGTTCTAGTTGGAGCTTCATGTTTACACTGAATGATCTGATGCCATGAATCAGATTCCCTGTTTGTTCCTGTTTACCGTACGTTTTTATTTACTCATGTGTTAACAGCTTCACCGACTCATCATCCTGCAGCAGTGATTAATCAAACACGTCAGCTTAGTGTAACATCAGCCGGGGTCAGACTACCTAAGCACATTCTGCTACCTTTTGTTCTAAAGAGGGCTGGTGAGCACTTATCAGGCTTCAGCTGAGAAAAAAGTAGGTTAGAAATGACAAAAACATAAAAATTTCTCTCCTGTCATGACTTCAGCTATTAGCATTCTCTGTAAGCAGCCCAGCTCCCTCTAAGGGATTTTAAAGCAAGTTCTAAAAGGTAACAGACTCTCCCAATTTCATTCTCCTGCTTTCCCTCGCTGTTCCACTTTGCGATTGTTTAGATCAATTTTGCAGTGGATAATTTCTGCTGCGCTGCTCGCTATCCTCCCATGAAATTGGCACTGAGGTTGCCTTCAGTTTGCAGGGGGGAGGACTAGGAGGAGGAGGAGGAGGAGAGATGAATGATGTGTAGAGGAAGAGGCCAAGCCCCACAGGCCGTTTTAAAAGCAGAAATAATCGGTGGAGACAAGATGGCGGAGGTGGAGTGAACATGCACCGGGATGGGCTCTCCCAATTGCTTTTTCCTTCTGTGCCCTCAGACTATCACATAGCTTATGCAGGAATCCCATTGACCTCCGTCGTCCAAGCGAAACACAAAGAACAGAATGTAAAACATGCCTCGCCTGCTAAAAACATCGAAGACCTTAGCATACCTGCTTTAACGCTGCTGCTAGATGACCTTTGCCAAGCCCTCTCTGCGGACTTCAAGACGACCATTTTAGCACTTGAGGGTAAGCTTGAAAATATCAACAACAAAGTGCTGGACCATGGCCACTCGAATAAAACGGCAACCTACAGGGTGAGAGCTTGTTAAACCTGGAGGCAACATGCTCCAGGCTAACAGCAAGCAATGCTAAACTGCTAACAAAGGTGTGTGAACTGGAGTCCTGGAGCCGCCGCAATAACATTAGGATAGTAGGTTTACCTGAAGCTGTTGAAGGCCCTTAGCCCACCACCTTCTCTTCAGAGCTCCTGGAAGTTTTCAGCCCCAATGTTTTGGATTGACCTGGAATGCGATAGGGCCCACTGAACCTTGGCTGCTAAACCAAAGCCAACTAAAGACCATGACCCAACATAATTTGAGAGGCCCGATCCAAGAGAGGCTCACTGAAATATTGAGGGCTGCCCATTGTGATCTGCGAGGATTACACACCTGAGGTGATGGAACAGTTGCATGAATACCATGCGGTAATGTCTGAGCTTTACAAGCCGGGCTTTAAACCCGCGCTGTTCTTTTGTGTTTTTTTTTTGCGTTTTCCCTCCATTGCTGTTCTGAGTCAGAGACGTTGAAGTTTGGCCATGTGTTGTGGTTCCTGCTCAGGCTTCACATTTGTTTATCCTGGTCATTTTACAATGTGTATGTATATACACATATGTATCTATGTATGTATGTATGAATATGTGTGAGTGTATGTATATGTATATGTGTGTGTATGTGTGTATATATATATATAAATATATATATATATATACACAGTGCTGGGCAACAACAAATTTTTTTAATCTTAATTAATTGCGATTGATAGCATTGTTATGCACTAAATGTACTTTTTAAAAAAAGACCTAATGGGTCTCTTGTCCTTCCACAATGTCTCTTGATACATGGCTAAACATGCAAAAGAACTAACTAATGTTGTTTAATATAGATATAATAACTAGTACAGGTTTGCGCAATTTTCATTTTTTTTTCATGGAATTATTGCACTGAATTTCCACAACATAATTACACTAAAAGTACCAGGATTTTTTTTAATCTACTTTTCTTGTCAATAGGTTGGAAACTATGGGCTTTTTTTCTTTTTTACATTATTTTTCACAATCATCTACATCCCATAGAAGAAAGCTGTTTATCCTCTTTTTTGTTTTTCTTTATTTAAAACCTAAAAATAGAAATAAAAATGTGGTTCTTCAAACATGACAGCGAATGTCCTACAGTATATTTATCAAAAATTATAAGTGGTCTTTTTTCCAAAGGTCTCATAAAATTTGCATCTCTAAAGGAGTTTTATTATTATTTATTTATTTAGCTGGCCGAGGGAAAAATGGCTCTTTGGATTGTAAAGGCTTCAGATCCCTGCACTAAACACATAAACAGATTTAGCAGCAGTTCTCTGGCCTATAAATTCTCTCATTTTGCCTTCTTAGCTTGATTGTTTAGCATGACCTCTTGCGCCCAGCAGCGCAGAGATCCAAAAACGGCAAATAGCCAGCCACTCTTGCTACAACGGCACTTGCCATTCCTGCAATGACACTTGCCGTTTCTGTAATGTTAGTTGCCGTTTGCTCAACTGTGTTGCCACAGTGGTTTGCCACTGTGGACTGATCGCAGACTTTTCACACTAGTGCCAACTCCTAATAAAAGACAAAATGCATAGGTTAGCACAGATTAATCTCCACTGTGTGGAAATAAAGGACGTAGGCTATAAGGTAAATGGTAAATAGTTTGTATATTTATATAGCACTTTACTGTACCTGGAATGATACCCAAAGTGCTTTACATTATACATCACATTCACCCACTGATGGCGGAAGCTGCCATGCAAGGCGCTAACCACGACCCATCAGGAGCAATTTGGGGTTCGGTGTCTTGCTTAGGGACACCTTGACATAAGCTTGACAGGCTGAAGATCGAACTGACAACCCTCAGACTACAAGATGACCACTCTACACACTGAGCCACGCCGCCCCAACCATTAAACCATGTAGGCTATAATAGACCAGTTTGATCTTTTGTGTTGGTTTGCGACATGTTTGGAAACGTTTTAGTAATAGGCTATAGCCTAATGATGTTATTCAGGCATGTTGCTTCTTCACAGTNTGCTCAGTCTGCTATTCCTCTCGGTATAAAACTGACAGAACGCAAATGCAAGTGACAGTATGTGGACAAAGACAGTAACGGATTGATTACAACTATAGACGTTATTCAGGCATGTTGCTTCTTCACAGTTTAGGCTTCATGTGTTTGTATGTTTATTTTTAGAATGTAAAGTCCAATTAGTATATTATTTATGTATCGATTTATAAAGTTTAATTTCCATTGATGTTCATGACTTATTTCTTTTAACTGATTACAGTACATTTCTTGTCAATGCAGAATATACATTAAGTGCTCTGATGAGTTGTGAAGAGTTATATCGTACAGATTACTGACCAACTAGTACCATCTAATCAGTTTCTGACAGACGATCCCATTATGGTACACCACCTGTAGATGTAACGAAGTTGGTTACTCTGATTCAATGGATGGATGGATGTTACTTTGTCCAGACATAGGCTTGCTGTTCTTTCTTATACCGCTGTCCACACCAAGAATGTCCAAGAACGGCAAATGCCACTGTCTTCTAGCGGTTTATGCTGGTGTACAACGGTAATTGTTACCTGGTGATCTTTTACACATGTTCTGGAGCAGGTATTTGATTAGCCTTGACCCTCTGAAAGCCACATTTAGTCTGAGCCTATCTACAGACATATCCATCTATTGAGCCATTCCTGTTAAAAACAAATCAAAACATGTCCTCCCTCCTACATGTAACCAGTGGTTACAAAATATTCTACAATGCTTACAGTTAGAGGAGCTGAGATCCCAGCAGAATGGCTCCCTGAAATCTTTTCATATTTTATGGGTGTCTTTGATAGCCTTTATTGCGGAAAACATTGAGATCACCCCCATTTGAGACAACCAAAGACAACACGAGAACATAAAAGAAAAGCATACGAAGTGCAGCAGCAGGAAGTCCACATATAAACAATGTAAAGTCTTCACACGTAGTCTGTTTAGCAGCTTTATAACCTGCACATTAGCATCTAACACTGAGACCACAAGCGCCCGTCAAAGCAGCTAATGCTAACACTGAAAGCTGCCACATTAGCAGCTAACGTTAAGACCAATGGGTCCCATATTTCCAGTGAACAAATAGGACCAAAGTCTCCCACATTAGCAGCTAATGCTAAGACCNAAAACAATGTAAAGAGAAAAAGGTAAGGTCTATTACAATGA
>CM047992.1:26418134-26437111 GCA_026261665.1 Melanotaenia duboulayi | reverse complement strand
GTATCTCACAAAGGTGAGAACACCCCTCACATTTTTGCAAATATTTTAGTTTCTCTTTTAGTTTTAGTCTCTCTCTTTTCATGAGACAACACTATAGAAATGAAACTTTAACATACAGAATATCAAAGTTTAGTTTTTATAGTTTGATATTCTGTATAACAAAGTTTAATTTATATGGTGTTATCTCACGAAAAGACATACTAAAATATTTGTAACACGACAGAGGGAGCTGATTATCCACCAAAGAACATAAATCAACCCTGGACAAAAATAATAAATAAAGCAGTAAATAAAGGAGTAAATAGTCACCGGCTGGCGGAATAAGTGAAGTACAGTCATTTTTGAACGGTTCCAGGAAGACACATCAGGATAAAGAGAAGCACCAATGACAAAGCAGCTGTAGGAGCAACGGCCTCCATTTGAACCATGTGACTATGAACTCTGCAGCATCTATTATTACAACTGTCAGCAGTAGCTGAAGTTTTACAGGAATCTCTTCATCCGCCGAGCCTCTAAAACCAGGGAAAACCTCCTCCTAATAAGCCAGCCATTATCTCTAAGTACCATAAAGCAGACATTAAAACATTTTCTTCTCTCAAGGTCAACTTTTATATGCCAACTCATTTATATGCCATTAAAGTTGAGCTCCATCTCTCATATGTTCTGCCATCAGAAATCTGTTGGATGATTTCACTGAATGTCATAATTCCTGTTGTCTGAATCCCTGAAAATCTTTGAAATGTTCAGAAGCAGGCCCTGTTAAATCGTTCTGAGCTTTACCAGGATAAATGTGAAAATCTCTGCACATCTCGGCTAATTTTTCTCATGTTTTCCGGCTCTCAGAAGCTGTTCTGCTGCTGGATGTGATTATTTGAACGTTCCAGTTTGTGATGGTCGGGCAAGCAGATAAAGAGCAGAGAAAAATCCCTTTCTGAAAACGATACGCAGACTAAGACGCTAGGCTTATTTGACATTTGTAATCGACTTGTTTGAAAGCCTTTCCTCTCATCTCTGTCTTTGAGTCTCGGTGGCATTCCTCCTCGCTGTCTGAGAGGAAGTTTCTCTCATCCCAACAAAGAGAAGAAGAAATCTGGGGTGGGGGGCGGGGTTTTTGTCTCGTAGCATTTTTCTGTGGGGATGATCCTGATTTTTCATGTCTCTGAACTCTGTTTACCGTCTCCAGACACCAACCTTCTCTCACATCGATTCAAATGAGATCCACCCTGTGTGTGCTTCCAGGATGCTTCTCCCAGCCCGGTGCTGGAGCTAATTTGGCTCAATGGTCTTGGCAGGATCCCAGCAGCAAAGTTGGGGGGGTTGAGGAGGGGTTTGGAGGCGTTCGGTCTCCAGTTCAAACTCTCAGGGACTCCCCAGGGTTCCTTTCAGGTCTGGTGTCTGACTGCATGATGCGGGCCATGCCTCACCCCTGAGCAACCACCACGCCACGCCATGTCACCCGCCCTCCACCCTTGTTCTTGTCTTTATTGTTTTATTGTTTGCTTTATCATTTCACTGCTATTATTTCTGTAAATTTTTGCTTCTATGCTACGTTCAGCACTTTGTTTCAACAGACGTTGTGTTAAAGTGCNTCAACTGACGTTGTGTTAAAGTGCTCAATAAATAAAGTTGAGTCATCCCCGCACCACTCCCAGGCCACCCCCATGCCACTGTGCCACCACCACTCCACCATGCTACACCCATCTTATGTCAAGTCAATTCAATTTAGTTCAGCTTTATTTGTATAACCCCACTTCACAACATCATCTCAGGGTCTTACAGACAATCATTTTGAGCCAATTCATAATCAATAACAGCCTAGTTAAGGAAAACCAACAGATTGCATTCAATCATGACTTCGATTCAATCCTTCATCCTGAGCTGCACAGGGTGACAGCTGAAATGAAAAACTCCCTTCAACAGGAAGGAAAAGCCTCCAGCAAAACCAGAACCAGAACCTGGCTCAGGGAGGGCGGCCATCTTCCTGGACCGGTTGGGGTGGAGAGGACACCGCCACGCCACCCTGATGCTACGCAGCAAGCACTCGGCAGCCTGCGCTCTGGACCTTTGAAGATAACACAGCTATTAATAAACAAACAGAAGCAATTACTGGAGACGGGGGAGGGTGGGGGAGGCGGGGGAGGTGGATGGGATTAGGTTGGGATGAATGCTGATCTAAGTCTGAACTGATGAGCTGCAACACTCCAAAGACAGCAGTGATACCGATACCCCCCTCCAACCCCCCCAGTTTGCAGACACACTCAGATAACACTCCTCTGTTGGTGTGTGCATGTCTACATCAATATGGTCAGCTGGAAATGATGTCCCGTAATTCATCGTGTCCTCTCTGTTGGACTTTATGAGTGAATCAGGATTTTAGTTTCTTTGAAATTTGAGTCAATAATGAGGGAAATATCCTTCCACAAAAAGATAAAATAGTTCCATATAAATAATGTCATTTTAATGTCCCATTCGGTTTTTGTCTCATCAGTAACTGATCAATAACTAAACATCAATAACTAGTAGCAAGCAGCTTTAGCCTAAGAAACTATATTCTAAATATCAATCTGAATTAGTGACCTCAGTAAGGTGTAAAGAAGGAAAAAGGATCCATATGAAGTCAGAACTGAGTAGAAGAACCTGAACTGTCAACAGGTGAAATCTCTCAACCAATCAAACCACATGTTCAGTCCGGCTTCATACAGCTGATCCAAAACCACCAGCTATGTTAACTACGCTAACAGCCAAACATCATCATCCCCAAAGGGTCCAGATGGCCGTCCTCCCTAGTTCTGGTCCTGATGAAGGTTTTCCTTCCTGCTTCCTGGTTACTTATACACTCACTTGTTGCTTGCTCTCACTTGCTTTATTGATTTTTATACTGATTTGTTTATAAATCACTGCGACTGAAGCATTTTAATAGAAACTGCAACATTTTTCATAATTCTTTATCTTCAGCGCGCCGTGTGCGTGGCCTACACGCAGCTGAAGCATGCATGTAGCACTCAGCTACTCAGCTTGGGAAAGGGGCTAACGATAGGCTTACGAGCAGCAAGATGCCTTCCATGTCCACAGATGACTACCAAGATACCTTTTCAAGAAGATAACAGTGCTGGAGGCGAAAATTTGCTGCCTTGAAGTCAATATTGAAGTAAATGGACTGCATGGAAATGAAACAACCTAGTCATTGACCCACAACAGCAGAGGTGAGCAAGTTAACAGATGGCTAAAAGGCCCAGATAACACTACCAAGAAAGAGGTAGCGTAGCAACCCTCCTTGGAACTGATGCAAAGCCAAAAAGTAAATCATGCCTTCTGGAAAAGGGAGGACAACGTATCACAGGCCGGGTGCAGCGAGCTGAAGTCTGTGATTAGACTGACTGGCCTCCACTTCCTACAAAACAAAGAACGTTTTTTACTCCTCTACATGGTAGGAAACATGACTGGAAAACAGAGACTGGGAAGGTTGACAACAAACCTCCAAAGCAGCTGAATGTGAACCTGCAGAACAGATTTGCTCCACTATCAGAGGAGTCTGGATCTTTATTGGACGACCATCTATCCCAGGGTTGCGAGGTGAGGACTGAAAATCGATCAGAAAGGAAAAGGCCACAGGGAAAGCTAAAGGCTGGGGAAAGAACACCAAAGTCCTCTGCTTTCCTAAAGATCTGATCAGTAACACACAGGAGAGAATTCTGAAAGCCGTGGCTGATTACCCAAATGTGAGAAACATTGTTCTGCATACAGGGTGAAATGATGTATACAAGCAACAATCTGATGTTCTGAAACAAGACTTTACAGAGACACTGGCAGAGGCAAGAGGAAGGGTCTTTATTTGCCCCCAACCCAAGAACCAGAATGGTGGACCCTCATCCCGCCAAACCCCCAACAGGTCATCATCATCCTAACCCACCTTTTCACCTGAAATTCACTAAGCAGATGATGGAGCGGGTCCATGCTGGACTCAGATCTACCCCCCAGACCCACCATGAATCCACCACCAGAGCGGCTGAAGGGAGGGCGCCAGCTTTGTGTTTGGGATGTCTGTGGAGGGTCCAGGACCAGCTGGATCCCTGTTTATTAGAAGGTTCCCGAATATCTGGATTGTTTGGTAACAGAAGGAGAAAAGTAGCTCAGTCAGAATACAGAGAGCTGCTTTGTAAAAGCTTTCCCAGTACAGTTAACATACCCTGTGAGTCACAGCATGCCCCCAAACATAGGGTAAACTATTGTAAACCCCTCAAGCTTATTAAATATTAGGTCTTTGGCAAGAAAAATTTTAATGAATGATTTTATCTCTGAACTCAACCTTGATTCTATGTTTTTTAACTGAAACTTGGTTAAACCAAAATTACAGAGCAGCCGCTCTTATAGAACAAACCTCTCCCAACTTTAGTTTTTCCAGTTATCTCTTGGAAGTTTCCTCCTTTTGAATAGATGGCTCTTCAGCTGAATGCCTGTTCCAGAGTTTCTAAATACTGACAGGACTCCGGACACTGTGCAGCATTTTATGATGGTTTTAGTGAACTGTTGCTGTCATCTGTGGAGATTCTGATTGTTTGTTATTGTTGGTGATTGTAACATCCACGTAGACAAAACGAGTTACCTGTTACCTGAGTAACAGTCTGGACAACTTTGGCCCGACACACACTAAAGGACACACTCTAGATTTACTGGTGTCCAAGGGTTTGGACGTTTCCAAGGTTACTATGTGTGATGTGGGCCTATCTGATCATTACTGTGTTTTCTTTGAGCGTACAGTTCCTGTTCACACAAATGTCTCAGTAGTGCTGATCAAAGAAATGGTATATAACTGAAAACAACGAGTGGGATGTTTAACCAAGTCTTCTCTTTAACACCTGCCCTGTCAGGGGTTCAGCCAATAAGCTTGTCACTAGTTTTAATGCTAAAATGTTAAATATTATGGATGCTATTGCTCCTTTTAAGGTGAAGGTTGTCTCTGGAAAGAAAAAGTCTCCATGGAGAAATGCCACACTGGTGACAAAGGAACAAAGAGAGTGTCTGAAAGCCGAATGCAGATAAAGAAAAACTATCTACAGATTCATTACAGGTTCTTTATACATGACATGTACTTATAATTTACAGCTGAGGAATGTAAGGAAGTCCTATTTCTCATTATTAGCAAAAAATCATAATGATCAGGTCTTATTCACTGCTGTCAACAGGTTAACAAACCTTCCCGTGTCAGTAGCACCCGAACTTTATTCCACCAAGGCTGCAATGAGTTCGCCAAATTCTTCACAGAAAAAAATCCAGAATATCAAATAAGTAGTTGGTTCATCAACAGCAGGTTCAACAGACATACTGTGTCATTTGAAAACCAGTTTAAACACCATGGCACTCTTTAATCCCATTAACAGCAAAGATCTGGGCGACATTTAATGTCAATTGAACTCCTCATGCTGCTTGGACATCCTGCTAACAGGTTTCTTCAAAAAGGTCTCAAAGATTCTGAAACCAGATCTGTTACAGATTGTGAACTTGTCTTTAATTTCAGGCATCTTCCCAGAACTTCTAAAACCAGCTGTTATCAAACCCCTGCTAAAAAGAGACAATCTAGACAAGACACAAATGAGGAACTACAGGCTGATCTCAAATCTTCCTTTTCTAAGTAAGATAATTTAAAAAAAGCTTTTCATCAATTAAGTGACTTTTCAACACAAAACAGCGGCTATGATGTCTTCCAGTCAGATTTTAGACAGCACCACAGCACTGAGATGCTCTGGCCAAAGTCATTAATGACATATGTTTGAATACAGACAAATGTCAGTCTTAGTCTTACTGGACCTCAGCGCTACATTTGATAAAGTCGACCACAATATATTACTTAAACAACTGGAAAGCTGAGTTGGCCTCTCTGGCACTGCGCTACTCTGGTTTAAATCTTACTTAGAGAATAGAAAGTACTTTCTGTCAATAGGTAATTTAACATCTGAGCAGACAAGAATTACATGTGGAGTTCCACAAGGTTCCATCCTGGGGCCTCTTCTGTTTAACATGTACATGCTCCCACTGGCACAGGTCATAAAGAAAAACAAAATTAGTTACCATAGCTACGTGTAATGGTTTCAAATTTTTTCTAAAATGTAATGCAAAAGAATATAATTTGATAACACTATGTGGCAAAAATGTTATTTGCTTATAACATCATAGTGCCAAAAAGGGAAAAAGAAGACAATTTATTCTGTGGTAAATGGAAGTTGCAGAACAAGTATACAGTGAATTACAGATCGAATGATCGATGATCTATGATCGACTACTTGGGTCTTAAAGCCGTAATGCTATTAAAAGTTATATTAGGTTGATAACATGCTTTATAAATGCCATTGATTAAATGTTATTCAGTTCGTCTTTTAATTAGGTATTAGTCTCAAGATTTTGTGTTAAAAGAGTTTGACCTAGTTATTGTNGGTATTAGTGTTAAAAGAGTTTGACCTAGTTATTGTGTCTCGATTGATTATGCCTGAGTGAACGCAGGGGAAACTTGTTGCTTCTGCTCGTCCATTACATTATTGGACGATAAATTTACATTATTCCCCTCTCAGGTGAAGCCTTTATTTTATTAATGCATTTTTATGTCTGTATGCAGGTTCTGTGTAATACGGACAACAAGTTTGGACCGGAAGACTACTTAGAGTAGTATATTTAGGCTGTATTTAAATTTACTTGCCACAGTTTTCTTGCTAGTCGCATCACGTGGCAGAAGTAGCATTGCAGCAGAGATGGTTGTATCGAGTGTGTACAATGTTTAGCATTAGAGAAGATAGGCCTTATTATAAATTATTGTGAAGGGTTAAATATCTCTGCGTTTGTAAAATAGTAATGCAAATGGTTTGAAAGATTGAATGTATCAGTTTGTTTTATTGTGACTGTTAAATAGCATAATATTTTCATTTCCGCTTGTGAATGTACATGCTAACTTCTGAATATGACCGTAGTAATGTAGTTACCCATATTTAGAGTACAGTACTTATTCAGATTTGTGTTTGTATAGAGATTTTGGTAACTAATATGAAGTTATACCTAAGTTAATTTTGTTATCTTTTTATTTTAAAATGTAATGTATTGGTGAGAACTTTGTTATTGTAAAAAAAAACCTACATTACAGCAGTGGACGTGGCAGCAGTAAGACCGTGTCTCGTGTTTGTTTTACATTATTCTCCTTTCAGGGGCGTAACATACGCAGATGACACACAGATATATATTTCAATGTCACCAGGAGACCAAGGCCCTGTACAGGCTCTTGATGAATGCATTGAGGAGATTAATGACTGGANTGAATTAATTACTGGATATGTCTAAACTTTTGGTGATTGTCTTTTGAGTCAAAGGGAAATGATTAAAGGTCATCACAGAGCTTCAGTCTGTACACCTAAAAACCACCAACTAGGCCAGAAATCTGGGTATAGTGATGGACTCAGACCTTTACTTTGAAAAACACATGAAGGGAATTACAAAGTCAGCYGACTATCACCTTAAGAATATATCAAGGGTAAAAAATCTGATGTCTCAGCAAGACATGGAAAAACTAGTCCATGCTTTTATCTTTAGTCGGCTTAATTACTGTAACAGTGTTTTTAAAGGTTCTACCTAAAACTTTAATTATACACCTGCAACTCCGCTGCTCGAGACGTCACTAAGCAGTGTTGTTTTTGGTAGTATCTCAGTTTTAGTCTTAGTTTTAGTCGTCATGACTAAAGTGCTTATTAGTTTTAGTCACATTTTAGTCATTTCTAAGTTTGATAGTTTTAGTCCAGTTTTAGTTGACAAAAACTCAAAAAGGTTTTAGTCTAGTTTTAGTCAAATAAAATACTGTAATCAGTTACTCCTAAAAAGCAAAGAGCAACAACATCTGAAGTGTAATACTCCACCCTGAACATACACATTTCCAAAATATAAACAATGGATGAGGAACACATGCTCAACTTGACCTGGTCTGCCAGTGAAATTATGATGGATTATAGTCAAAATATTACCATATATCGTTTCATTGCTTCTACCAAACCTCTTCGACCACCCTGTGGCCATGATTCATCTATGAATGAATAAACTGCTTGTACACGGCAGGTGGTGAGTGTGGCCAAGGTGCAGAAGCATTGCTCACTGACAGAGATTGTGCTCACAATAGGCAGAAATGTGCATTTTTAATGTCGGGCAATCGGACCTTGAACATTTTCATCTCCTCTCGTCTCGTCAATGAAATCTCACAAACGTCTCGGCATGTTTTCGTCATCAGAGAGCCATTTTTAGCTCGTCACCGTCTCATTATCATCATGAAAAAAGGTTTTTAATGAAATAAATTCGTCATTATGATCGTTGACGAAAGCAACACTGTCACTGAGACCAAGAAAGTAGACCACATCAGTCCAGCTCTGAGGTCTTCACAACGGCTTCCTGTTCGTCGATGGACAGTCTTTAAAGTTCTGCTCAGAGACCTCTTGACCCAGTATGAACCTACCAGAACACTCAGGTCATCTGGATCCAGTTTCTTATCAGTCCCCAGAGTCAGAACCAGACATGGAGAAGCTGCATTCAGCTTCTATGCGCCACATGTCTGGAACAAACTCCCAGAAAGCCTCAAATCAGCTGAAACACTCAGTTTATTTAAATCCAGGTTAAAGACCCACCTGTTCTCTGCTGCATTTCACTAGTTTTTAATTTAGAAGTCAAAATCTAATCTGGATCTTTTAAGATGGAATTTATAAACTTGGTCATGTTTTAATGCTGTTTTTATCCATTGTTCCTTTTTTCCCTTTTATTGTTAAACGATGCTTCTTGTGTTCTGTAAAGCACACTGAATCACCCTGTTGTTGGATCATGCTGCAGATAAACTTGCCTTGACTTGATGGGTTTTTTTCACTGGTTCTGGTTCTGATKGAGGTTTTTCCTCCCCGGTTCTGGTTCTGATGAAGGTTTACCTTCCTGGTTCTGGTTCTGATGGAGGTTTTTCTTTCCCGGTTCTGGTTCTGATGAAGGTTTACCTTCCTGGTTCTAATTCTGATGGAGGCTTTCATTCCTGGTCATGGTTCTGATGGAGGTTTTTTCTCCCTGGTTCTAGTTCTTGTTCTGATGAAGGGCTTCCTAAACTCTGTATTTATTGTATGAACACTGTTCTTCTAAATTGGACTCATGTGTTTCATATGATGGATTTGTTTTAAATACGGTAGACTATAACTGGACTAGGACTGGCTATAATAAACTAGACTGAACTGGACTGATCAATAAATGAACTGATTTATTGTGTCCAATGACAGAAAAACACAGGAAAATAAAAATGAAACTAAATTTAAATAGAACTAAAATGTGTTTCATGTAATAATTCAGGAAAATAACAAACATTGGTCAAAATGTCCTGATCATCCGGTTTGAGATGTAGTTCCAGCGATTTGAATGGAGACAAAGCAGCCAATCAGGATGAGCCTATCCAAGCTGTGATTGGTTGGACCTGGTTGGGAAAAGTGGGGGAAATTTTACCGTCGACTGTCTACACAGACAGCAGCTAATACGGAAATGAATGTGTTTTTTTCTGCTTGTAGTAAATGTATAGCATGTAACAGCCGTGTTTCCAGAGAACACGTGTGAATGCCGCTTTGCTACCTGATCAGTGTGTAACGCCATATCTGTGTCATGGTGCAGCTTCCTGCAGATGTCATGGATGTTATGGGAGCAGTGGCATCTCACATGTTTGGAGCTGCACATTTACAGTTTAATATGCAAACCTGATAAAAAACACATTTACAGGAAGGTAAACATGAAGCATGTTGCAGGAGACCAGTAAGTGACTCTTCCTCCTCCTCCTCAGTGTGTCACTCAGTCAGGTTTTGGATTAAGCTGATCTAGTTAAGATTCCCGGGGTGGCATCAGGAACTCCTGTCAAAGCCGGCTGAGCGCTGTGAGTCCAGCATACAGAGGGATGACTGACACTCTCCACCATGTCTCATTCTCCTCCGAGACTCTGAATAGTCAATAATTCAGCAGGAAGGTACACTCTCCTCCACAAACGGAAGCTACAGCATGGAATGGAAACTCTGTCTTCCCACACTTACTTCATCATTTCTCCTTCCATCTACCTTTCCTTTCCCATCCTTTTCTTGTACTCTCTGTCTCTCTTTGCCCAACCCACCCCGACATTCACTCTTTCCATATTGCACCACTTCAATAATTCAAAGTTCTATATCAAAGTCAATGAAATTTGCCATACCTCGGGTCATTACGATGCCTGCCAGGGATTTGTGTCGCACATGTGCAGGACTGCAGCCACCCACCAGCAACCGGTACTTCTCTCTCACCAGGTGGAATATTGTATCGGCAAAGTCCTGAAAAACACAAGGGCTTCCTTAATTTAACCGAACAGAACCTGCGGATGCCGACTTCCTGCTTTCGTTTACCTGCTTAATATTTCAGCTTTTTAATCTCCTCGGTTAAAACCATGCAGATCATCCTGCAGGTAAACTCACCTGTTCAGATCAGTCACTAAACGTCTCATTAGAGGACAATTACTACACCAATATCCTGATTTATCCCTCACAGGAAAACTGTGCAACACACGTGAATGACGTGTGCTACACATGTACAAACATTTTCATGTGATGAACACGTGATACATGTGTTTAAGATTCAAACAGAATGTGCCTTACATATGACCCGTCTGTGCAAACATCTGAACTTTATGTGTTTTTTCTGTAAAAACTAAGAACAGGAGCAGAGTTCATGTGTTTACCAGCTATAGAGCGATTTTATGCCCATATTAACAGACTGAAAACCAGGATTGGAATAAACAAGCTGCACAGGCTTTTTATAGAAATATTAACTGGTTCTAATTAAACCAGAATATATGTTCGTATAGTTCATGCTGTCCTGAAACCTTGAACACAACAGGGAGAAAAAACTGCGGTGGAGGGAGGGATCCTCCCCAGAACCCGGACCTATGGGATCATCTGTAGGAAGAAGAGTTTTGGAAAGTCCTTCAAGGATTCTAGAGAAAAATTCCTGGAAAGTCCTTAAGGGATCCTGGAGAAAAATTCCTGGAAAGTCCTTCAAAGATCTTGAACTATTCCTGAACTGACAGAAACCCTAAGAGGTTAAACACTTTAATTTCAGGCTTTTTACACCTGGACAAAACAGCCAGTATTTACATTTATGTTGTAATAAATCTCTGCACTTATTTCCCATTTCCTACCACATCATACCAACTTTATTTATAAAGCACTTCCACTCAACCACAGCTGAAACAAAGTGCTAATAAATACATGTAAAAACAATGTTCCAGACTAAAAGCAGGGACAAATGGAAAGATCGTCAGATGGATAGATGGATAGATGGTCAGATAGATGGACAGGTGAAATGATTTCATGAAGCCAAACATCAGGCTGCAGTCATTAATCTGAGTTTCTTTTCTTTTTACAGCTCTAACAACCAGTCCAACAATGTTTACGTAAAGTTAGTTTTACTTGTGTTACTCAAAACAATGAACGTAACTGTAAGACTTTTATTCCACCCATGGCTGAATGTGGGAAGAGATGAGACAGCTGTGAAACCTTCAACCTGAGAGAAGTGTAAAATATTGATTTTCAGATAGGTGAAGGAAGAAGAAAGATGAGAAGAGGGAATGAATGTGATGAGAGGACACAATAGAAAACCTCCACCAAACACTTGCTGAGATTTTCTGTCCTTATAGAAGAACTGATGGTTTAGACAACTGGCTAACTTGTGGTGGAACCACATTAAAACCCATTTCACTCTAAAATTATTGACTTCAAAATCAATAAAACAGTCAAATAAAATATGAGTCACTGGCATCATGAGCAGCTATATATTCTTTTCGTAAGTTTTTCCCACAATAGGCACTTCCAGTCCAACCTCAGCTCCCAGTTTCTCTGTGCTCCTTATCAGGTCTCAATATAAAATAAAATTAATAATTCCTATTAATATCCTGCTCCTGCTGGATCTCTGTGCTGAATCTGAAACCAGGGATCAGAACATATGAATGGAATTAAAGGAACCAGATGAAGCTAATATGTCACGTTTACCCGATAGATTCAATTTGTTCATGTGAGGAGTCTTCCTCACACAGCATGGAGTCATGGAGTTCCACAGGGGTCTGTACTCTGACCGATCAGATATATAGAAGCCTGATAAAATCAGTTTGTTAGATTGCAGGCAGCAGAGATGTAGCAGAGATGCAGTTGATACCTTATGTCACTGAAGCATGGACATTTTTCCACTCTGAAGTGACCAAAGTAATTGATAAACAGGCTCCTTTCAAAACAATTTGTGTAAAAGGAAAACATCTTCCATGTATTAGTTCTGATTTAATTAACTATTAGAAACAAGAAGATCAAGCTTGGACTAAATATAGGTCCAAAGTACCAGATGATTGGGACAGATACTGTCAGCTTAGAAATCACTCCAAAACGCAAACCAGGAATCCCAAGTCAAATTATTATTAGGAAGCCTTCACTCAAAATCATAACAACCCCAAATTATTTTGGAATAAATTGGATCAACTACTTAACAGGTCTAGAACTGTGTCAGTGTTAATAATAATGCAATACCTGATCCTCACTTGAGCTTAGAAGTCTTCAATCATCATTTTCCTCCATAGGTAGTGCACAACACTAACTATTCATCCTTCACTGTCCCTCTAAACAAAGCCGTTCCTGAGACATCATTCTCCTTTTGAGAGACGTAGCAGAGATGCAGCAGAGACATAACAAAGATGTAGAAGAGATGTARCWGAGAGGACAATGCGGACCAAGCGGCAACCTTCGCTGGTAAATTGTGAAGCTTATGCAGAAGTGCAAAAAATTCCAGTTCATCCCTGATCCGCTTGGGGCTGGCTTCAAAACAGAGTCAATCCCCATAGACCAACTTCACAGCAGAAAATACATGTTTAAAGCCTGGTACAAAAAAACTATTTTAGGATTAATATGTCAAGTTTACCTTCATGACAATGGTGAGGGGGGTGATTTTTTTCTCACTCATGTGTTAGGATGTTATGTAATCTTGTAATTCAGCATAATTAGGGGTGTGTACTTTTGATTGACAGGTATCCAATAGCCGTGGCAATAAGGGAGAGTGCAGCACAACAGCAGGTTTTAGCCGGCTAAGACCGCCTACCTCCGTTTGCTGGTTAGCTCCGGGTTTGCTCGGTTAGCTCTTAGCTACAGGCGGTTCGGAGTTTGAGGGGTGTCTATCATCCATCCCCACCTTCACAGTCTCCCACTCAGCCTCTTTGCCCATTTTTGGATTTTCTGGAAATGATGACATGCATGACGCTGCCAAAGTGGTGATGGTGGGAACCGCCCAATGAGCTTCAATTCAGCTTTTCAGAAACTAAGGGTGATGTCACGGAGGCTCCGTCTCTCTTTTATATACAGTTTATGTTGTGGACAGATTGAGCCTACAGCAGATCAACATCAACAGATGCTACGATGGCAGACACACAGAGTGAGAGGAGGAGAGATTAGGGGTGAGAAAGATGAAAATCATGCAGGACTAAGTGAACATACTGCACATTATAGCCCTCATCTGAGCTGTGAAATACCCTTACAGTTAAACCTGTTGATTTTTCACAGCTTGTGGTGTGGTGGGTGGGTCCATGTGGATGATTGTTTAGGCACATATTGCTGCTTTGACACTAACGGCAGCCTGAAGGTTTTTATTGTTTTGGAGAAAAGAGGTGAGAAATCAGTGCATCACAAAGGAGCGGAGTGACGATAAAGATGTAGAAATCTTTAACAAAGAAAAGATATTTGTTCTTCCTGAGGTCTTTTAGATTTGAACTCTCCATCATTTTCCCAACAAGAGCAAGAAGAACAGAAGATACGAAAGTTAGAAAATGAATGACTCTGCTACTTGTTGGGTTTTATTTCCTAGTGGTGACTCACAGTACTGCAACAACAGCAGCCGCAAGAAAAAAGAACTACAAATTTTACTTTCATTAAAAGTTTCATATCTATGAAACGTCCCTGCAATCATAATGGACTACGAACTGCATGATCCGGATCACCCAACCTCAACCTGATCCAACATCTTTAACACAACTTCCAGGATTCAGACCATGAGGACTGCAGCATTCAATAATGTAATCATTTTGTCTATTTTGTTTATTTTAATTGTCTATAAAGACATAAATCATAATAACATGACAATAATTGTACCTTTTTTTTTATTAGAAAATTGTGAAAACCCGCCAAATATAAATAATAAATAAATAATAACAAGTAAGTATTAAAAAAAAAGAAATAAAAAAAGACTGACACACTAATATAAAAATATTAAAATTAATTTAAAAGATACCACAATGCCAGTGAAGGGCAATTAAATCAGGGTAAAATGTTTGTTTATACTAGGTAACCCACTGAGCCCTGTACCTATATTTTAGGCCTCACCTAGAAAGTTCCATCCCCATAAGGAGGTGAGTTTAGCTCTCCAATACTTCTATTAGAATACTTCTGGNTCTAAGTTAAGGGAGATGTGTTAAGTAATTATCAGTATTTCTGTTACTTGTTACTAAGATGGCACACAGCACAAATGAAAAAAGNGAGGAATTAATGAAGATGGCACACAGCACAAATGAAAAAAGTCTCTGGCTTGTATAAAACAACAAAAATGAAAACAACCACTTTCAGGATGAATAGGAATATTAGGGCTGCATAATATCTGGAAAGCATGTGATAACAGTGTTGAAAGTTGCCATGATAATATGGTCTGCCATATATAAAATTTGATGCTGCATCTTATTGCATCTACGTGGAGTAGATAGCATCTGGAGCAGTTAGCATCTACATGGAGCTGTTAGCATCAACATAGAGCAATTAGCATCTGAATAGATCTGTTAGCATCTACATGGAGCAGTTAGCATCTACTGTACATGGAGCAGTTAGCATCAACATAGCGCAATTAGCATCTGAATAGATCTGTTAGCATCTACTTGGAGCAGTTAGCATCTATATGGAGATGATAGCATCTACACTGAGCATCCAGGAAGAGTCCATGTGATCTGCAATGAACATACACAGAGCATGAATGCAGAGCAGTGTTGGAACTGCATCACGTCACTTCCTTGGAAATGCCTTGGAAAGTTGACGTCAGTTTTCAATTTTCACACCTAAGTTTGTGATGATGGATTTTAATACAAGGGCCAGAGAGAAGAGGTGGGTCCAGTTGGGTCTAAGCAGCAGGACTTCAGTCACATGCCAAGAACATACTTTAAATCAATCATTTAAATTCACTGTGGCAACTTTGTGTATTTTCTGGTTGTTTGTTCTCATCCTCAAAAATGATGATGGAGAGTTTCAAAGACCACACCCGATGTTCTGGTTTAGGGCCCATCTATGATATGTTTATGGTTTTCAGGATGAGGACAATTATACTGAAGATGGAGCTGATTGGCTATGAGGTCCAGAGGTTAAACAGGAAGTTTATTCTCATTCTTACATTAAAATGAAATAGAAATAAAAAATCTAGAATCTTCTCAGGAAGGAGCCAGAACTGGACTTTTCTGTTGTTATTAACTGTTCGTGAGCTGTGGTGTTGCAGAATGTTCTGATTCTATGCAGCAGCCTTGTTTCTTGTACCTGAAAGTGACATCCAATTAATTTGAAGAGAATCCTGCTCGGCTTGGCAGCACCAAGCGTCACAGCGTGAACCCAGAGTCAAGTCCTCCATCCCTCCTAAAGGCTGTTTCATTGATGACATTACAGAGGGGAGGGAAGGTGGCAGCACAGAAAGGCCTGGAGATCAGAGGTGGAATAGATCCTGGCAAACAGCCCAGCTCTCCCTCTGTCCCTCCCTCCAGCCTCCTTCTTTTCTCTGCCAGTCCTTATTTCCTCTCATTTTTTCACATCTTCTCAAGTCTTTGTCTTTTTATTCCTTCTCACCTCTACTTTGGTAGAGAGAAGTGATGCTCCAGGAACAAAAAGTCAGCTAGAATCGTCTCTATCAGCTGATGGAAATCAGGCTGTGATCTACAGCTGTGTTTATATCAGCTAATATCTGTCTCTACCTTTTATCCACTCTGTCTTTCTCCTCAGTGGGGAGCAGTGTCGACCTAATGTGGCAGAAAAACCAGGTCAAGGATCTCCCTCCATCAGCGGGTCCTGTCACACGATGAGGGGAACACCGGCCGGCCTGCTTCCTCTTGGATGAGCTTCAAGGTTAGCGCCGCTCCGCTGCGGCTACGTCTGGGAATTTGGTTTACAGATCCATTTCAGGGAAGTGAAACTGGTGTCAGTGTGTTACTCCCCCACCTCCAATTTACCGAGCGCGTCCTTAGGGTGGAGAAAACAAGCAGGAGCAGTTATTCAGCAGCATCCAGAGAAGGCTGTGAAGTCACTGTGAAACACATCACTGACCTTCAAACCTCAGGAACTGCATGTGTCCCAGAGCTTAGAGAGGACAGGAGAGGACATACAGATGGACGGAAACTAGATGCGGATTCCCACCAGCCGTTTAGATCCACATGGATGGAAGTTTAAACTTTTTTTTATGTCTTATTTTATTACATTTATTCTTCTTTGTCTTGTTGATTTTTTTTTAGTATGTTTCATTATGTGGCTTTCACATTAGCTGCTCCATCCATTCATCCGTCCATCCGTCCATTCATCCATTTTTTCTGCCAATATTTTCTCTGTTTATCTTCTTTAACAATATTTCATCACATAAAGAAAATTGGGGGCTGGCTCTGGTTATTATTCTGGTTGGATACTTCAAGCTTCTGTCCCCTGCTGAGACGTTGCTGCTTCGCTCTCCCCTCTGCTTGCATTTTTCTGCCAATATTCTTAGTTTTCTACTCCAGAAATTTATGGGAACGGCTGCTAGTCACTCATTAATCACTGGGACTGTATTTTGTGGTAGATTTGGTTAGATGGTATTATTAAGACTCTTACAATCTAGTCAGTATCATGTTAGCGGTACCTACAAATAGCAGAAGCCTTATCTACAATTACTTAGGATAAAGCTAACTAGCCGCAAGATGCCTCCCCTCTTTACAGATGACTATTACAAACTTTTACAGAAGACCAACATGCTGGAAGCAAAGATTCAATGGCTTGAAGTGGATGTGGAAGTAAATGGATTGTGTGGAACAACACAACTTTACGGTTAATAAAGAAACAGCGGACAAGGTCTTGCTGACACACAGCTAGTTAGCACAAACATGGCTGGAAAGAAACAGAAGGATGGTGTACAAGGTAATAACTCTTGTCTGGATGGCCTGCTCTGCCATCCAGACCAAGCACCTCCTCAGCTCCTCTCTCTAGCAAGACACAGACACGACTAGTTGTAAAAAGGAAAACTAACAAGTCTCCTCCTCAACAACCAGACAACCAGACAGCAACTACAGAACAGGTTTGCTCCACTGCTGCGGGAATCTGGATCTACATCTGATAACCGAGATGACATCTCCCTACACACCAAGGTCAGACCAAAGAACAACTCAGAAAATAAAAGCAAACGGATGGGCCTCCAACTCTGACTGTTGGTGACTTTAGTGGGAAAGACGGGAAAAATGTGGGTGGAAAATGTACTAAAGTACTGTGCTTTTCCAAGGAAATGGTACCAGATGTGAAAGACTAAATTACGCAAATTGGGGCTGCGCACCCAACTGTGGAAAACCTCATCCTGCATGTGGTGGAACAATGCTGTGAAACTACAATTCGAGGAGCTGAAATGGGACTTTACTGAACTGCTGGATACAATCAGCTGTCTTGCTGCCCGGATACTCATCAGTGGCCTCTCTCAGCAGGCTGTTTAATCTGAATACATGGCTGTCGGCGGCATGTACCACACATCCAGTTCATTTCATAGACAATTTCAACTTCTTCTGGGACCGCAGGCACTTTTTTAAGACGGATGGGTTCTGCCTGAACTGGTCAGGAGCGAAGCTGTTCACCTTCAACCTGTTTTGTTGTCTGAACAGACTCTGTTCCCTCGAACAAGGACAACAGACAAGAAAGACCAAAACAATGCGATGAGACAGAGCCTAGTAGAAACCTTGAAAAAAACCACCTCAGACCCCTCCTGAAGAAACCCCCAAAGCTTCCNTAAACCCTTTCTGAAGAAACCCCCAAAGCTTCCAGTGAGGACCCACCCCCTTCATCTCATCATACTCCCTCCAGGTCACCCTCCCTCTCCCCATCCTACCCACCCATTCTGGACTTCACCTCCCCGATGAAGGAGCTGGTCACTATGGCGACCAAACTGACCCCATGCCCCAGTCCCATCTTTTCACCCAGAAACATCCAACTTCAACCTGCTCCACAAATCCCACAGCAAGCTCTGACCCAGTCGTCCCAGTCCCAGCATCCACCTCCCCTCCCTCTATGATGGAAAAAGTCCTCATCTGTCTCCACAGCCTGATTACAGCCCAGCATCTGATTGATATGTGCTGGGGTCCAGGCTGCAGCTATGAGGGTAGTCATGGCTCTCTCCAGGATAGGTCAGGGCCCGAAATTCAAATATTTTCCTTTATCCCTATTTTAATAGGCAACAAAAAAGACTGATAANTTATTTTAATAGGCAACAAAAAAAGACTGATAAATGTTCAAGATTTACCCAATACATTCTATGAATTTATTACATCCTGTGTTCATTCCTCACCAGCCTCNAATTCTATGAATTTATTACATCTTGTGTTCATTCCTCACCAGTCTCAACCTGCCCAGAACAAAACCTGAAAAGATCATGTTAGCATGCTGAAGCTAGCTAAGCTAGCTAAATGTCAGATCTTTGGCTGGAAAAAACAGTTTTAATCAATGATTGTATTACAAAGCACAAAGTTAATTTCTTGTTTTTAACAGAAAGCTGGTTACAGAGAAAAGCGACCTCTCGAAACTTCAGCTCTGTGAGTGAATTTAGATCACATCAGAAAGGTGGAGGAGTGGCTGTTTGGTTTAATGACTCCCTCCAATGCCGCAGATATCTTAGAAAAAACTTTGCCTCATTGGAATATGTGG
>CM047992.1:26301714-26312457 GCA_026261665.1 Melanotaenia duboulayi | reverse complement strand
AGGTCTCACCAAACGTGTCATACCAAACGGGTCTCACCAAACGGGACATACCAAACAGGTCATAACAAATGGGTCATACTAAACGGTTCGTACCAAAGGGGTCTTACCAAATGGGTCTTACCAAATGGTTCATACAAAACGGGTCATACCAAAAGGGTCTTACCAAATGGGTCATACCAAACAGGACATACCAAACAGGTCATAACAAATGGGTCATACCTAATGGGTCTTACTAAATGGGTTATACCAAATGGGTCACACCAAACGGGTCATATCAAACTGGTCTTACTAAACGGGTCATATCAAATGGGCATCACCAAAGGGGTCTTACCAAATGGGTCTTACCAAATGGTTCATACAAAACGGGTCATACCAAARGGGTCTTACCAAATGGGTCATACCAAACAGGACATACCAAACAGGTCATAACAAATGGGTCATACCTAATGGGTCTTACTAAATGGGTTATACCAAATGGGTCATACCAAATGGGTCTTACCAAACGGGTCATACAATACCGGTCATACCAAATGGGTCTAACCAAACGGTTCATACAAAATGGGTCTTACCAAATGGGTCTTACCAAATGGGTCTTACCAAACGGGTCATACCAAACGGGTCTCACCAAACGCGTCATACCAAAAGGGACATACCAAACAGGTCATACCAAATGTGTCTTACCAAATGGTCTTACCAAATGGGTCATACCAAACGGGTCAGAGTCTGAGAACTCTTTATCTCAGATTGTTTTGTTGAGCTGTAACATCAAAATAATCCATTAAGACTGACAGGATGAAGCTTCTAGAGAGTGGGCGTGTTACAGAAAATCAAACGTGACTCAGGACTGAAGCGATCAGTTCAGTTAAATCTGTAGAAGAATCTGCAGTGTTTTATCTGTGGGTGCATTAACTTGTCATATGTTCCTGTACTGCTGTGGATTTGTGTGTGTGCACATGTAAAGCGGTGTGTACTTTAGCTTTTATTGACTCTCACAGGTAATCCTGCAGCTGAGGGATCCTCCTCAGCGGTGGTGCTGCTGATATTACTTGCAAACACTCAGAGGAGCGTGGTGTTAAATGCCTTCTCCACCATTAACTAACTCTCAGGCAGAGCTCTTGTGTTTCAGAAAAGCATGTGTACAATTTGTGTGTGTGTGTGTGTGTGGTGGTGGTGGGGGGGCAACAAACACATCAAAGGATCCTGCATGATACCGACCATGATATCTGCCTGAAGACACGAGGTTTAAGCACTCATTCGCCACTGTTTTCTTTATGATTATCCAGACGGCAGAGCAAAATGTCATTTAGTCAGATTCTGTTCTGGTGGATTTGCAGCACTATTTGTCTTCTTAAAACTACAACTGAGGACTTGGCAAATGAACTCTGAGCCTCATGAATAAAACAACTGGAAAGCCTTGCTCGGTTTGAGGGACGCTGTGGTGCAGACGTCGTGATTGGAGCTGGCGGCAGTGGTCGGCGGTCACCAGAGTGGGAGAACAAGCCACCATCACAGCAAGTGTTTTTCAGGTGCATTAGTAGCTCTCATGTCGACGAAGTCATGCTGCTGCCATGTAGGCTTCTGGTCTGATGCGATCAGCAGGTTTATTTATCATAAATTCCACCGCAGACACCAGAAAAAGAAAGCTGCAAACCATCTTTAAGCTAAGAATTATTTACATGTATTCTTTTACTTTACCACAGTAATCAGAGACAGTCACTTCTGTGTGATACTGTTAATACCAGCTGGTGCCTGAGGAAACATTCAGGTAGACCTTTATGTGCTAATTTCAGGTGGGACATCTTTCTTATGAGACTAAGACCTCCTGTCTGAAAACAGGAAGCAGTAGAAGGTGGACTACGTCAGGTGGTTTTGGGAATATCAGACACTTTCTTTAAGCTAATTTGCACAAGCGATTATTGAATTATTTCCAGTTCAATAATCTGTGTTTGCAAACGGTGTCATCTAAGCTGCTGCAGCAGGCTGAAGTAAGCCGACACTTACAGGCTGAATAAACAGACCAGACCAGCCATGTTTAGAAACTGGACTCTGTCATGGTGGTGTTAGAGAGGAGGACGTTGTCCGAGTAAAAACCATACTGGACAACACCTCAGGCCCTACTTCATGATGTGCTGGTTAATCACTAAGCTCCTTCAACAGACATCACAGTATATCGCTGTACATTAAAATACATTGCGGGACAACACAGAACATCATGGGACAGCAGAAGACATCACCATGGGACAGTTTGGGGACACTGCCGGAAATCACATTTCATCTTTTTACTGTAAAGTTATGACGTTATAACGTTAAATTTTTCACCTTTTGATGATTAAGTTATGATAAAATATATTTTTACATTTTTAAGATAACGTTATAACGTGATGTTTGCTATTTTTTATGATAAATTCATCACAATATAACATGATACATTTCACATTTTTGCAATTAAGTTATAAAGTTATTGCGTATTTTCTTTCCTTGGGTGGCAGGTCTACGCTCTTATTTTTTGTTCAGAATAAATCAGAAAACAGATAAAAGCTCATTTATCAAACAATCTTTTATTTTGTTTAAAAAAAAAACCTGAAAAACCAGGTTTTTTTTGGGGGGGGTTTTTTCATTTCAAAGAAAAGAGAAACAAACTTCCTCCGTTTTGTTGGCTAATATTCTTGTTAACCTGCTGTTAATGATTGCTGACGTTGTCTGTTGGTGGTTGTTCTTCACATCCAGCTGTCATTTGTTCAGTAAAAGCTCCCAGAGTTCAGACATGGAGGTCATTAGTCCTGGGAGACTTTTCAACCAGCCCCGTCAGTCATTCCTCACTAATGAATATGTTTGCGTTGGTGTAATTTTTCTTTCTTTTTATCAGGAGCATGCAGCCGACACAGCTGTGCCGTACGTTCAACACTGCAGGGACAAGCAGGCTCTGCCAACAAGACGCAGCCAGCATGGATGTTAATATTCACATGCTCTGCTCGGCCTGCTATGTGAAGCGCTGCTGTAGCATCATTTCCTCACTCTCAGGTATTGATAACAAATCCATGGACCCTCTTGACCTGCTGATTCTAATCCTCCTCATCATCATCCACCCACCGACTATCGCTTGCCTCCTCCACAACATTGGCTGCGTCACTGATGGGCTCGGTACTGCTGGTATCAAAGGAAGCTTATTTTGTGGTGGAGGTAGGTTGGTGAACATTAATTAGTCAAACATTTGTCCATATGCATTATTCAGCTGTGTAGGAGGTTTATTTTGGCCACAGAAAGTAAAATGTGATTGCTTCAGCTTTCACCTCCATATGAAGTCATTTACAGCCAATCAAACATCACACATTAACATCTAAATCCTCCTTCCTCTTTAGTAAAACACCAGAATGCTGCTGTGGAATTAACTACAGTCTGATGGGGTTTTATTGTAGGTAAATAAAACTTGTTATTCAGATGACTGGCAGCATTACAACGAAGGCGATAGTTGGCAAATAAAAAGCCTGATGCTTAAATGGATCATCAGAGGCTGATTTGGGCCAAATCAAACATCTTGGATGAAATGTTGATGTAACGAGCCGCCCAGACAAAGCTCAGACTCAGACTGCCAGCAGACTGGGAAGACTGCTTCATTCAGACGGGTTCAAAACACACCAACTGACACGGAGCCGGGACTCGGACATGGAGCCGAGACACCATGACATGTTGTTTACTTCTTTGTCATTTAGTGGTGGTTAGCACTGCAGCCTCACAGCAAGAAGGTCGCTGGTTCGAACCTCGTCTGGGGTTGGGGTGGTTGTCTCCAGGTAGTCCAAAGACATGATGTTTAACTGGTCTCTAATTCTCCCTTGGAGTGAGTAGTTGTTTGTCTCTTTGTGTTGGTCCTCTGGTGGACTGGTTACCTGTCCAGGTGTACCTGACTCTGGGTTAGGCTCCTGCTCTCCCATGACCCTGAACTGGACTAAGCAGTACAGAAGATGGATGGATATTTTTATGTTCTTTTCTTTCAAAGCCTGAAACTGCTGTAAACTTCCTGTAAAAGAGAATAAACAGCATGCTGGATGGACTCCAGCAAATAGACAAGTCCTAAATTAAATCTCATATGAACCATTCAGTGGTTTATTTATCAGGAAGTCAGATGAAGGTCTTCACTGTATAGAGTATAAACATATTTTTTTTTCTGAAAATCTTTTTAAATGCCTCATTTTATGAAGTTCTGCAGATAAATATAATGTTTTTTTTTTAACTTAATTTTATTACTTTTATCATTTGAAAAAGAAATCCAGTGCAAGCTACGTCATACAGTTGTCGAATATAACAGATATGTTGTATGTTGATTATGTTAAGTCCATGAAATAAAGATTAATGAAGGAAAAGAAAACACACACACACGTACATACCTACATACCCATGTATATATGTGTTCATACACACACACATATACATACACACATACATTTACAGTCAGCTTTATCATGGATAGAGAGGTCTGTCCTAAGTGCAGGTGAGTAAAGCAATTCAAGCCGAAAGGTACCTTTGAACTGCGGACCATTAGTCCGTAAATGACTCTGTTTTTATCTGTAATCCGTTTTATTCGTTCCATATGGTATACTTCTTATAATTTGTTCTTCCATTGAGTAATGGTGGGAGGGCTGAGGCTTAAGCCAGGAGATGGTAATCATTTTCTTAGAGATTAGAAGTAATATTTTTAATAAAAGGACATTACAATTTAATCTGAAGTTATTAGGGAATAATACTAATATTGTAAACTTTGACTATAATGGAATTTCTATCCAGATCCTCACAGATTCTGCTTAAACTGGGAATATGAACCCGATGCAGTTGCGGAAAATGTTTCAGCATAATAATCATTTTAAATTTTAAATTTAAATCATTAAAATCATTCTGTTAAGACACAGTTAATATCAGGATTTGACTATTTAACTTAACTGCAGGAGAAATATTTTTGTCTGCCATTTATTTCCACATTTTCCCTGATTTCAGAGCAGAATATTGGACTCGTTTTATTCAGATAAAGCCACAAAGAATCATCATCATCATCATAGAATATTACATTTCTGTTTATGTAATGTTTTTATATTATTCATTTTTATAATTTATCATAAAAGTATTAACAATTTATTACATTTGTGTTAACTTAATTTATTATTCTTTTCATTGATTTTTTTTTTATGACATAATTTACATTTTTTCCCTTCAGCGATGTTCAAAAACCAAATTATTCTTTCATCATTTAATTTGCAGAGAAAGTTTCAATCAAACTGATTTTTTTCCAAATTTGTACAAATCTGCATCAGCGACGAGACAAAGAAATAGTTAAATAGTTAACAATAATTACTACGAGAAAACAGTAAAACCACCTGTTTTTCTGCTTCGTCCCTACCAAACATCCGCAGGTTTTATGGGAAATAAGAAAAATTTAGAACAAACCAAATTACATTCAGACTGATTATCTAGTAGTTTTACAACATTTTTAACATTATGGGCCAAATCCGGCGCCGGTCCCGTCGCAGCCATCTGCCCGAGCCGAGATGAGGGGCGAGTGAAAGGCAATCACGGCCACGTTTTATTAACTAATCCATTTAAATGGCTCGGTGGCAGCAGCAATCTGCAGAGGGCACCTTCAGCAATCAGCAGCGTCGGAGCACAGCTGCCATGTGAGGTGCACCATGGGTAGCGGAGAGCCCAACAATACCATTAATCCCACAGGATGATAAAAAAAAGAAGAAATTCCTCAGACAATCAAACCAGCAGCTTTTCTATGCACAGGTCTGAAAAGTGCTTCATTTAATAATAATTGATGGAGGTAAATTCTGAGGAGGTGCTCTCCTTCCCTCTCCCTCTTCTGTCAGCTTTTCCTCTCTCCAGAATTGTATTTTGTGCTTGAGTGAATTAGGTGATCATTTTTATCTTACATTCTGGGCCGGCTTCTGGAGTTTCTAGCTTCAAGGAAATTGGAAGGGAAGAAGAAGTCGAACATTTATCGCATGCTGAGGTTAATCTCCTGAAATGGTGGGATTTGGTCAGAGAGGAAGTAGAAAATCCACGCTTGCACTTGCGAGTTGCATTACAGTCACATTTTCAGGTTTTTTCCCGCCCTCGCTCTCTCGCTCGTCCCTCCTCGTGCTGGAAGTAAAATCCTCGCAGCTGAACAGCTCTGACAAGACAGAGTAGGGATGCATAAATTACGGCAGTGACTGGACTCATCAGTCTCCGTCTGATACTCTAATAATACAGCTCGCCGTGTGATCGTCGCTCATTGCTGCTGTTAATGCCTCTGATGGGCGCACACACGTGCACGGCTGTGTTGAGTGTAGCAGCCGTGCACGTGCCATGTTTACAACAACATGTCTGCAGAAAGACGACAATCTGAACAGAAGTGTTGCTAATGACTCGGCTGCAGAGACAGTAAACCTGTCAAACAGGGTACAGGAGCTGATAGTTACAAGAAGTCCACCTGGATGGGGTCTGGACCGCACTGAGACCTCCTCCCGCTCCAGCCTGTCTGGTTCCTGCAGCCAGGATGAGGTCTGGACTCTGACTGGACCACACCGAGACCTCCTCCCCCTCCCCTAAGTCATGCTGCCATGTTTTTTTCTACTGCAACCCTCACTAACAAGCCATACCGGTTCAGTCTTTTTCTAACTGAACTGTCATGAACTTCAACATCTGACATGCTAACATGCTAACTGAGGCCTGGAAGTCTGAGATTGACTCCAAATAGTTTGGAAATGGTCTTATAACTCCTCCCAGACTCAAACAGACAGCCCTAAACATTGGTGTCAATGTTTAGTCATTAGTTTCCAGAATATTCTTCTTGGTGGTGCTCTGTGATTAATGAATATTAATTCATGTCCTTAGAAACTATTTCCATGTTTCCACTTTTTCCTCATTTCCAGTTATTCCTGCTACTATTTACCTGCTATCCTCACTAAACCAACTCCAGCTCAGCTGCTTTGTGGCGCCACCGTGCATCAGAAACGTCTTCTTGGCTTCATTCCAGCCATAGAGGAGAATTATTTTTCTTCTTTTCAGACACACATAGAACTTTCTGCTCACTGGTTGATCTTTGGCTGCTCCTGATTGGACATTACCGTCAATCTAAGCTCTCTGATTGGTGGAAAGTTTGAAGGAAGTAGAGGTCTCTTAGCAACACAGTAGTGATAGTGATCTTTTTATGATGAAATGTGATAAATAATCTGATTTACCAGATAGTCTAATTAAAACTAGATTTAGTGGCTGGATTGTAAATCTCCTGGATGGGATAGAAATGCCTGGAAAACTTCCGTAGATCACCTAAAGGGTAAAATATCCATCACAGTTTACCCCACAGAGCTACACACTACCACTCCTGAGAGATTATTGATGATAAAAGAGATGGTGGAGTTTCAACGGTTAATAACTAATATCTAATCTAGCTCCGCCCACTTTCCAACATCGCCATGTGAATAATCTTCCTCTCCGTAGAATGATGGAGTCCTGGATAAAACCAGCTACAACTGCTTATCTAAGATCATTCTGGTGTCTTTCCTCCATGGCATTGTGTTACTACACCTCACCTGAATGTCTGAGGAGCTCAGACTGACGATGATCAGTTAATCAAATATATTTGATTAACAGCTCCTGGCTGCTATGTACTTAATGTATTAAGTGTGTATTTACCTTTTGACACTCTGGGTCTGAGTTTTGGTTTTCTTCATGCTGAATTAATAGTGAGATGGCAGAAAATATCACATGTTGTTCATCTGTTCATGTTTATGTCTAAAACCTGAAAGTTTTTCTTTCAGATGGCTCTAAATGGGAGTCATGACAAACCCATAACATCCTTTGTTCCTTTCTTGTCTCTTCTTGTATTTACCAGACCATCTTTTCTGCAAGAGAAATCTGCCGTCCTACAGGTCTGTTCAGCAGCACCGTGCATCAGGAATAATATCAATGAGCATGATTAAAGATGAGGCTGCGTGACAGTTCCCATTAAATCGTCAAGTTAATTTAAACTTTTAAATCCTCCTAACTGGAACTGACCGCTGGTAGAGGTTTTCCTTTCTGGTTCTGGTTCAGATGGAGGTTTTCCGTTCTGGTTCTGCTGGAGGTTTCCTTAGTCAGGTAATAAATTTTATGAAACTGGACTAATGTGGCTCATATGAAGGTTTTGTTATAGCTGGACCATGATGAACTGGACTCTGTTTGTAAAAGTACTTGGAGATGACTTTGTTGTTAAATGGAGCTGTATTAATAAAGCTTGTTTGAATAAAACACTAAGGGGCCGTCCCCATGACGCCAAATTGCAGTAAAACGGTAAAAGTATTTTAGCAATCCACCCTTTCAGCTCCATGAAACCAGGAATAAGCCTCCATAAAACTGATCATGTCTGAAACCAGGTACCAAGGTGGATAGGTTTGAGACCTCTACCGTCTTTAGTATTGTGAGGGCAGCGCAACCACACCACTGGAGGATATGACGTCAGTGTGATAAACAACACTAGTGGCGTCCGTGACCAACTGTGTTGTGTTGCTGCTCCAGACATCCTGGATGTGTACAGCTTTAGCACCAAAATGAACTGTACCATCCACAGCGGGAGCAAGCAGATAGGTCATCATCTGAACATGCACCACATCGTGTTCTAGATCTGGAGTGTTACTCTCTAATCATCATAGTGCCCCCCACAGCCTTGTAGTATGTAATACAGCGGTTTCCTGGGGATGTTGAAGCCTTTCTCCTAGTTTTTGCGACAGTTTACACACCTGAACCGGCTTCAGTGCCATGTGGAAATAGCCTAATATTTCTCCAACTTGACCAGCTGCAGTCTTTCTGTACGGTTCTGATGCGGTTTCTCTTGGTGGTCTGATTGCAGCAGATGTGTGTAAATGATGGAGGAGCAGGCAAAGCTTTCAACTCTATTTGCAGCATGAAAAGCAAACATCAGTCAGCTCAGCGATTCAGCTCAGCTCTGGTACTTTTAAGCTGAGAACTGGGAAGGACTTGTGCTGGAAGGTTGACTCAGACGGCTGCTGAAGAGCTCAGAAGTCGGAGATTAAGTGGATCTGTGTGGGAGATTTATACCTTCACTTTATGGCATTTGCAAATGGCTGCCTCCATAGTAGCAGAGTAATTCCCTGCTGTCATATTTGTCTTTAAAAAATGTAACAAATTACTGCGAGTTTGCAGCAGAAGAAACTCTTCAACCTTTTTCTTGCTTCCTTTTCTTGGTTTTGCTCACCTTTTTTCTCGAGGCTGCAGAGATAAGTCACTGATGGCAGATTGCGGTCGCATCCATTTACAGTGTGTGGCAGGTGACAGGAAGACATGATTCATTCTGCCTCGTGTCGCGTCATACGCTTCCCTCTGTTCTCCTCCCTTCCATCATGCTTTCCCTTCTCCTCTTCCTCACTCCATCCCTTTCTTTTGACTTCCTCTCCTCACTTTGTGAGGGGTGGCTGTCAGCATAACTCGGCCCGTCAGCTGCAGGGACGGATTGGGGTAATTGGGGTAGAAAAATGCGTGTTTATGTGTGTGTGTGTGTTTATGTGTGTGAGATGCTGCCTTCGCTGCCAACATAACTGCTGTTCTCTTTTCCACAACCTACTAATGAGGTGTGACTTCTGTCTGGAGGAAAGCAGAACAGACAACTGGACCTTCAGTCCTCTGACACAGAACTCCCAGTGACCCCCGCTTGCTTTTCCAGTTAATAGATGCCAGAGATCCATCAGTCTGACTCCTGACTGGAGTATGGTGGACAGGTTGTCAACATTTTGCTCACAGCTGCATTAACCACAGCCAAATTCCCCCCCTCAAACCCAAAACCAGACACCGTTCTGTTTTTTTCTGGCAAACCAGTCCACGTTCAAACCAGTTTAACCAGAACCAAACTGGAAGAAAACATTAACGTGTTGGAGATTTGGTCCTGAGTGTTGATGGTTGATGGTTCTATCATCATTGATAGAGTAACAGTTCATGGGATGGATGCCAGATTATTTGATCCATTTTACCTTTTAGGACTCTTCCGACCTGGCGGGGTTAGCGGCTGCTGATCTTGGCCTGCCAGGGCCTGTGGCCCATGACTGCGGGGGGCTCTGGCTGGGGCCTTCCTCTCTATGCCACCCTCTAGTTGGGTCTGGGGAGGTCTTCGTGGTGGGGTGGCTGGGGTTCATGGTCCGGGATTGCTGCTGATGGCCCGGGTCTCTGGGCCACCCTAGTCTTCCTCTAGCCTCCGTCGAGGCATGGTCACATTTGCAGGATCACACTGGTCTCTGATCACTCCTCATTCCTCAATCTCTGCATGCTGACACAGTCACTGAGATGTCCAGTGGGTTTATACAGCAAGAGGTGCTATGGTTCAGGTATTTTTGTGTGTTTCTGGTACTTTAGTACCAATTTTAAAATTAATTCATTTATTTTTGTTGTTGTTATTTATTTTAGGAACTCCTGATGATTGTCTGCTTAGTTTACCTGTGAAAGCTGTAGGAAATTTTCTGGTGTGTTTCTGTACAGGTAGTTGGATGTCTGGTGTTAGGTTGGACTGAGGAGTCGCTATTTCTATCTGCTGTGTCTTTGTCTCCTCTTCCTTTTTTCTACNNAAAAGCTCCCCTTGGCAACAAATTTTTTCAGCATAACACAGCAGTGGGAACAAAAAANATTTCTCATCACTAGTCTCCTTTTTTATGTCCCTCCAGTCAGGTCCAACAAGATTACATGAAGTTCATAATTCCAAAGAAAGAAAATAAATAAATAAATAAATAA
>CM047992.1:26281827-26292706 GCA_026261665.1 Melanotaenia duboulayi | reverse complement strand
GGGACAGGGCACATTAATCAAAAATATATGACATTAAGATTTTAAAATANGTAATTTGCATCCATAGTCCCATAGACAGCTGAAGAAAGAATACACTATACAAAATAAAATGTTGGTACACTAAAAAAAGAATAAAACATAAAATATATGACATTAAGATTTTAAAATATGTTTATATTTTTAAGTCAAACTGATTGATTTCCAGGTTGGACGTATCCAGGGTGTGTTGGTCCTCCTGTCCACCAGGAGGCAGCACTTCATCCTGCTTTTGGAGGATTTTGGTCTCCCTCACAACTTCAGTGTTGTCATAGAATATTTTGATTGGTTGATGTGGTGCACTTTTCCACCAATATGAGCGGAGGTTTATGGGTTTTTATGTTTTTTTTTCTTGCTGGCAGCACTTTTCTTTGAATATTCTTTTTGTACCAAACGTGATGGTGATATAAAGTATGTTTAAAATGTGAAGTCTGCCCTGTGGACAGAAGTTGAAAGGAAGCCTCTGGTTGGCTGAGACGAGCTACTATGTCATCTTAAATCGGAATGCGAATGAACATGGTGGTGCATCCGATCCCAGAGGGAAATAAATGAAAATCGTTTCCAGTCCCTAACAGATAGCCCTCCATGTTCCAGTCAATATGCCGTCCTCAGAATAGTTTTTTATCCTCACATCTGTGTGTTTAGGTTTTCTTTTGTCGTCTGTTAGTCCGCTGTCTTGTTTTCTGTTTTATTTTGGAGGTTTATCCCTTTCTGTTCACTTGCTGTTCATCCCACCTGGTCTGTCTTGCTGCCTCACCTGCTGCTCAGTATTTCTCGGTTCTCTGTGTTAAACATTTTCTTCCTGAGGATTATTAGTTATTTCTTGACTTTCATAATTATAGAGCCAGATATTCTGATTTGGCTTCATCTCCTGTTATTCTGCTTTTGCTAAAATGTTGAGGTGACAATGACGATGCAGCCCGAGCTGAAATTAACTACTCCTGCCATAACAGTGGAGCAGCTGGTGTTAAGAGACGAGGCTCCCCTCCATCAGCTGATCATTTGTTCCCCCCACAAATGAAACAAAGATTGAAATCAGAAAAAGATTCATGGAGGCAGAAAGCAGTGAAACAAGGAGAGATGGATGTGATGGAGGAGAAGCGCTGTAGTCGGGTGACGAAGCATCCCTGCCCGAGGCCGCCACCGCCATCATAAAAGCAGTAATAGAGTGAACACACATTTTCATTAGCTATTGATTCATTTCCAATTCTCCATTAATTTTGGGGGCCATCATTGCACGGTGGCCTTTCTCCTCCCCAGGCTACGTTTCCCAGCTCCGTCTGACATAACTGTGGTAATTACTGCGCCGCCGCCCCGCAAGCTGTTCAGACTCACACCGCCGTAAAAATTCAATAAGTATTCTGGAGGAAAAAAGCAAATGAACAGAGGAGGAGAGGAAGAAAAAAACGTGGAGTGAGGGAGCAATCAAACAGCGAGGCTATCACCGACCGCGGGCCTGAACAATGCGCCGTTTCTGCATTAACTGTCAAAGTGCTCGATCTGTACCAACATCCGGGTGTTCAATGCCGCTGTGGTGGCAACGGTTGCCACAAACTTCTCAGAAACAGAGGTGAGAAAACAGGCATGTGATGACAAGCATTCACTGAGGACCGGGAGGAAAAGGCTGGAGCTGGAAGGAGGAACTGAAAATGATTCTCTTCCTGGAGTTGCTGATGCATCTCCTGATTCATGGCTGCTAAACTCTGAGCAGCTGACAAACACATCAGGAAGTGCTGATAAATGACAACACAAGGCTGACCTGAGGGTTGGATTTAATAAGTTGGGTCCCTTGACCTTACGGGGAGAGGTCAGAGATGGACTCATACGTTAGACATGATGAAACAAGGATGAGCTCATGTGTAACACCACAAACCACAAAATGTTGGGACACTGAATAAAATGTAAATAAAAACAGAATGAAATTATTTCCAAATTGCATCAACTGATATTTATTCCCATTAGAACATGAATAACATATCTGAGATATTATACCACTTGCGCACAGAGATTCCTCCTGATTCTCTGAATCTTCTGATGATATTCTACACTGTAGATGGTGGATCTTCAAAGTCTGAGGACCATCTTTCTGAAATTGTTCCACAGTTTTAGAGCCAGTTTGTCTCAGATTGGGTGAACCTCTGTCCATCTTTCCGTCTGAGAGACTCTGACTCTGTCATGTTACTGACCTGTTACCAATTAACCAACATCTGATATGTTGTTTATGCTCCTGGGAATAAAAGATGTTGATGAGATTCTGGTTTAATTTACATTTTACACAGATTTTTGGAGTAAGGGTTGAAAAGTTTAACCAGAGTTCTTACCTGATTGAAGAAGCGTCGAGGAAGACATGTAAAAAAAGAAAAAATGATAAATAATAACGTAATTTTATAGTTTAGATTATTTTTAATACAGTACAATATGCAATGATACATTGTGTTATTGTTAAATAATCCCAAGCTGGCATTCCTTCCTTCCTCCCGAGTCTGCATGGATGTGAGCCACATGTTCAGTAAGAGCACAACATTACTATTCTGCCATAACCTGCACAGGAAAGCACCCCTGTTTATTGCACCTGAGGCTAACCAGCGTTTCGGAGGGAGAAATGAACTCCACCAGGTTCATCTATCACACTAGCTGCCTCCTGTGCGCCACAAAAGGTGGAAAAATGAGGAAACAAATGGCAAAGCAAATCAATTACAAGAAAAAGAATCATGTCACCTGTCTAATAAACTCTGTTCCATGTCATTCCCTTTTTTTTCCAACAACGACTCACATTTTCAAGATTGAATTTTGAAAACCTTATACATTATTAACATCCTTCATGCTTCATCAATTTACCAAGGTAACCCCCCCTCCCCACTCCCACCCCTTCTCTTGTTCTTCTATTTTCAGTCTGATAAAATCCAATAAGCATGCTGTTTGTTCTGAGCATCTAAGCTCCTTTTAATTCAACATATTATCAGCCAGCGCCACGTCTGAACTCCAACAGGGAGCTCCTTCCAGCTCACAACATGCTGACGGGAGGAGGCAAGAGGAGGAGAAACTAGTCCTGCTGCTTGTATCAGAACCCGTGATGTGGGCTGGAGATGCTGGACAGAAAGCACCACTGAGACTAACCGGGAAAAACGCACATGAAGAGTTTTCATATCCGCTTAGATTAAGGGTACTTGGTAGAAGGTTGAAAAAACGACGGCGTTGTCAAGGAAACCAGTGCCACAGTGACACCTTAATCTGGAGAAATATAATTGGAAAAGAAGCGATAAACATCTTGTCTGAGTGTATGATGTAGTGAAGAGCATTCAGAAGGAAACCTCCCGAGCACTCATTACTGAAGTTATTGTCAGAATAAGACTAATGAATACATATGGAGAGACATCCTCAGGGGCTAAAACAGGGATTCTGATGAACAAACAGCCTTTTAACGCCGTCTAACAGGATAAAGTCGGAGTTAAAAGCGCTTGTTGCATGATCATAGGCTGCATGAAAATGTGAGGAGTGACAGCGTAAGTAGCACTTGTACAGAGAATGACCCCAGTAAACAAATATCAGATCTTGTGAGAGTGCAGGTGCACGGCATGCATGGTGTGCACGCCACGCACGGTGCATTCATCTGAGACAAGCAAGTCACGCGGTTGGAGTATCATTAGAGCTTCAACCTTCACACATGAAAAGAAGTCATAAAGAACTTGGTGCAAAATGACATGAAAATAAGAAAGAACTCCAGAAATCTTCACCATCTCTCCCCAATTATCTTGTTAATTACAAGCCATTGTGAAGGGCTCCCACTGTCGACGGGTCTCTGATTATACAGTGCATTTGTCCCCACTTTCTGTAGCCTAATCAGTAATTACTACCTGCAGCTGCAGCTACAGAACAGCCTCAGCCATCTTGGGACAACAACGACAGGTTTCAGAGAACCTGGTAAAAAATCAGGTGGTTTGAGAGGTTTCACCAGAGCCGCATCACACACAAACGCCTAATAAATAAATATTAACAGTTAAACAGAGCTGAAAGGTTCCTTGTTACACATAAACAATTTTATAGTATTTGGCTGCTTCACCTGGAAGTATTTTCCTTCAGCAGATAGGTAGTTGGCCGCCTCAACACAAGACGATTTTATGGAGAAATGTTAGAGAAGAAGTTCCCAAACTTAGATCATAGAACTTATTCTTGTATCGGATCTATTTAAAAGTGTCATCACCTGGTCTGATAAAAACTCGACCATCTTCAAAAGAAAGGCTTTCAGGGAAGTTAACACTTTGATCCAACACCAATACACATGTTTTAACTTGAAAAAGTGCAATTTCTGGATAATGACTCCTCTAAATAAGACAACACGTTAACTTGTTGGAAAATTCCAAGATTGAACTGATCATCATGACAAGATATCTGCCTTTTAGCATTGTAGCTTTAGCAGAGGAACAATGACGCTCTTTGTATGATGCAACTCTGATGGTAAAATGGGACGGTTCATTAACTGTGACCATGGCAACACTGGTTTATAAATGCCACCTAAGTTCAGGCATTTTGTTTATACTGGATGGAAACTGGTATACGTATGCTACTAGCTACTATACTAAACAGTTTCAAAATATCACACAGTTAACCTCAACAATAAATTTTATAATTAGTGATGAAGATTTTCTTTAGCCACAATTACATGAAGCCAGAAATTGATTGATGTANGAGATTTTCTTACATTTACATGAAGCCAGAAATTGATTGATGTATGTACTTAAGACAAATTTAGGTTACTTACTAGCTTGTTGTTCACTCTAGCTAACTGCTATGCTGTTCCTCATGGATAGCTGTTAGCTTGTTAGCTTCAGTGGAAATATAACTTCTTACATACTGACAGTGATAACTTTTGCTTGTCAAAGCAGAAAATTTTGATTAAGATAAGGAACATAACAAGCACAATAATAAGCTAACTTAATAAATCACCAGGTATCACCGATTTAGGGCATTTATAATGTTTCTATTCATTTACCTTAAATTTTTCCCTTTTCTTTATCATTTTATTTGAAAAGCATTTTAAGCAATAAAGATTTCTATCTGCAGATCACCACAATTATAATTCATGTTTAGATATTTAACCCTTTAATGTGATACATACAGTTTCTGAGACCTTTTGCATCACTTCATAGTAAAAACTTTGCTCAAAACCATCTTGAACACAATCTGGTACTTGTCTTCTGCCTCTTTGTGGATACCTTTTGCACTACAACACCTTTGACATCACAGTAATAAGCAATAAAAAAAAAAAGAATATTTCTGTTAGTTTGTTACAGGGCCAAAAAAAGACTTCATCTTAAAAGAATTTTAATTTTCTTCCCTTTTTTTTCTCAGATTGGGTTTTAAAGGGTTAAGATGTTGGAAGTTTGAAGCTCAGGAGGAAAGAAATGTTTTGACTTTAGTTGATAATTAAAGTAATTTTTTGCATTTTTGAAAACTTTAAATGCAAAAAACCAGAAATAAAAAAAATGAAATAAAAAAAAGTTTAAACATCATAGCACATAACTGGACAGCACGGTGGGAGGGGGGATCCTCGGGCTGCATTTAGCTCCCATGTCTGATCCAACATCCCTAAGGGCAAACTATAATCTATGACTGACTACACGAGGCTGCATTCCCTTACAGAGTAAAGGACTGCAACACCTTACAGAGTTCTGCATAATCTCGAAATTCATTCTGATGAGACTTTAAATATGAATTTTAAAAATACAGAACATTTTTAGCTTGTGGTGACTGAAGAAGAGGAGCATCAGTTCAACACCTCTCAATCAGAACTTCACAGTGAATATGATGCTAGTGGAAATGGTGCAGGAGTTGTGAACCAAACAGGTAGTGTGTGCGTATTTCTGGCTATGAGTGCGTACGCAGTGTGGTTGGTCAAACCTGGCAACCTTCAGAAGTCGAGTCTGTGTCACTAGCCTGTTAATCACAACTGGTCTTGCTCCTCGGCCGCCATGAAGACGGGCTGGATGAGCTGAACATGTGTGAATGTCAGGTTAAACACCCACCAGTCGGGCTCGCTGCCCACGCTGCAGCTCCATCAGAGAACAAATCCCCCAGCAAGTAATCAGGAGCTCAAGATGAGCTGCACCACATCCCGTTTTAGCCCATAATTATGGTTAATCAGGAGGAAAGGCTTCTTTTTTATTCTCTCCAGGATTCGGTCCGTTGGATTCTTGACATCTCTCAGGAAAGTGGGATGTTTTGACAAATGTAAATGTGATTAGATAATAATTGAAGAAAAACAGATACTAAACTGTTCCAAACGATTCAGAAGAACAGGATCCATGTCAGATACAAAATCCGTTGCCTGAATGTGGCTGTCTTTGCAGATGCATACCTTCTTAGAGTGAAGAAGGACACGGAAAATGAGCACACTTTCTCTTTGGTCCATAAAAAAAACAAGTGTTTGTAGTTGTTAAAGGTTGATTACCTCTGATGTGGACAATAAAACCTTAGATCAGGTAATCAGTAGCTACATGAATGAACAAATATACTGCCTAGCCAAAGAAAGATTTTTGTTTTGGTTGGACCGCCTTTATCTCTGATTACAGTATAGCTTCTCTGTGGCATCGTCTCTAGAAGCTTCTGTAAGATTTTTCTGCATTCAGTGTTGCATTAATTTCTCTCCAGGATCTTGTATTGATGATGATCCAACCACTGCACAAAGCCTTCTCCAGCAGATCCCCAAGATTCTCCATGGGGTTCAGGTCTGGACTGTGTGGTGGCCAATCCATGTGTGAAAAGGATGTCTCCTGTTCCCTGAACCACTCTTTCACAATCTGGGCCCTATGAATCCTGGAACTGTGCCATCTGGGAAGATGGAATAACCTGCTTATTCTGTAAAATTCACGTTTTAGCTATCATTCGCGTCATTCTTTGGACACATTATGTTGCTGAACCTAGACCTGAGCCTAGACCTGAACCTAGACCTGGCCAACTGTAGCAACTACAAATCATAGACTGCCCCCACAGGCTTGTACTATAGGCATTGGGCATGATGGCTGCATCACTTCATCTGCCTTTCTTCTTACCCTGATACTGCATCACTCTGGAACAGGGTAAATCTGGACCCATCAGACCACATGACCTTCTTCCATTGCTCTTAAAGTCCAGTCTTTATGCTCCCTAGCAACCTGAAACCTTTTTTTCCATTTAGCTTCACTGATTAGAGGTTTTCTTACACCGCTGTTCAGTCCCTTGAGTTCCTTCACATTGTTCATGTGGAAATGCTCTTAATTTCACTATTAAACATAGTCCTGAGTTCTATTGTTGTCTTTCTTCCATCTGACTCCACCCAATGTTTAAGTGATCACCAATTATCATTCAGGATGTTATTCTTACCACATTTCTTCCTGGAAGACGATGGTTCCTCACTATCCTTCAGTTTTTAATGTTGGTTGGACGGTTCTGAACCCAGTTTTAGTAGTTTCTGCATCTCCTTAGATGTTTTCTCTGCTTTATGCCAATGATCTGACCCTTCTTAAACAGACTAAAATCTTTTTTTTTACGACCACAGATGTATTTTACCACATGGTTGTTTAAGAAAATGAAAGGTAATCATCCTGCAGGAATTATCCAATAGCACCTACATTTCCAAAATCAGCGTCTCTCACTTAGATAATGCCAGATTTGGATTTTTTTAATATGTCTTGAGTAATTACTTTGTTATTTATGCTTTAATATGTTTTAAAAAAATTTTAATGCATCTATATTTTCTTCACAATGAGCTGCGACCCCCTGAAATTATTTTGGGACCCTCATTTGGGTCGCGATCCCCAGTTTGGGAACCCTTGAGCCCTTTGACTGAAAAAACCTTAATATCACAATCAAAAAACCGGTAATGAAAACGCCTGAATTTTGAAAGAACTCAAATATAACTAAAACGTTTTTACGCTCTCATGAGGTGGCTTTTCGGACGTATCGATATAGAAGTATATCGTAAAAGTGTAACGGAAACCTAGCTTTTTTCTTTTTTCATAGTTACATGTCCCCGCACGTGACGTAGGGGGTCACGTGACAAGTTCTTTTCAAGTAAAGATGGCGCAATGTGAGTAGATGCAGGAGGAAACGGGAATCTTTTTACAAATAAAGAAAACAATTTGCCATCTGCCATTCTTGATAGCAACCGACTTCCTTACTTCTGTCAGTTTCTAATAAAAATGTTGTTTTCACCATTTTTTAGTCCTTATGACGAATTTCAGCAAACACCATGTGGTTCAAGCATGTGCAGAAAGAACATACATGATCATTTTTCCAGTTGATCAGATCAGGAAAAGGTTTAAACCACCAGATCGATGGGATCAGCTGAAGTGTTTACATGGTGTATTTTTATCCCGACTGGACGTTGGATCGGACCTTTCTGTGTAAACTCAGCTACGCTCAGCTGTTTTCACGTCTCTGGACTAAACAAACAAGTGATGTAAATAAAGATTTCATGTCATTAGTGTCGCCTGGTGAATCCTGAGATTTATGTCTTAAAAGTGACGACAACCTTTCTGTGTAGATACTGTCGAGATGCTATCTGGGAAGGAGACAGACGGGATAATGAGAAGAGGATGGATACATGGATGTAAGGGGAGGCAGATCACCTCTGCTGCCTTGATGGGTGTAAAGGTAGAGCAAACAGGGGGAGCATGAGGTGAGGAGGCAAAGAAGTGTGGCAGGAAAAGGAAGGAGGGATGGGGGATGGATGGAGGTGGGAAGGAGAGGAGAGAGAATGCTTCAGTGGCTCCACTTGACAGCTGAGTGAGAGGGGAAGCAGAGTGGCTACTCTATGTAATTTGTTAGCGGGTCCATGATGCATGCAGGCATGATACCACAGCATGGCTGGCGAGCACAGAAACGACTGGAGAGAGAGAAAGATGGATGGGAAGGAGAGAGGAGGGGAAGAGGAGAGGGTTTGACAGATCAGGGTACATCAAGGGAAAGATCAGGTGTAAAGAGAAGAGTGAATATAGATGGAGAAGCCAGCTGAGACTGACCCGTCTCCTGGATGAGGTTCTACATAACACCTTCACAGTTAGCAGAGATCAGCTTTAACAGCCAGAAACCAAATCAGCTTTTTATGCCTGCAGAATATATCTAGAATACTTATACTTAGAGGACTTATGGCTCAGCATGATTCAGAAAAACTTTATCAGTTAACTAGTTAAACCAGTCCAGCCAGGCCGGGACATTCTGGTTGGGTCCTGACTTTCAGGGAACTTTGACTTCAAAGGACAAAGTTCTAATTTGATAATTCAATATTTGGCCCATATTAGTTTACAAGTTAACTTAGATTAGTTAGAGAATACTACAAAAAGGTGACATCAGCTGAGATACATTCAACAGAAACCGGTCCCAGCCAATAATTGGACTGTAAAGCTAACAGAGATCGGTTAATAAAAGAAGCTGGACAGATATGAGATACGTTCAGCACCAAAAACAGCACAGATGTTTTCATTATGATCTGGTCACTGGACAAACTTTTACATCCAGGAACAGTGGTGGAACGACCAATAACTCACCTGAGAGGAAGAGGATAAGGGACACATGCACCGTGGTTGCTATCTCGCTAGGTCTCGATTTATTTTACTGGAATAATCAATCTGTTGGAAGTGGTAACAGAAGCTAGTCAGTACTGAGACCCAGATATCCCCATAACTTAGGAAACATGTTGTTAGAAAACAACTTGCAAATATCTCGAGCTTAGTTTTCTCGCCCAAAGGAACTGATTGTAATAATCATCAATATTATATATATGTATAAAATTTCTGGGTCTGAGTCAAACAAAAGTGCCGTGGAGTCCCCAAAGGCTCCATGTTGAGTTCTCTATTGTTCATCACCCACATGCTCCCACTGTTTTATTTCTTTTTTGTTTTATTTTGTTTTTGTTTTTACAGGTACACCTAACCCAGAATGCTGCTGCTTCTGTCCTCCCAAAGACCAGACAAAGTTTTCACATTTGATCCAAGCCCAGAGAGTCCGGGAAAACCTGGTGTCTGATCCAAAGCAAAATAAACTGGAAAAGACCTGGAAACTCTTTTGACACATCTTTTAATTAAGATAGATTTAGCTTTTCTTTTACTTTCTGAATAAATTCTCTCTCAGATATACAGTGATAATGATGATGATGGTGATGATGGTGATGATGGTAATGATGATGATAATGGTAATGGTGATGGTGATGGTAATGGTGATGATGGTGATGATGATGGTAATTATGATGGTGATGATGGTAATGTGATGATGATTGTGATAATGGTAATAATGGTGATAATGATGGTAATGGTGATGGTGATGATGGTAATGGTGAAAGGGGATGATGATGATGGTAATGGTAATGATGGTGATAATGATGTTAATGGTGATGGTGATGATGATGATGATGATGGTAATGTGATGATGATTGTGATAATGGTAATAATGGTGATGATGATGGTAATGGTAATGGTGATAGTTATGGTGATGATGGTAATGGTGATGGTGATGATGGTAATGTGATGATGATTGTGATAATGGTGATGGTGGTAATGATGATGTAATGGTGATGGTGATGATGATGATGATGATGGTAATGGTGATGGTGATGATGGTAATGGTGATGATGATTGTGATAATGGTAATAATGGTGATGATGATGGTAATGGTGATGATGATAGTAATGGTGATGATGGTAATGGCGATGGTGATGATGGTAATGTGATGATGATTGTGATAATGGTAATAATGGTGATAATGATGGTAATGGTGATGGTGATGATGGTAATGGTGAAAGGGGATGATGATGATGGTAATGGTAATGATGGTGATAATGATGTTAATGGTGATGGTGATGATGATGATG
>CM047992.1:26235472-26248050 GCA_026261665.1 Melanotaenia duboulayi | reverse complement strand
GGGGGGGGGTGCTGGAGGCGTTATGAAACCACCACACCTCTGTTGGTCTATCAGACTCTGTGTGCTCTCACAGTACTGCATTTTTCCTTCCCTCTGGTTCCTCTCCTGGTGTTCATCCATCAAACTGCCACTCTCTGAACATGGAGAGCTCGTCACCCCGGTGCTTAACCCCTCTTCTCTCCCTCTGCTCAATCATCCCCAGCACCTGGCCTGGATACTTGGCAGCATTTGGCCTCAGGCTGCTCAGGTACGATACCTGCTGACCTCTGAGTTGGGGACGCCGGCCCTGGTGGCACAAATAAAAAAGTCCACTCCTTTACAGCGCACCGACACCCATACTGGAAATCAGCTCCATTTTCCATCCATCACCTGGTCCAGCTCCTCCAGTCATCCCACCTACATGTCAGACCTGACTGTGCTCCACTTTCCTCCATCTCAGCACACCCCAACATGGAGACACTCCTCTCAGGTGAGATTTTTAACCTTTAAGACTCAACTAGATGCAAGAACAATATCACTTCTACCATCAGCAGCGTCTCAGGAGCGGTAGTGTGTAGCCCTGTGGGGTAAACTGTGAGGGATATTTTACCCTTTAGGTGGTCTTCCCTAGTTTTCCAGGCATTTCTATCCCGTCCAGGAGGTTTACAATCCAGCCACTAAATGTAGTTTTATTCAGAGACTCTGAATCTGGAATCTGGTAAATCCACAATGATCCATGATAACAGCATTATGTAGTACCACATTTTCATCATAAATANCATGATAACAGCATTATTTACCACATTTTCATCATAAATGTATCACTGCTATGTTGCTAAGAGACGTCTATATAGACCTGGAAATGATGATGAAGCCACTTCCTGTCAAACTTTACACCAATCAGAGAGCTTAAATTGACGGTAATGTCTTCAGGGGCCACTACAGGTTTTAGTCATTTCCCTGCTCCAACACACCTGACTGAAATGAATGGGTCTTGGTGAGGAAGCTGAAAAGCAGCTGTTGGATGGAATCAGGTGCGTTGGAGCAGGGAAACAACTAAAACCTGTAGGATAAGGGCCCCTGAGGACCAGTTTGACACCCCTGACCCTATACACAGAGTTAAACGCTACCCTTCCTGAGATGGTGTGATGATGTAAATGACCTAGCAGAGTTTTAAGGGTTAATCATGTGTATTGATCAGCAGCTTCTGGCTGTTTCTTTTAAACCAGTAATTATCAGATTTAGATTTCATGAAACACATATTTGATCATATCAGATCATCAGTCTGTGGAAACTGGCCTGGATGACAGTAATAAAGACAGCATATTAGTATCTAATGACTGGTGGGGGGTGCTGTGGTGAGGTGTGGGGGTTGGAAGGAGGTGCTTAGAGCCAAACAATGCTGCCTCCTATTTCCTCGGCTTCAATTAAATGGCTTGTGACAGCACGCGCGTGAGGGCATATCTGCTGCGCGCCACTTGACTCCCGTCATTAGGGTGCGATGGTGCCAGGCTACAGCAGTTTTATTAGCGTATTTTTAGCAATAATAACCAGCTGGTGAACGGAGATGGCTGTGAAAACCTTCGGGGGGGGGAGTCTGAGGCCTCTTTACAGTGAGGATGATTAAAGCATAGCATGAAAGCAGAACAATGAAGAATGATGTTCAGTCTTCTAATAAAGGATGATGAAGCAGAGGAGCATCATGCAGAAATGTTTGCATGTGTGATTCTGACACAGCTTCTTGCAGCTCGTCTTCAAGCATCTGTTGATTAGCGACGAACAAAGAAGTACGAAAGGTAAAACGTGTCAGAGTAAGTGTCTGCTGAGTCTCCTGTCGATTGTGAGTCTAATTAAAAAAAATGCTAATCATAGGGTGCGTTTGTCTCAGGTTTTCTGCTCCGGGCCGTCAGCTGCAAACAAGGCTTGCAGGAAGGAGAATTACTCCACATCTGTTCCTTTATCTCAGGCACCGGGCCAAACTGAAAAATGGATTTCTGGTCGCCGTCGATCTGCATCATGATCAGGAAGCTATGTTGCTTAGAGCGCCATGATGGCCGGCGCTCGGTCTGGCCGAGCAGGTGTGCAGACGAACCAGAAGTACTCTGATTACTGCCTGCTGCTGAATGCTTGGCCGTAGAAATACATCCACTTACTCTCAGAGTTACTTCAGAAAGTTCTGATTACTCATGAGACGGCTGATCAAAACTTTCCTCCGTAAGTCTGAGAACATAAAGTTTTTTTACCCGGAAATTTACAGAAACTCCACCTGTGAATCGTCCATGAACAGATCTGTTTAGTTCAAATCATGTTTAACCATAAATAATATGCTGATATTACATATTCACACATCCTCAGTAGCTTTAAATATATCCAAACATCTAAATAAAAGATATGAACTTTAATACATATTTTACTGTATTTATTTAAAAACATTCATTTATTACTTTTATATAAAACACTGAAATAAAACAATATTATTCATGTTTAGTAGAAACTAAAAGTACAGCATGAAGAAGCAGAAATGCCTTAATAATAAATAAACATTTAATATAAAAATAATTTAGCATTTTTTTAAACTGCATTCATTTATTGTGGTTTTTAATATATTTATTATTTTATTTATACTATGACTAATACATGAAAATGCGTGTAAGACCTAACCTATTACAGTTAGAAATGAATGATTCTGTGTTCTTGCTTTAATGAACTAGTTTATTTATCTGCACATTTGTTCATGTTGTTGTTGTTTTCATTAAATTATGTGTATTTATTTATGCTCCTGTGATTGACAGGTGACCCGTCCGATGGATGGGTGGGTGGATAAAGATATAAATGTATATAAAATAAATTTACACAAATTAATGTGACAATTCTTTGTTAAAATGAATTGAAAAGATGTATAATAATATGTTCATTCATTTAAATATTTCATCATGTCCATATATGGACACAGTTAGTGTCTGTTGCAGCAAACACACCTGTTCAATGCTGGTGACACATCTGGAAGCAGGTCTGTAGAAACGCCTACAGTACCTACCTGCTGACACTGTAAAAAATGTGCAAGGATAAAGAAGCATCTGCTAATAATAAAGGTCCTAATTAAAGGTGTTGTGTTCAGCTGCAGTTTATCAGTTTATTTTGTTATTTGTTCATTTATGTTTGTCTCCGTATGCATGACAGAGTCAGAATATTTACAGGAAGCTGGTGTAAACACCATTAAAATATGTTGATTTGTTTTTCTATCTTGACTTCAGGTAATTTTATAGTCTGCAGGTGTTGTTTTTTCCCCTGGAATAATGTCATCATTAATTACAACTTGTTTTAGGTAAAATGTGCCCAACATATTAACAGTAGATCCGACTGGTCTGAGCTCATCCAGTGATTCCCACTCGGCCAACATTCCCGTCGTAATTCCACTCTTCTTCTGTGTTTCTGTTGTTAGTGTCTGCAGCTGCAACACTCGTTTCCTGACGGATCATTACGCCTTCATGTCATTTCATCTCATCTTTCCAGGTGATGTTAGCGGCTGCTGGTAACTCCTGGCTGGGAGCAAACCCGTCTTCATTACAGGAGTCTAATGAGTGGAAATGAAAGACGATGGATGTGTTGGCTGTTCAGGCTCGGCTGGTTCTGTATTGTGTTCACTAATGACACATTCTCCTGTTTTAACTAAACTCCCTTCCACATGCCTTCTGACTCATTACATAACAACCTGGATGTTAAAAACTCATCTCCGTCTTCATGTGTCACTCTTTTGTTCTGGACTTCGTGTTTTCATCCTGTTATAATAAAGGCCTTAAGAAAAAAAAAACAAACGCTGTCATTGATGCACATTTAAGCTCTGACGCTGAAGTTACCAGACTCATCGTTTTCAGGCTCTGGTTCAGGCCCCGTTTGATGCTGGAATCATATTTAAATCAAGTAATTAACATACCTGACCTAAAACCAACAAACAGACAAAAAAGCTAATAAATTATTAAAATCTACCACGTCTCCCTCTCCTGCTTCTCACCGTAGCTCAGAGACAATGATGTTTCCTGCTGCAGTTATTTCTAAACGCAGAAGCGGCCGTCTGGACTTCTAGGTTCAGAGTTTCTACACGGGAACAATTGTGGCTTAAATTAACCTTGTATTTTATTTGATTTTATAACCTATTTAATTTTAATTCTATTTTAGTTTCTTTTTTATTTTATTAGTTCATGTTTTAATTTAATTGGATTTTTTTCTTCATTAAACTTTCCATGTTCTATTTGCAAGTGTAGGAATCTACTATAAGACCCTGAGGCCCAGTAATGGACATGTAAGTTAAATGAATTAAATAAATTAAAAATATTTATTCATCCCACAGATAAAATAAGATGAGAACATTTAAGGCTAATTAGATGAATTTATTATTTCATGAAGCAGCAGCTGGTTACTGTCTTTTACAACTAAAGTATGGCTGGTGTTAGCAGAGCTAGCTGTACCACAAGCTAACAGAACTAACCTATGCTAACCATATGCTAACAGGGATGCTAATTCACACATCTAACATATTTTTTTCACTTTCCCAAAATTTATTGAGGATGTCAATGAATTCTGATTTTCTTTTCCCTCTCTGAATCATGTTGAAGACAAACACTTTTCTAATATCTGTTTAATAAAAATTAAGCTGCAGCTAGCAGCTTATTAGCCTAGTTTAGTTTAGCGTGAAGCAATAAAACAGCTAGCTTAAATTGTCTTACAGCAGATTAAACTTTTTGCTTCATTATTGAATTTGGGACAAAGGTTTTTTTTTTTTAAAACATGAAAGAAGCATTTTAAATGATATTACCTCAGTTTAGCCTCAGATTTTGTTTTTTTTAATCATGAACAGAAATGTGTCCGTCACATTAGTCTAATTTAGACCAAAACATTGTTTACTTCAATTACATGTGCTCATCATGGTGCTCTGTGAATTTTACAGTTGAAGCGTTGCTGGCGACCTGTACAGGTGTACCTGCATGTCGCCTGCTATCTGCCGGGATAGGCTCCAGACAAATAGAATATGCAGTATAGAAAATGAATGAATGAATAAATGAAGAATTGTTTGTCTCGTCCTCAGAAATGAACACTATGCAGCTACAGCTGCAGTATTCCAGTAACCAGTAGGGGGCAGCGTAGGGACCAGTTAGACCAGATGGAAGGTCACAGGGTGGACAGGGTAAAGATGGAGAGACCCATCCAGCATCTCTATCTGGTCTGAGTTCTTTAATGCGCAACCTGCTGCTATCCTCTGGTAACAACCATAGTATGAAAGCCAGGATGAGGACAGTCACACTGAAGATGGAGCTGATTGGCTACGAGGACCAGAGATTAAACAGGAAGTTTCCTCTGGTTTAGCCCTAAGATTTATTGTTCCTCTATAAACGTCTTGTATTTGTATTTTTACTTCCTATAAATCATGAACGTATAGCAGAAAAATAAATGCCTACATAATTTAATTAGAAAGAGTTAATACTTTAATTTTACTCTGCATCTTAATCTGTAAAGCTGCTGTAACAGTGTAATAATGGTGGGATCAATAACGTATGCCTGATTTAACCTTTTAGACTTGTCTACATGTCTGGAGACATATGACCAGTAAAATAACATTTTCACATTTTAAGTAAATAAAGAAATTAAAAAGAAAAATATTGTGTTCAGTGTTGTGGCATTTCCATATTTAACTATATGCCGTTAACGGTAATGTTTGTCCTCTTAAGAGACCAGTTTTCATCTGCCTCTTTGCACCACTTTGTCTTCAGATTCAGACACAGATGTGTCCTACCTGATCCTCAGGTATCTGTTTGTACACCAGCACCAGATACTTGTCTGAAGATAAATTGTCCTTTGACCTCTGTATGAACCACCAGCCCGTGCTGGGTGATAACTCACGACCCGGTGGACCGGTGGATCATCCATCTCTCACACCGGTGAGGATGGATGTGATGATGAAACACTCACTTGCTGCTTTTCAGATGGCCCTGAAGTCACAGACGTGACAAATGACCCAGAGGGAGAGAGCCGGGCTCATCCTTCAGCCTCCTAGTTCAACACCAGACCTGAACGGTAACCCAGGGAACCAGAACCAACTCAGGACCAGCTACCAACAGGAAGCTGTCTCCACAAGGTCACTGAGGTTACATGAGGCAGATACTGAACCACAGCTGAGAAACAATCCAGATCAACGCATTAACCAGCCCGGAGACTAATCAGACATCAAACCATCCGGGCCTGAAGCCCGGGAATTCAAGCTCCTTCTCCAAGCAGGGTCACATCTAACAAGAAAACCTAAATCTAAATCTGTTGGCCCCTTCCTGCAGCTCAAAGAGCAGAGGCAGAGTTAATGTCTGGGACTGTTAATTAAAGTCAATTGAATTTATTTTTTTTTCATTTTCATTCATTTTTTTTTATCTCTTTTGGTGCAAGTCATATGATGGATTTGTTTCTAACTGGACTAGACTGAACTGGACTGTGTCTGTAAGCTCCGGCCGACACCTGGATCCCGGAGGTGGCCACGCTGACTTGCACGAGCTCCTCCGTGGTCTTGTCTGACAGCACAGTGTGCACATGCAACACACGCATGTTCCTGCATCCCTCTGTGTGATGCTCCACTCCATACCAGACTCAGATGAGCACCTCCCTCCTCATCCACCTGATGGTCCATTCACATTAAAATGAACTTCCATCACGTTAACAGAGAGCAGAGAACAAAGCACAAGCTGTCCACAGCAGGAGGATTATCTCTGCAATTGTCAGAGCTATTATCATTAACCCCCCCCCAACTCTACAGTAGGGTTAGGCCTCTAGGATCAGCTCCATGCTGTTATTCTGGACATCGTGTGAATTCTGGAAACCACTGACACTAATTTGCATTTGACTTTTTGTAAAATTAAGAAGCTATAAACACATTTACATAAACCATTTTTTAAAATTTGTTGCCCCAGTAAGGTTTAAAACTAGAGCCAGTGAAATTCTGTTTGGGCCCCATAAAGGCTGGAGCCAGCGCTGCACATCAGGAGCATGTTTACATGGACATATTCAGATTAAATCTTATATTAAATTTAATCTGAGACTAGTTTCTAACGGCTTTATTTTTTCTCCCAGTTTAAACTGCATTGTACAGCAGATTTTTGCTAGAACTTAATGCCTGGGTCTAAACGTGCACATGAAAACAGGTTCAATGAAGGCAAACTGCTGAATCAGGTGTTGATGATTAGAGAGAAAAAGCTGAAGCTAATCCACTGCAGGACTTTTCCAAAGTGACTTCCATCCTACCTCGTATTTAAATCTGAATTGTCCATCTGTTCCTGTATCTCAGGGACAGTTTCAGCCTCCAGATATCCTCCTTCTTTGTCCTTTACGCCAGGCAACATCCTTAGCCCTCTGGTGCTACACATCCTTCACCCCTCACCAACAACTTGGTTCTGAAGCACCACTGACAGGGAGGCAGAGGAGGGGGTGGGGATGAAAACTCTCCATTATGACAAAGCCCATCCAAGCAGACCCATGCCAAAGCACCATGTGTGTTCAAACAATTCAACTGAATCCGACTGATGTATACTCAGGCCTTATCTCGGGGAAGCCAAATACTCTGAGCTATCAGAGGTGATGGATGAGTGATTGGAACTCAGAGTTTTTCAGGTAAATGCAAACACATCTATTACGCTTCACCACTTCAAGCTGTACAAATCAAAATCAGGGGAGCACGGAGGAAAATAAACATGATGGCGTGTGACTGAGTTGGAAAACAGGACCTCGCATATCTCATGGATCAGCTTTTTTTGGGGGGTGGGGGGTGGACAGCTTGACCACTGTCGGTAAATTTTGTGTCGATCTGCACAGTTAATGCAGGCAAAGATTTTTTTAAATACTTTTTGATGGATGGGAAAGATAAGCCTGTCTCCCTCTACTTGCAGGAGCCCCTAAAGGATGATGGAATCGATGGATGAGAGAAGGATTTACTGTGGGGTGAAGAAGGGGAAAAACTGTTATTTAATGCTTGCATGTGAGCAGAATAATGAGGCAGCCAGGAAGCGCTCTTGCACCTGCTCATCATTATCAATGCAATAATCTGCCATTAAGCAATTCTAACAGCCACGCGGGTCTAAAACACTCTGGATGAGATGTGTATTTACCAGTGACTACAAATCACCCGCCATCAGATGTATTTGCATAGAGAGGACAGAATGCTCTTGACCCCACCAACAGAGTGATGTGAAATAACAGAGCTACAGTTTATTCTGTTTTACTGGTGGCACCAAAAACCTTGGAGTAAAAGAAAAACTCTAATACTTTACATCGGTTGTCTTATTAAATAATAAATAATAAACAGTCATTCTATATTTATTGGCTTCAACAGGAGATAAAGATAAATCTGATTTTATATTTCTTTTTCATTTTTTAATTATTTTGCATAAAAACACTGCTTCTTATTTCTGTTTCCAGCTTATCATTAAATTTATTTTTTTTTCTGGGAACACGTAGCTTTAGCCTCAAGTTGTTAAATGTAAAATCTTTATTTTCAACACTTCGAAAAGACCTGGTATGCAGTTTTTCATATTTAACTATAAGCTGCTGTAACAGTGTAATACTGGTGGAATCAATAACGTACGTCTGATTCTACCTTTTAGACTTTTCTACATGTCTGGAGACATATGACCAGTAAAATAACATTTTAACATTTTAAATAAATAAAGAAATTGAAAAGGAAAATATTGTGTTCAGTGTTGTAGCATTTCCACATTTAACTATATGCCGTTAACAGTAATGTATATTCACTAGCCAGGGTGTGGCTTGTGCTGCCTAAATTTCATCATTTAGCTAGCACGAGCCACGCTAATTTTTGCAAGCAGGCTCAGCTAGCAAACTGTGTTCTGTTTTCAACTGCTGCTTCAAAAACAAGTAAAGATTTCAGGTGTAAATATATGCTGTTTGTCATGTTCACCTTTTTGCTAAGTCATGTAATAACTACAGGCTTATTTTTTCTTTTGTTTGTGTTTCTTTTTGGAGCTACAAACTCATGAAAGTACTAGAAGCTAACTTTAGTAGGAACTACAAGCTAACTCATTTTGGAACTAAGCTTAGTTTAGTAGGAACTAAGCTAACTTATTTTGGAACTAAGCTAACTTTTGTAGGAACTACAAGCTAACTCGTTTTGGAACTAGACGCTAACTCATGCTAACCCTCTATGTGATAATGGACTATAGTGTTAGAAGAGCAGAAAATTAGCTTCTCAGATTCATGTTAATGACCAATAAAAGATAGTGATTCTGTGTTGTCGTCAGTTTTAATTGTGCAGATGAAGATTAAAAGAAGTTCTCAGGTGAAAAAGACCTGGTTCACTGTCTCTACATTTTCACTTAGTAAAACACAGGTGTAGGATATACCCACCCTCCAAAGAGAGGTCTCTGGAGAGGCCCTCTTGTTAAAATGCTCTATCTTATTAATTTAAATAAATGCTGTTAGCACCCACCCTTTTTTGTCCAGCCCCCTGCAATAAGAAGTGTCTTTTCTTGGCTTAAGTCCCCTTCATTAACGTTATCTCAAATAAGCACCCAGTCTGATGGCGAGAGAAGGGACGGCGAGCGTTTAAGCTCCTTCATCCAATTTTATTATTCCATATGAGGTGGCGTATCAGTGCCAAGTATGCTATGTCAGCACATGGCGGCTGTTCTGTGGTGAGGCCGAGGCATTACGCCAGTCCAGACAGAATCACCAGCTAAAGACAACCACCTCTTTCTGATTTTCATTTAAATGCACTCAAGGGGAGCTTAACCAACTCATGGCTGAGAGATTTTTAAAATCAAATTCCTTATGAAATGTGTTTTTTACAGCAGCAGACCATCATGTCGTGAATAAGCCCAGACATGCCAGAGGAAAACAATAGCAGAGTGTAAGCTGCTGAAATGAGAGGAGTAAAAAAAAAAAAAAAAACAGAGTGATGAAGACAGAAACAACAGAAGACATGAAAGAGAAGCATAAAGAAATGAGAGGGCTGAGGAGAGAGAGAGAAACTACCGACCGTCAAATGATCTGGCCTCTCTCCAGGCATGATGACTCAGGGATGATGGCACAGTTAGAGCTAATTACCATCATAAACTGGAGAAATGTTTTCCCACTATGATGTGTGGGGAGCTTCCACGCTGCTGGCAGGACTTTACTTTCCACACCACAGTTTGTCTTCATAGCACTTTATAACAGAAGAAGTGATGAGCTGCATGAATCAACAGATATGACTTTAAATCTCCTGCAGCATGTAATTATCAGAGTTGCTTTAATGCAACATGAAGATGAAACAAGCCCTTCTGTTTCTGTCTGGCCGACAGTAAAAAGGATCATTTAGCTGCTATTTAAAGAAAAAGACAATAATTCCAATATCTTTTCAGAAAAATTGTTTTTATAGTTAATGTCACATAAACATGAATCTAGAATTAAGCATAAAGGTTAAACCCACATTAAATATAGAAATATAACAGGGAAGCTGATCAGCTTTGTGCACACAAAAATGTTCAAAATGAAAAAAATATACAAAACTATTATGTTTCAAATATCAGCTGATTAATCTTAGTCTTCTTTTGAAGACCCCACCCGGGGAGCAGACTGAAAACATAAATCTGTTGTGATTAGACATGAAATTTCTTCTGTCAAATATTTGCTGAATCCAGGTAACAAGACGTGAGGACGTTTTCATTTTCACTCGCATTAATCATCTAATTACTTCAACATCTGCAGCATGAGGATTTTATCTCTACTTCCTGTCAAAATAAATTAAATTTACTTTCACATCCTTTCAGAACATGTTAACCCAATGTGTGTGTGTGTGTGTTTTTTAACATATAAAACACATTTTGTACAGAAATTGTACATGTTTTACAACATTTTTATAGTAATATGTGGAAACCATGTCGATTACCCTGTGAAATCTGTATATATATATATATATATATAAACATACACACACACGCACACACACGTATATACACACACAACACACACACTTGCATTAGCTGACCTTTTGCTCTGTAAATTTCTATACCATTATTCATAAACTTCTCATTGATATAGATGAAACAATTCAAATAATTATAATAAACAATAACGGTACTCTCATATAGTCCTGTTTCTCAAATTATCCCTCGAAGTGGATAAATAGCTAAATAGAGACAAGCGCTTAGTTACAAATCTTCCTATTTATACCTCTTAAATATCTTTAAGCTTTATTTTAAACTGGTGTATGTTTGAACATTATTTCATGTCCTAGCTGCCCATGCGGATTGTTCCTTTTTGGAATAGGACTAATGAATACAATGAACTTTGTAGTTATTACCCCAAACCCTGTGCACAGTATGTTAAATATGGTGAAACCAGTGAACAATGAAGAATATGGTCCAAAACCTGCTTTGCTCTGTATAATACTGAAATAGACAGTTTAGCATGTACATGACTTCCATGAGTTTATTTTGTCATCAATTATTACTCTAAGAAATTTAGTCTTAACTGTAACTGATCGTCTATATTTTTACAGCAGTTTCCATATTACATCATATTTGTTTTATTCAGGTTTAATGATCGTTTGTTTCTGTCAAACCAGATTTCTAATTTATTGATTTCTTTATTGATATCATCCAAAAGCTGTTTTCATTATATCCAGAACAAAAATATTTATATCATCAACAAATAAAATGAACTTAAATAACTTAAAAAAACTTGCATCTATTATTATACAGAGCGAAGAATTTAGGCCCCAATACTGACCCCTGGGGGACACCACCAACGTCCAAACATGAACAAAAATCACTTACTTACTTACTTTAATAACTTTGGATCCACAGTTAATGCCAAACCTCTGACTCCGTACTGTTCCAGGCTGTTTACTAGAATAGTTTCATCAATCGTGTTAAATGCTTTTTGTAAGTCAGTGAACAACCCGACTGCATATTTCTTCTGATCTATAGCGCCTCAGCTAATTCTGTTATTGCAGGTGATGTTGATCTACTTGATTGAACCCATAATGATTGTCAGTGCGCTGTGCTTTTAAAGAAATACTGTAAGGTTTATCTACTATTTTTGAAAAATTGTGGAAGTAGAGACACGGGTCTAGTTCGTAAAGTAGTGTTTGTTCCCAGTCTTATAAAGAGATTTGACTGTTGGTAAAAGAGGAAGCATTATTACGTCAGAGGGAATTCACAGTAGATTTATATTTCAGTCTGCACTCACAAAAAAAAACAAAACAACTCAAAACAAAACACACGTTAGAGTGAAATAAAGGTTTAGGTATTATAAAAACTTCTACATATTTTAGATTTGCACACATGTACATATTTCCTCCACTGGCTCTGATATTATAGTTATTCTACTTTATTGTATTTTATTTTATATTTTTCTTTTACTGATCTTATCTTTGATTTTCTTTTTCTTTCTTGAGGTGCAGCAGCAGTTTCACTGTTCTCTTTAACAGCAATGAATCTGATTCTGATGTGTGTTGAGTAAATAAGCAAAAGTAGAAATTAAATAACTGAGCTGGACATTGTTACACAGATAAACTNGCAAAAGTAGAAATTAAATAACTGAGCTGAACATTGTTACACAGATAAACT
>CM047992.1:26217173-26232872 GCA_026261665.1 Melanotaenia duboulayi | reverse complement strand
AATAAACTGCCTTGCCTTACCTAATAATACATCCTTCATCATCATCCATCTAACAGCTAAACTGGATTTTTATGCGTCTTTTAGACCCTGAAATTCTGGAGGAAGGTGTATTATTGCTGATATGACGTCACCATGGGGACCAGATGAAGTGGTTTCCTCAGACCAGGAGGTCTGGAGAGACAAGATGTTTTTATTAATAAAAAAAAAGAAACTAAAGTTTTTATGTCTAGGAAATGAAAATATTATAGACATGCTTTTTATATTATTGATCAAAAACTACTGGATCATTTTGTCTGTGTTTTTAAATAGAAATCTTCATCTTATCTCTGTGGATCAACACCAGAACTTTCATTGATTCAGCTTTAATAAAGCTAAATATTTACTATTCAAGCCGATGTTGGAATTTCCTGCTTTTGCTAAAACAAAACGCAATAAAAATCATCCAACTGGACTTCGCTTCAGATGCTGAATATTTTCACGTTTTTCCAGTGATGGTTTAACACACACCATCAGTTCCTCGTATTGATCTTTTCATCGATGCCTCTAAAAACTGCAGAGGTTTCTGGGATTTTTTATTTTTGTTTTTTTTTGTTTTTTGTTTTTGTTTGTTTGCAGCAACATTTTTTTCTATTAAACAGAAAATGGAATAAATAAATAAATGGGTGAAATAAGCTGGAAATGATGACGCTTTAAATGAACAAAGCTAGTCGGAGAGCTAGAAAAGGAAAAACAGTCAGAAAAAAAAAATCATTCATGCTTCTGAGAAGAAACCAATGGAAATCTCTAATTTTTGACGAATTTTCCACTTCATCCTGCTCCAGAAGCTTCCAGGAAGCAAACCCGAACATTCCCAAATCAAATAACGTCCCAGCGTCACGTTCCAGCCACAAAGACGATGATTAATCAGTAAGGCAAATTTCTGGAGGCTGGAAGCAGCTCTGAGGACTGACCTCTGACCTCTCCGTCCCCGGCGAGGTCGGGACGGAGCGTCCTACAGCCAGATCTTCTGCTCCGCCGGATGTCAGACAGCTGGAGAGGGAGAGGAAGATGGGACCGGGCTCCACCGCCCCTTTAGTGTCTCGTGTGTGAGGCGACCCTGTCCTCCGAGCTCTGACCCCTCGTCTCTCTGTCCAGCTTCCAGCACAACCAGAGCGTAAATATAAATGAGAACACTTGGTTTTCCACGTTTCCCCCTCGGCACTGATATCCTGAAGTGGCGGTTAATGCTGAGAACTGCAGCTGGAAAATAATAAAAATGTCCCTGCTGCTTATTTTGGTGAATAAAAAGCAAAGTGTGATAAAAGAACGAAGGTTTTGTCCATGTAGAAACCAGGGCCTGCCACGTCTGCCTGGTGGTTTTATTTCTGGAAGAAATGAGTCCCTGATCCGTAATCTTTACTCGACTTTTTTTTTCCTGCATCCAAAACTAAGCAAAGAGAAAAGAAAGGAATGAAAGCTGCAAGTCCACTAATAATCTGCAGCCTTTTCAAGCCATTAATCCCTAAATGCCACCAAATAATCCCTCCATTTTTCCGCCTTAAGGTTCAGAAAAATGATTGCGTGGAAATCTCAAGATGACAATCAGCTGGTATTTAAGATGAAGCAGGATGATGATGATGATGATAATGATGGGTCCGGATTAAACGTAATATGCGGTCCAGTTTGAAGTGTTTTATTTAACAATCTGACTCCTGCTGCTCCGGACTCGGGGGCCCCTGAACTGGCCCCTAATGTCCCGTATTATCAGCATGAATCAGCAGTGCTGATGAATTAGGCCTGTCAGCTAACGTGCGCGCGTTTGTGTGACACTTATATGCAAAGCTTAATGTTGTGGAACCAATTCTGTCGTTTCCATTATGTAAATACATTTTCCCCTCAGCACCATATTTTATGTTTTGTCTCCCTTGTCTCAATTACTTGGGCTATTAAAAATCAAGAGGTTATGGAAATGAGGCGCAGTTGTCTGTTTGTAGTTTGATGACATGTGCAAAGTGTTTATGAAAGCTCGTTATGCATTCAATTCAACGTCAACACGCTGCGAGCGTTCATCCATATTCCACAATGCAACGAAGGGGCACCTCGGTGTCTTCCAGCACCAGCGACACACATCAACTTTCCATCTGGAAACAGAAATGACAATAATTCACGTGATGCTTCCTCTCTGTGATGGAGGAAGATGAAGAATCATTTATCAGCCTGATCATTCACCGTTTGGTTGGGTGTTAATTAAAACATTTAGTTTAGCTGTAAAGAATCTGAATCTTTACAGAGGACGTCTTGATTTTTAAAATGTTATTTTGCAGTTTTTCCTCATGGAATAAATCCGGTTAATATTACACAACAGATAAAAAGAAAAAGAAGAAAAAAAAAAGGGAAAAGTCTCAAAGGTGGACGTGTTTCATCATGTCTTCTTTTTTCTGCTGCAAATGTTATCACTGCAGAAGGCTCACATTTAGTTTACCATGGACCCGGTCAGCATCACGGACCCGGTCAGCATCACGGACCWGGTCAGCATCAYGGACCCGGTCAGCATCACGGACCMGGYCAGCATCAYGGACCCGGTCAGCATCACGGACCCGGCCAGCATCATGGACCCGGTCAGCATCACGGACCCGGTCAGCATCCACCCCAGAGCAGATCCAGAAGGATTGCTCATGTCTCTTCTTATTGTGAATCTGATTGTTTTACAGCTTGTCTAACACACTGACTTCCTCATAGATCTGAACCACAGACTGAGGAAACAAATAAGTAAATAAAACTGGTANCAGACTGAGGAAACAAATAAGTAAATAAACCTGGTAAAGAAGAGAAAAAAAAAAAAAAAAAAAACACAAAAAAAAACAAAACAAAAAAAAAAACAACTGATGCTATTTCTTANAAAAAAAAAAAACAAACAAAAACAACTGATGCTATTTCTTGTTTTTCTCTCCTTGCTGCCAAAACCTGAGAAGTGTGAGAAGAGGTGGAAATTAGAGGAGAAATGATCAGGATTATTTCTCTTGTTTCAGAATTTAAATTAAAAAGTAAATGCAGAATATTTTCCTGCAGTTTTGTGGAAGATGAGGTAAAACTACAAGTCCCGATAATTAAAAATCTCATAATTAGAAAGCGAGAAGAAAGATGAAGTGAATCCAGTTCAGGCTTAAAAACCAGGAGTGGAACTGGAAGCAACTCTCCTTGTTAATCAGAGGGAATTAGTTGAGTTTTCGGGGAAGCTCTTTGTGCGGACAATAAACGCAACAGTCAGAAAACTTTACGGACGGCGACGCTGCGTCATTTCAAGCCGCGAAGCTCTGCGGCTCGTTGTGTTTCCATCGACCGAGGAGGACACATTTCTGCGGCCGGTCAGGATGAGCCAGCCGTGGGATGCGCGAGGCTGCGGGGCAAACGAGAGGCTGGAGCTGCGGCCGCGGCCGCGGCTGCCGCGCGCTCCGCCGAGGTGCGCAACCCCTCCGACAGGAAAGGAAAGGACAAAGAAGTGGTGTAAAGTTTTACCTTTTCTCTTCGGCCTCCTCCTCCTCCTCCTCCTCAGCTTGCACCGGACCTGCCCGCCCTGAGCCCCCGACGCGCGGCTGCTGTTCCCAAGTACGGATGCCATCCGCGCGAAGCAACTTGGACCGGTTCGCCTCTCCTTTGTACCTGCGTCGCCTCCGCTGCTCTCCCAAAGCGTTGCGTCCTCCGCGTTCACCTCCTTCCTCTGGTTATAATTATTAATATCAGGATTCCTCCAAACTGTGGAGGGGGTCTTTTCTTGGTGTATGAGCTCAGAAAGTCCAGCTCGCGTGCAGCTCGCGGACGGACGGACTGCCTGCGGCGCCGCGCGGCAGCTCTCTGCGCTCCGTCTGCTCTCCGCCAGCTCCGCCGCGCCTCTGCAGAAATTTGGGTATCAGCCACTTTAGACTCAATCATGCAGGACGTCTGTCTATTTGCTGCCGGGATTTCTAATTAGGGTCCAATCGTGTTTGTTCCGGAGGTGTGACATCAGCAGCAACACCCACCAGCCCACACCCCTTCCTCACCCGCTGCGTTTCAAACCGCTTTTCACGCACTTTTCCTGCACTTTTTTGGCACTGCGGGGGGGATGCATCCTCTGGGGGTCACAGGTCAATCTGGAGAAGTGTTGCTCATGGGAAGGTTCGGCATCAAATCTGGATTTTCTCATTCTTCTTTTACTCTTCTGAGACGCAGAAAGAGAGAAAATCCTGGTCAACTTTGATGCGATGGTGCAGAATTTCTTTTACCTTCAAGCTGAAGAGCAAACGAGCAAACGCTTTTTATGGTAAGAAATTAAAATGAAACATTTGCTTTCTGTTTTCCATTTCTTTTATTTGTTTTTATTTTATTTATTTATTTTTTTGGAAACCCAGTTCCAAAAAGTTGGGATGCTGTATAAAATTAAAAACAAACTCCAATGATTTCTAAAAATCATCAGGTCATTTCTTATTCCCAGTAGAAGTTAACACTGTAAAGCCCAAACCCATAAATAATTGACAGAAAATTCCAATTCTTTGAAAATGGAACCTTTATTGGTCCTTTTGAAAAAAAAAAGTTTGGAAATATCAGTGTCCATAAGTTTTCATTTGTATCATTTGATACATCCGGTCACAATGGTCAAATGTCCTTTTTTTGTTGAACTAACAAATATCAACACTGGCAGAAAGATGAACATTACACTTATTCTGACTCATTTTGTGCTTCACAACCTTTTTATCTGCACAATAGACATGGGAGAAGTGGCCTGTGCAGWGCTTGCATCTTTGTCATGTTTCCCATGTTGGGAAATGATCAAGGCCATCCTTTCTGACATCAGGGGGCACCCCAGTGGTTTTCCTCTTGTGGGGGGGTGTTGGTGTTTCTTCTGGAGAGGATAGTGGTCTGTGAGAGAGGTGCCAACAGAAGCCTGAACCATTCTCAGCGGCAGGGGTTTCTGCTTGGGGTCCAGTTTTTCCAAATCTCTTCTGTAGCGTATCCATGCATTGATCACTGCCACCATAACAGTGTGCCACCAGATGTATATGTACCATCTTCAGGATCTGAAGCTGAACTTGTAAAGTGCAGATAGCATGTCAAGAAGATCCACACCTCCCACAAACTTGTTACATGTGTCAAAGATGGCTGGTCTGRGRACCATTATGTRGGTTTTGACTTCCGATCCCAACGCTTCACATTGCCCAGTGGTTCAATGCCAACAAAAGAAGAGAGCAGGTTCACAGCTTTGTTGTCATGCCATCTTACGATAATGATGYCTTCCTGGGTCACTCCGAAATCAAGAGACCCTCTTCCTATTTTCTTCATTTCTTTCTCATCTATCAGCTGGCAGTTCTTAACCCTGTTCATTGGGACTGTCCCTATGTAGATTCCTCTTTGTTTCAAGTGCTCCACCAATGGAACTGATATAAAGAGGTTGTATGCAAAATCTGTGATTTCTTCCTGCTGGAANCCCTGTTCATTGGGACTGTCCCTATGTAGCAGATTCCTCTTTGTTTCATGTGCTCCACGGAACTGATATAAAGAGGTTGTCTGCAAAAACTGTGATTTCTTCCTGCTGGAAGGGTTTGAGGTCATTTTCAGGACAACCTCTCCGGTAGCACCAACATCAGATTTCTCTTTATCAGGATTTCCTGCCCCTTGAGAAATGTCAAAGTCATAAGCCACTTTGTCCAGCTCGTCCCCACGTCTTGAAACCCCACTTGTGAGGTTTTCCTGGCATGTAGCATCGTAGATGTGGCTTTCCTTTGAAAAGACACCATAATTTCATCAACAGCTTGACATTCTTCAGGAGGTACACAAAGAAAGCGTTGCAGTAGTTTCTCAAACCACGGCCTGAGTTTCCACATCTGGATCTGGATCTTCCTCATCATCATTACTATCTGTGTTCTCCTCAGTTCTTGCAGGAGGGGTCCTTTCCCTCCTCCTCCTCATCATCATCATCTTCCCCTAGCTGCTCAATGTCACTAGCATTTCCATCCAGAATCATTTTCAGAACTTCTTCAACGCTGTATTTTTTTGCCATCTAAAAACATACACACATGCAGACACATAAAACAGGTTATAGTGATTGTTTTTATATTGGTCAGTTTTCAGTGAAAATCTGTAAGCAAAAAAAAAGGTTACTAGCTATGGCGCCATGGTAAATTATAGCGTAATCATGGTATAACAAGTTGCATATTCTAAATGTGTGGTGTACCAAATTATGTAGTTTAAACATTTAATCAGTTAATTTGAAAATGAAAAGACTGTATGTTGCTTGATGACATGTATAATTCATGAAATTCAATGAAATGACATTTTACTGATTTTGAGTTACATGACCTTATATATCCACTGCATCAAAATTGATACACACATTTTTCACATGGTTTTACTAAAACGAAAATGATAAAATACTAAGTAATTTCACATTGCATTAACTCAGTAACTGTTGATATTTATGTTTCAGTAAAAATCAGAATGTTCTTCTTACCATAACATTTTCAAAATTGACAAAGTTCTTCCTCAAAAATCACGAGTGTGTCATCTGCTCGAGGCTCTGGAATACCCTCTGGTGAATTAATGCCTGCCCCCTGGTACCTAATCTGTGCACTGCATGTAATTAATTGTATACAATGGGTTTTTAAAGAAAAAGTTTTTCACACTGATGATGTGAGGGGTCAAAAAGTCGTGTATCACATATGATACGTTTGGCGTATAAAACAGACATTTTACCATGTGATTGAAAATATGAGCTGATAGTGAACCCGATTGCAGCAACATGTCTGGAAAAAGTTGGAACAGGAGCAAGAAAAGGCTGGAAAAGTAACTGGTACAAACCTGAAACACATGGAGGAGCATTTGACAAATAATCAAGTTAATTGGCAACAGCAGGTCAGTAACATGACTGGGTATAAAAGGAGCATTTCAGAGAGGCAGAGTCTCTCAGATGGAAAGACGGACAGAGGTTCAACAATCTGAGACAAACTGGATCTAAAACTGTGGAACAATTTCAGAAAAATGTTCCTCAGACTTTGAAGATCCACCATCTTCAGGGTAGAATATTATCAGAAGATTCAGAGAATCAGGAGGAATCTCTGTGTGCATGGGGAGAGGCAGGATGCACGATTGAGAACAGTATTTCTCAATCCTGGACCATGCAGGACCCACTGCCCTGCATGGTTTAAAGGTAATCTTACTTTAACTCATTAACAGGCTGTAAAGAACTTGATGCTGATATTTATTAAACTTGAATTTCAATCTTAAATCAGGTGTGTTGGAGTAGGAAAACATCTAAAAAATAAAGGGCAGAGGGTCCTGAGGACCTGGCTTGACAAACACTGTTCTAATGGATGTGTTAGTGGCCACCGAGAGCATCTTATCACAGCTAATGATGCTACACTGTTATCAGAGTCAGAACGGAAAGAGAGTTCTAGGAGAGTGAAACTTAAACCTGACAGATAAGGACAGCTTTGAATCTACTAACCAGGAACACGAAGGAGATACAGACAGATGCAGATACAGGATGAGAGGAGGTACAGGAACCTTTAAAAGAGACAAGTCAGACCAGACAAGTCCAGAAATTTATTTGAGCCACCAACAAAAATAAAGTTACCACAACCAAAGCAGGTAATGAGCTACAGAAGCAAGACTTTCAGCTGCATCTCAAATGAGAAGATAACCCCAAGATTATTATTACTAAGGGCAAAAATCCTGCAGAGGAATAAAAAGAGTGTTTGTTAAAACATATTTTTAGATTAGACATTATTCCCACCAAAACCTGAAAGAAGCTTTGGGAAAAGGGCGAGTTAGAGTCCATTCAGGAGTTAGTCTTTAACTGAACCTGAAAGTCCAACTGAATTATCTCTCAAAAACAAAGGGTTTTAGTTCTTTAACAGACAACATCAGCAGGAAGTAGAAATCACAGGTGAACCCACTGATCTGAACAGTTCTGCTGGAAAAACCAGAGATTCTTCACCCATCCAGAACCATATCATGGTGCTGGCTGGAGACTTGATGGGACAAATTGAGCCAGATTCACAGAGGAAGAGAACAAGATCCATACAGAGCAGTAATTCTTAACCACAGGGCCATGCTTAGGCTTCCAGTGCCACCTAGAGGCCGAAAACCTCTTAGTACCTGACACCTGAGATCCACGGAAGTTATAAAGACCCGGGAGATTTTATTTATGAGAAATTCAGTTGTAATACAGCCTCCCACCAATTGGTGGCGATGATGCACTGCTCGGTTGTTTAACAGACCCCATTAAGCAGAAGATGTTTAGCTAACCGTCAGCCTGTAGCAAACTTTTTAAGACAAAAAAAAAAAAGACACGATTGAAGTAGGCCAATCCCTCAATCCCTCCTGAAGTTAAAATTTTACAATCTGATTGGTCAAGACCGGTTTTATAAACAGAAGTAAAGAGTCAGAGCCGACACCCTATAGTGGAGTGCTATCCAGCATTAGCTAACAATATCCAGTGTTAGTCAAAGCTATCCAGCTCTACAGCGGGTTGTAGAAACCAAACATCCAGGGGAGAGGGTTAAGCTAAGTACACACACTTTCCAGTGTTAGCTAACGCTATCCAGTGTTCGCTAAGGCTAGGTACACACATATATAAGATTATTGGGTTGTTCCCCTTTACCAACCAAGGATGGCAAATGTACAGTTATCTTGAGCCTTATAAAATGTTCCTATAAAATGATCTTGTGGTCTGAGATGTGTTGAGAGCGAATTCACCCCGATTATTTGTTCTGAAACGGGTTGTGGCCGACAATCAGAAGTATTGAACATGCTCAATATTTACGACCAAAAATCTTCACTTGTGTAGAAAGCCGACGACTCCTGAGTTGTGACTGTGTGGATTGTGACGTGGAACGAAACGTAGCCAATCAGAGAGTGAGCTGACTGGGAAACCAGAAAGGATATTAAGTCCGTGTTCACGCTGTCCCCAGTCTTATTTTTTTCAGTTCGGGATTTTCTGATAATAATAGTCCCAAAACCACCATCATTCCCTCGTCTTGTAGATCCTCTTCCATGCTGTGTGTTGTATTTTCCGGTTGTTGCCATGGTTCTTCTTCATTTTTGTTAGATCACGTTTGATCACAACAGATTTCTGGCTCGGAGGACAAGATTCTAGATCGAATGTGGGACAGCATCGTTGTGTGTGTTATTCACACACACGGTACCATCAACGTTACATGCCTGATTTTTATCTTCATGTGTGAGGTCTCGAACAGATAAAAAATCTCTTTAAATTGAAAAAAAACCTATGTGTGTACCAGACCTAAGTACACACACAAGGTGTATCCCAATTCAGGGTCTGCACACTTCGAAGTGTGGATTCGTCGGCCACATACGTCATCGCAGTGCACAAAGTACTGTCCCAATTCACAGAATTTCAAGGACCCTCCGAATCCACCCTTCAAATCCACACTTTGTTCCGCACCAAATGAAGGCTGCTAGTGATGCATCCTTCGTGGCCTCTTTTCTCCCAGAATTCATTGCGCACAAGACAGTGGTGAATCAGCAATCAAGCTCAGAAGAGTAGTTTTAGATTTCTTTTTTTTTTAAACAAAAGTACTTCTTTTTAACTACGCTTTAGTAGAAACGCTACAAAACCAAGTACATCAAACGCATGTTTGTTAAATGGTGACATTAAAATTTTGTGATTTTTGATACTTGTGGATTTTTAAAGGGTTAATGAAATGTGTACTGGCCATAGACTGTATATAAAAGATGGATGGAGCCTCCGTGAAGTCAACCGTAGGTTTCTGAGGAGCAAAAGTGGAGCTCGTTGGGCGGTTCCTACCATCACCATCTTGACAACGTCATGCCTGCAGTCGCTCCCGTAAAATACAAAATGGGCAAAGTGACGGAGCTGGGGGGGGCTGTGAAGATGGGGGTGGATGATTGACGTCTATCAAACTCCGAGCTGTCTGTAGCTAAGAGCTAACTGAGCCAACTCGGATCTAACATGAGCTAACCGGCTAATGAATGTAGGTGGGCTAAAGCTAAGGCGCACTGTTAGTTGGCTAAAAAACACATTTTTGTTACACTCTCACTTCTTGCCACGGATATTGGATACATGTCAGTCAAAAGGACACGCCCCTAATTATGCCGAATTTCAAGATTAAATAACATCCAAACGGATGAGTTAAAAAAAAAAATCACCCTCCTCACAGTTGTCATGAAGGTAAACTTGACCTATTAATCCTAAAATGTTTTTTTGTACCAGGCTTTAAACATGTTTATTTCTGCTATGAAGTTGGTCATTTTAACATTGGAGTCTATGGGGACTGACTCTAGTTTGGAGCCAGCCCCTAGATGACGAGGGGTGAACTGCAATTTTTTGCACTTCCGCATAGGCTTCACATTTCACTGCCAGAGTTTACTGCTTGGTACTGGCTGGAAAACAAAGCCTCAGACAGTGTTTTTTTTTTTTTTTTTTTTTTACTGTCAGTGTTACCGGTCAGTTTTAACATCCACTGAAGTTTCCTATGAGTAATTTCAGAGGTTTAAGTGATTCAACGTCCTGCGTTGTTGCTATGGGAACATCTTGTTGACTAGGTAGGCTGTCCCATTTTGTGAACATTAGGCATACTTCGATGTGTATAGACTACGGAGGACACTCTCTAGCCTACATAGTCTGCACATTTCGGAGTGTGCAGACCCTGAATTGGGACACACCTAGGCTGTGTCAGAATGTCCACCCTACACCCTAACCCCTTGTTCACAACATAGGGTTGCACTATATAGCACACTACATAGTGCACTATATAAACTCGCTATTTTTTCATTTCCGCAGATCAAGTGACTACCAGCCATCACCACGGTAACCACAACGCTCGTCAAGATGTCATTCCAAATCCAATCCAAAGTTGTGTGTAAATAATTTTGTTTTTATTCCTTACGTTGTATTTTATTATTTGTCTGTTTGCTTATAGGCCATTTCGTGCTGCTCATTTCGTTCACGTTCATGTTGAGTTTCTGCCCGCAATGCATTATGGTCTATATTGACCTGTCTAATGACCATCGATGCTCACTATTTTTCAAGATGCATTATGGGTAATTTTGAGTGCACTCCTTTTTTCTCTCTGGACATTCGGACACTCCTAAAATACATGGCGTGACCCCTTTATAGGGCACTATGTAGGGAGTAGGATGCACATTCGGACACAGCCCTCTGTCCTGTGTTAGCTAAAGCTAGCCAGGTCTGGAGCGGCTTCCAGAAGCCAAACAAACACTCGTGGGAAGGTTGGGGGGATTTTTCACAAAAACAAAAGTTAAACAGCAAAACTAAACGGAGGGTAAAATATGAGGAGCAACAGATGAGAAGTAAAAAATGTGTCTGGCTAATCTTAAAAGAATTCTGATTCTGAGAAGTTTATTTAAGATTTTATTTAAATGTTTTTTATTAAAACAACTTATGAATTTTATTTAGTTTATTTTGTACCTTTTTAGCATTGCATCACTTTATTGATCAGCCAAGTTTTTCAAGTCCCTCTTTGTTACTGTAATAAAATCTAATATAGTTTTTGTGTTAATAATCCTGACGTGAACTTTTAAATGTAGCAGCCTGATTTTATTCCATGAACTGTTAGTATGTTGCTGGTCTTGTTGTCTGTGGGGGTTCACATACATGGTTAATAAATAGATCATGTCATGTCTGTTAAACTGGACGTGGATCTGGTTTGATTATTGATTACGGTGGCCCTGGGGTCAGAAAGGTGGAAAACCCTTGATGTGGAAGATGTGTTTCAGTGCTACTGAGTTTGATTATGGAAATGATGAAAATTGGCACATTAATGGCAGAAAACTACTGAGTATTTGGTGGAGCTGAGGGATGAGTTAACATTGAGATTTACACCATGGAAAAGATTTTCACCAGATCTGGTCTAAATGGGTGTAAAACCTGTAAGATCTGGTTTCATCTGAATATATCTGATGGGGAAGACGGCTCCAGTTCTGCTGTTTACGTTGCAAATACAACATCCTTGAAACATGTACAATCCTGGAAATGCAGCACAAACAGAGACCTTCAGGCCTTTTGCATCCATATTCCTGCTGGAAGGAGACCCATGGATGAAACTGGAACATATATTGTAAACAAAGCCACATCCTGAGGAGACTATCTTACCGTGTCCAACCGGAGGTCAGCATCTGATTTATCCTTTTAATGCCGTATAGATCATATCTGATCCACACAGTTTCTGAGACCTTTTGCATCATTTTATGGTAAAAACTTTGCTCAAAACCCTGTTGAACACAATCTGATACTTCTCTTCTGCCCCCTGGTGGACACCTATTGCACTACATTCATTTTGACGTCACAGGGTAATAAACTCTAAATATACAAAAAATTATTTTAGATAATTATCATAATACATTTTGTTAAAGGGGCCAAATAAAGACTTCACATTTAAAAAAAAAACTAAAATTTCCTCCCTATTATTTTCCGTGGTGGGGCTTTGAGGGGTTAAAGTGGTCCGAGTCTGATTTGTGCTTCTCACAGCGTCATAAAAACATCAGATAAGGACAGAAAAGTTGGATTTGTTACCTGCAGTGTGACATTTAATCTTTTCTTTCTAAAGTCGGGTTTGGCTGCTTAAAGATTTCACATGTAGAAGTTTTTGTTTGTCATTTCACATTTCCTTCAAAACAAAAACAATTCAAAAGCCAAACAAACAAATATTAACAATGAAGAATTTGTTTACATACATTTAAACACTTTCAGCCAAAAAGAAATAAAATAATTTAAACACCAAACTCATTCTTCATAAATAGCTATATTCTTTTAATTTTTCTAAAAAAAATTACAGCAAAGAACAAAATCTTAACTTTACTCATCTAACAGATAAAAGAAAAATTCCCCTCAGATTAATTTTTTTTTTTCTAATATCCAGCTAGATTTGATCCAGTCCATTGGTTTCCCTAGCTCGGTCAGTTTATGGCTACTCCTTAATGTTTGGATTTGGATTTGAATTTCATTTTCTAAATTTTATAAAAGTGTATCATGTAAGAAGACAAAAAACTTAACCGACAATTAAGGGATTAATGTGAAACTGTAAGGAAGATAAATTTATGATTACAAAGGGGAATAAATAAGTTTTTCACTTCATCCTGTTCCTTTTCAGACTCTATAGCAACTGTAATTTGCTCTTTAATCTGATCAGTTTGTATTATTTCTTTGTTTGAAATGAAGAAATATTAATGAATATTGTGTAACTCGCTGTGTTTTATATGTTTTATTGTTTCCTCTGGTCCACGTCGTCACTGTAAATGAGAAATGCTTCTCATTAGACTTATCTCGTTAAATAAAAGGTTAATTATCATGAATTAGACTAGCGTGAATCATTTAATGCATTTTAACTGGATCATAATCAGGGCTGGGTGATTAAATCAATAAAATCGATATTTTAAAAAATGCAGATATTCACTTTGTCTTTCATTCATATGAGTAAATAAAGTAGGGCTGTCAAAATTAACGCGTTGCCCACGGCAACTAATGTATGTAATTGTGTTAAATTTTTTAACACAGTTAAGCCCAATACATATGTCATTTCTCTGTTATGATGGCGAGCGTGGAAGGATGGAAAAGATGAGATGGATGACGGTATGGATGGATTTTAGAATAAAAAGAATGGTGCAACATGGACGATGGTGGTGTTTAAAGTTTTTGCTCTCAAGTCCTCTCTGTGTCTGCTCCTCCTCTCCGTCTCCGGTTATTCCATGAATCGTGGCCGCTGTCGGTGATCAGCTGATCGGATTTTCCCTCTTGTTGGGTTTGTTTAAGGTTCAGCTGAGAAGGACGAAACTAGCGGTTAATGGTTCACTCCGTCACATATTTACCTCCAACTTTTTGGCAGAACCTTCTGGCTGGTAGACAGGGTTCATACTTTAGCTATGCAGGGGCGGGTCTAGAAAAGTTCTGATGGGGGTCGGGCAGGAGCACTGACCAGGAAAGGGGGGCACAAATGAGACCTTTGTGTTTTTCTCCAGATCATCATTAATATCAGCTGTTTAACTTCACTTGTCAGCACCTGGTGGTTTAATGACAGATATTACCACCATGTGATCACGTGGAGATCACATGGTGGTGGTTGGTGAGATGATGCTGAATGAATTCTGCATCATGATCTAGAACATGGTAGAGATGATGCAGGACAACATATAGAAGTACATTACATGCTGCATTGACTGACCCTTGGACATCTGACGTTTGCCCAAGGGAAGGTCAGTTAACAGTAAATATTTGTAGCATTGACTTGCAGTAAAAACGGGCAGATTTCAGGCACAGTTGCGAATGCTGATTAATCATGATTATTTAATTTGTAAGCTGTTATTAATTAATTAAAATTTTGAATAATTTGACAGCCCCAAAATAAACACATTTTGCTTGCAAAAGCTTTAAGTGTAATAACGTTTTTAAATGTTTGTTTTTAGGAGAGAGAGAGAAAAAAATTGAAATCAGAAATGGGATTTGGTTTGTAAAAAACTGGAGATTTTACTTTTAGGTCACATCTCCCAGTCCTAATCATAATGAATCGGATTGAACTGGACTTTCTGTATAAAGGAGATGGCTTTGTTGGAAACAAGCTGTATAAATAAAGACTGATAGAATAAGAGGAGAGATTAACTGATAAAAACACCAAATAAACTGAAACATAATTTAATGCTTAATTTATCTGTTGGTTCATAATATTCTGATCAGTTTTCTTCTGTAGGACCAAATCTGGACTAGTTTTGGGTTTTTTATGCGAGCTTCTTCTAACAGCCTCACTGTCAGTGAAGCATGGAACTATTACAGATCAATACAGCATATTTAATAGATCCTTTTATGTCATATTGCTCTTTTCCTCATATTGTTTATTTGACAGTTCCAGTAATGCAGTCCATCAGACTTCAGGTTTATCTGGAGGGATAAATGATTTAAAATGACTGTAGAAGAGGATTAGTCTGAGATTCACGTCTTTTATTCCTGAATTCTCCAAACACGTCTTGGGAAAAGTCTTTTTATGATAAAATCCAGTGGATTCTGCAGGTGACCTTCAGAAACTCTCACCGGTGCGTTTGTGGCCACAAAGTTTGAAGATTGTGACATTTTGGCATTTTTGTGAGAAGGCGCGGCGTCGCAGCTTTCACAAAGCATTTGTGTTTTTCTTGGCTGCAGGTTGTTGTTTGTTTTGTTCCCTGGCTTCGTGCAGCAGAAGGTCAGGTGTGTGCTGGAGGGAGGCGCTACGCCACCGCCGGACACACTCACAGGGAATAAATGTGGATCTGTCCAGGCCTGCTGGAGACACCACCAGCTCTGGTTCTGGGTGGGTTTAAAATGTCTTTGTTTTCCCGTCGCTTCTCATTCTCACTTTTAAAAAGAAATAAAAAATAACTCCAGCTCGACGTGTTGCTGATGTCAGACTCAAAAGTCACTTTGAGACTATGTTATGTTGTTTTGGGAGAAAATAGTCCCTCGCAGCGTGGATGGGGGGAAGGGGGGGTTGAGGTGGGTGGGGGAGACGGTCTACCGGGCTACAGCTGCCCTTGGGACGCCCACAAATATCCATGTAAATTGCAGTTCAAGAGAAATCAATACAAGTGACAAGTTGCCAATGGTGCTATCTAAGCAGTGATGGGGGTGGGGGGGTCATAGATAACAGCAATAGGAAGGATGGAGGTACAGGTCAGGTTAAGAAGTGAGCATGTGGTTTATCTGGTTATATTTTCCTGGTT
>CM047992.1:26205862-26217101 GCA_026261665.1 Melanotaenia duboulayi | reverse complement strand
TATTATTATCATTTTATTATTATTATTATGAACCATCTGGATGAAGCCAGATATATTAACCCTTAAAAATCCAAGTCATTTTTTATCTAACCAGTCTGTAGAAGCTGAAGCTTTTAATCCCAGTCAGCATGCAGACATGATGCAGAGGAAGACGTGACGTCACGCTGTGTCTACGGAGGTAAACATGAATGCTACATGTGTTAGCCTGTGTTAGCTTAGAAGTCGTCGTGCAATCACAGCTGAAAACACGATAAAACATTGTTTACATTGGATCTCACAGATTTCTGACCTTTGTCGGATGATGTTCAGACTGAGGTCAGTCTGAGACAGAGCTGATGTGGTAACCACATGGGTTGGATTTCTTCTGGTCAGACTGTATAAGAGATCAGATTCGGGTCAGATATGGACAAAAAATGCAGATTTTAGCCACCGCTGCCTGTAGTAAGGAGCCAAACAAACATTAATTATCTTGTTTTCTTTTTAACAGGTTTACCACTGAGAGACTCTGCCTCTCTATGGTGCTCTTTTATAGCCAGTCAGTTGATAATTATCCTGCTCAGTGGCCCCCCTGTTCTTCCAGCTGGACCAGTTTCATTCTTATTTTGTTGCTGTAAATTTAGGATGAGCTACATAAAATGTCACACTGTCAGCATTTGATTTGTTTCTTCGAGTCACTTCATTCTGTTTATATTTCCATGTTTTTGCAGCATCGCAGCTTTTCTTTGGACTGGTTTTGCCATTTTGTCAAACCTCACTGGTTTACTGCAGCGTTCCTGTCCAACTGCAGCATTCCCATCCAACTGCAGCGTTCCTGTCCAACTGCAGCGTTCCTGTTCAACTGCAGCGTTCCTGTCCAACTGCAGCGTTCCTGTTCAACTGCAGCGTTCCTGTCCAACTGCAGGACTAAACAGATTTTAAAGGAAACCCAATAAATGAGGATGAGAATGAAATCTTTATACAGCTTAAATTTGTAGTAGAAAAATTAATAAAAACAAATAAAAACCAAACTAATCCTTATCAGATAATCAGTGGATCGGCCTTTGAAGACGGGAGCAGCAGTGAAGAGTGCCCTGGAAGTGATGTGCATGTGCAGCTCCTGTGTGGAAACGGTGAGCCACGCTGCCGCGTGTTTATCCCAACTCTTGGCATTAGCTTGATGTCGTATCCATGGATTAAAGAGTGAGATAGAAATTGTGATTACAGCAAACACGTGGCAACAACTTCTTTTTTCCAGCTTCAAATCAGACACCTGCAATCTAAGATAAGGAGGTCAATCAGTGCGCAGATCACACCTTCATTTCCTGCACAGTTGATTTGGATTTATTTTAAATTCACATTTAAAGGCTGCATGAAATGAAGAAATATTTGGTTTGCTCTTATAATTCCTTTCATGTGCCACAGTGATTTTTTTTATTATTGGAAGAAGTATTCTAACACCCTGTTGGAGTTCAGGTAGTGCGGTCTCCATGGTAACACATGTGTTGCTCTGATCATGATGCTGTAATTAATGGTTATTGTTCTGGTGATGCACTTGAGAAAAGAGTTTAACTTTGGGGGAAACGAAAGCCGTTCTGGTCGTTATACCTGCGGAGTAAAACTCAGCTTCCACATCTCCAGCCGGACCCGCCCAGGACAACAACCGCAGCATAACCTCGAAATAAGAACTACATCATCAAGTTTTTAATGAATTATCCTTTTAGACAATATTACAAACAACCTGAAATTTTCAACAGTATTTTGCCTCAGTCTTTTTGTCTCAGTTTCAGGGCCACCGTAATTAATAACCCAACCAGAGCCACGTCCAGTTTTATATATTTAAGACGTTTATGAAGTTATTAAAATTAATTCTACATATTTTTTATTTAATATTATTTTTTATCTATAAATTTTATATATAAAAGGTTTATTTTTTATTAACTTCATGTAGAAATATTTTATATTTTTAGTAACCAAATTAAATTTTAAATTTATATTTTGTTTAGACATATTTTAATAATTTGCAACAAATCAACTTTTCCAGATGTGATTTTAAATGTACATATGTGAACATTTCCACATGTGTGTAGTAATCCTGACCACCTGAACTGACTTACCTCATCGTACCAACTGAAGTCAGAAAGATGGAACAAGTGTTCCTGACCTGGAAATGTTATACACTTACACAGAAACACGAAACCTCACCTAGAAACATTAGAGATTACAGTTTTATTAGAGATTACAGTTACTTTTATTAGAGACTAGGTCCTATCACAGGAGAGCTATCATCGGAGGAACTGATTGGGCATTTACTGTACAAATAAAGGAAACAAAGTGACCCATTGATTACATTTTTATTATGAATTTTTTATTTCCTTGTATATAAAGTTGTGTCTGGCTGATGGAAATAACATGCATCCAGAAGTGGGTCTGCTTATCAACCCTCCCAGCCAGGCTAACGTGGTGGAGCTGAAGGCCTCGGAGGCTCCCCTCATCAGTCTCTGGGTGAGTACTGACTTTAAGCTTTTTTAAGTTCAGGTGTGGGAGGGTGGTGATGGTGGGGAGGATTAGGCAGCTGCCGCCTTATCGGTGCTCAGGCTCCTCAAAAGGCGGCAGCTGGGAGAGTCTCATGCACCTTCATCTCCCCTCCACAGCCGGTTTGCTCCTCAGACTCTAATCCACGGCAAGCGGTGGCACTTTGCTGCAATAACTGGAGGTGCACGGCTGCTGTGTGTGTGTGCGCCACGTGCACGCTGTGCGAGTAATGAGGATGCAAACAGGCTGTAATGGTTTAGATTTCTCTCTTTAAGCAGGGACTCGGTGCACTGTAAAAACTGACAGATCCATCAGGTTATATGTACTTATTACTGAAACTCCACTCGTTCTTCATACAGAACTCGAGTTAATGCGTTTTTAGGTGTTTAACTTGTAAATTGTCTCGACTGCTTGTTATCATCATTAAACTAATGTTCAGTTGAGGCATGAAACAGGGAACGCACAGTTAACCCGGATTATGTTTGAACATAAACTTTTGAGTAGGGACTAATTTATTTCATGTTTTGATAAAAATGATTAGCAAAGTTAACTGTACTTGTTACATCTCTGTCAGAGGGGGCAGGGCTACTTTAAAAACTCAACATACCTGGAGCACAAAGGCTCATAGGAGATGCAGATTCAGTTGAAATTTCCTATAAACGATTTACTTTCTATCATAAAGATAATGCAACAACCTAAATTGTTATAAATCATGCCTCACGCATTGCTGGACTCTACAGCGACAGGACCCTGTCTCCCTGTGGTAAGAATCGCCGCTTCGACCCTAGCAACAAGGGAGTCATGGACCCCAGCCACAGCGGTGCTGAAGGGCCAATCTGCTCTCCTCCACTTTGACGTAGTGGGCCACGTCCAAGGCAGAGCAGGCTTGGAGCTGTAACACCGGTCTGGAAAAAGCAAACATTTAACCATAGTGGTAGAGGAGGTGCGCTGACAGGAAGAAGCAGCCAGACGCTTCAGGGCCGTAGCACAAGCCGGACAGGGCCGCTGGATGAGGTGGGATCTAACAGGCTGACCTCATCCCCTGAGCTACATATGTTTTCCCCCACAAATCTGCAGCTATGGCCTGCACATAGACTTTAGATAAAAGATGGACAGAGCCTCTGTGACGTCACCCGTAGGTTTCTGAAGAGCAAAAGTGAAGCTTGTTGGGCGGTTCCCACCATCGCCATATTGGCAGGGACATGCCTGCTGTCGTTCCCAAAAAATACAAAAATGGGCAAAGTGGCGGAGCTGAGAGGAGAGCTGTGAGCGTGGGGGTGGATGATTGACGTCTATCAAACTACAAGCTGCCTGTAGCTAAGAGCTAACTGAACCAACTCGGCTCTAACGTGAGCTAACCAGCTAATGAAGATAGGTGGGCTAAAGCTAAGGCACGCTGCTAGCTGTCTAAAAACAACGTTTGTGCTACACACAGAGATCGTAACAACTACCCCGTGAACAGATGACGTCCTGCGTGAATTGTGCAAACACTAAGGGTTGTAACATCTATGAACATAGCATCAAGTTAAAACAACACATAACCGTAAGTTGAAACTGCACTAAAAACTGCACTCTGAAAGCTGAATTTACTCACAAATTCAAGCTACTTTTCTTTTTAAGTTGAAGACACTTGAAATGTATTGAAAACCCGTAAAAATAAAAGCAGGATTGTTTGGAACAGCTGAACTGAAGTTGGACCAATATTTAAAGATGAAAACTGCTTAGTTTTCTAACAAACACTCAGATCATGGATTCCTGGTGTTATTGTCATGTGCTGAATAGTTTCTTTTATAAACTTAGTCAATAAATGTGTTTGCTGGATTTTTTGTTCTAACAATGAGGCTGTTTCTATGCACACCAAAACTCTGATCATTGTATAATTTCTGGAGGCATCAGATTATTCCAGTGATTGGGTAACAGCATAATCTAATTACCCTTTATCACACATAACTGCCATTATTAGATTATAATTAATCGGAGTAACACACTAGATTTCCCCCGATACTTCGATGTCTTTGTCTTTTTATGTCTGAGCATGTTCTGTGCAGCTTTTGCGTTCGTCTTCAAAGTTTTCCATTAAAAGACAAAAGTAACACGACACAATGTGAGTGGAACACGAAAGAAAAACAGGATGGCATTCAGTCGCAGGAAGTCGGTGTATAAACAAACAAAAAGATTCACATGTAGTCGATTTAGCAGCTTTTTAGCTCCCACATTAATAACATTAATAATGATGGATTACAGTTATGTAGTGCTTTTCAAGGCTTCCAAAGCCCTTTACATTGTATGCATTATTCACTCACTCCTCATGGTGGTGGTAAGCTACACATTTAGCTACACATGTAGCAGACTGCCAGAAGCGTGTCAGCTAATCTGTGCCTACGGCCTCTCTAACCACCACCGAACCCAAGGACAAACGACAGATGACTGAAGGAATTGGGAATCAAACTGCCAGCGACCTGCGCTTCCAACTGAGCCACTGCCACCCCAGCATTAGCATCTAATGCTAAGACTGTGGTCTTCTACAGTAGCATCTAATGCTAAGATTGTGGCCTTCTAAATTAGCAGCTAATGATAAGACCGCAAAAGATCACATTAGCAGCTAACACTAAGACCATGGCTGACCACATTAGCAGCTGACGATAAGATCGTGGCCGCCCACATTATCAGCTAACGCTAAGGCTGTGGGTTCCCACATTAGCAGCTAATGCTAAAACGATGGCCAACCACAATAGCAGCTAACGCTAAGACCATGGCCGACCACATTAGCAGCTAACGCGAAGACTGTGAGCTCCCACATTAGCAGCTAAGGCTACGATTGTAGCATTCTACATTCGCAGCTAACTCTAAGACCATGGATGCTGCCATGTTCAACGGACCTGGGGTTTTAAAAAAATACCAGGAAATTATGTTGTTTCTCAAATAAATCAGATAATGGAGTGGAACATGTCAACAGGGCTTTTTCTAGTATCGTATTTCAGATGTAGACACATCAGATCAGATTATTACAGTAATCTGATTACTCTCAGATCCAGAGTGGTTCACTGGACTCCAATGACCTCCACAGCCACCAGATATCAGTCCAGTAAAGCAGCATTGGGATGTGGTGGAACAGGAGATTCTCATCATGGATGCAGCCGACAAACCTGCAGCAACTGTTTGATGCTGTCATGTCAAAAGGGAGCAAAACCTCTGAGGAACCACCTGGTTCCAGCTTGGTGTGACCTGGTACTAGAAGGCGTTCCTGATAAAGAGGAGGTCTCGGTACTAGAAGGCGGTCGTGATGAAGCAGAAGACTCTGGTCTAGAAGGTGGTCCTGATGAAGAGGGGGACTCGGTACTAGAAGGTGTTCCTCATGAAGAGGAGGACCCGGTACTAGAAGGTCTGGAAAGTCATCCTACGGCTTGGTTCGAGGATGGATTCTTAGTCGTGTTTTAACTTTGAACATTTAATCTTACAGCAGAGTTAATTCCTGTTGATGAAGAGCCACTGCTGTACCTTTTCTTCAGCAACTATCTCCTTCAAATAACTTTTTTCTGCCTCAGCCTCCACCCGCCCCTCTTAAGTGACACCCATTAATCACATTAGGTCTTTGGGAGAATTGTCTGACAGCGTGGAGTCTTGGCTGACCCCAACATTTGGAGAGTAGAGATAAAGACGTTGCACTGACAGCTCTGAAATAGCCCCCTTTTCTTTGCAGGTCACTGTTCACGGGGATGGGAATATTATGCATAAAAAGAAGTAGAAAACAATGGAGTTCTTACTTTAGAAGACTTAAATGACATTAGAAACTGTGTTTCTGCTGTGGACAGATAGCCCTGGTAGGTTTCAAATGAGGACTCCCTTATTGATTTAATACATGCAGCTGCAAATAAAACCGAAGAAAGAACGTCATTAAAGTCCATCTCCAGAACATTATTGCTTTATTAGTCAGTCTTCTCGCTTCTCTGTCTGAAAACTAAACATCTCTTAGCATGCAGGCTAATGAGATACTCTGAGTCTATAGTAATTGTGTTTAATATTGGATTCCTTAATTTCAGAAGCATTGAATATTATGGCTCTTTGTGAGTCTACATTCCAATGAAAATGTCTCTGAATAGGAGCGAACATCATTGCCCTTAATGTCACGTAACATTATCAGCTCTGTGCTTCGGGACAATGGAGCCATTGTGTTGGCTGCTGAGGAGAGCTTATCAGGGGAAGACAGGGAAGAAGAAAATGAATGGAATAAAAGTAAATTCCATCTCTGTTTTGCGGAATTCATCCACCTATTCAAACATATTCATGTTAATAGCACGTATGACTGAGGTTAATTCTGATTGGTTTTAAAGGACGTCATTCCACATTCTAAAAGTATTTATATCACTCAATCTGTAGGAGTCTGGGTATTTAAAACATGTATCATACTAGACCTTTTTAATCCTTTTGTTGTGTTTAATACCAGACATCACGTTCCTCCACAACAGCTGATCCGAAACAGCTCATAACACTTTGTCTCATGATAGAAATGGCTCACATTTGAAAGGAAAATTAAATGAAAGCTAAACTAAGCCAAAGAACTAATAAATTATACTGAAGGGTTAGAAAAATAAAGCATTTCTTTACTGACCATGTTTGCGCAGTTGTGTTGCTGCTCTAAAATTAATGACATTTCAAGACTAATTAAACTGCTGTTACCAGGAGAGCTGTTAGCATCCTCACCTGTCCCCAGATTAAGGTCTGACATGTTAAATAAACAACAGAAAAAGTCATTTTATTGATTATTTCTTCCCTTTAGGGTTGTGTTTTACATTGTTAGAAAGCCTGATTAGCAGCGTTGCCAGGTCTGTTTGTTATCAGCCACTTTGGGTTTGTGGTTCTGTCACTTGCAAATATCGTCAGTCGCAGGTTGCAGGGTTTGGGGTTGTTTTTTTGAAATGAAGTTGCTGGCAACGTGAACGCAAGTACTTTTTTTTCAGGAACTACTGTGCACAACCCCGTTTCCCTGGTTACAACACCGGCCCGAATGCCCCAGCCCACCTACCCGATAAATAAATAAATAAATCATGTCATCAACACGTCTCGTCCACACATTAAAAGAAAAAAAAACAAACATTTTTNAAAAAAAAACATTTTTTTTCTAAAGTAGAGACAAGCCACAGTCTGTTAAGAAGAGACCACATGAGAGTGGAAAAACCAAAGAATCATTGATATAAAAACCCAAATATTTAAGAGTTATTTCCTCCAACCACATCTCCACCAGGACGGACCACTGAGGGAGAAATCCTATTTCTACTTATAGAAAACAACACAAGTCTGGTTTTGTTTGTGTTAAGTTAAAATTTAAAGTTAAAAAGCTGTTGCCTCCTTGAAACGTGCGTTAAATGTTTTTTTTTGTTTTTTTTTAAGTGTCGATGCATAAGAATAAATTACAATATCGTCAGCATACAGGTGGTCATTTACATGTGTTAAATCCAGACCTGCAACATTAATAAAAAAGAAGTGGAGCCAGAAAGAATCGGTTCATTGTGCAGAACTTGAGGAGAAGCTGTTGAGGACGTCCTCAGACATTGTAGAAATAGTTCTAACCATCAGGATTTCTGGGCTGCAGACCTGCAGTTTGGTTTGAGTCTTCTGATGCTCTGACCGTAGTCTGGGTCTATCGGAGTCCATGCCGGGATGGGTCAGGGTTATCCTGCTACTCAGTATTAGTTCAGGCTGGTTGGTGTAATTTATACTGCTGAGATCTTCCTTACAGTTCAGGTACAGTATGAAGATAATTTAGCCCCAGCAAACACTCAGATGTTTTAAAGCTGAACTTCTGTCTCCGCCTTCTGACCATCAGCATAATTATAGTGACTGCAGATAAAAATAAAGCCTTGAAGGTTCTTCTGACTCCTTGCTACGGGTTAGGGATCCACATGCTTCAAAACTTTAATACCAAATAATTTTATTTAAACAAGAAATTCATTTTAATTCTATTGTCTCAAAGCTCTGGCTCTCTTTCCATCTAAAATGTGATCATTTTAGGAAAAATGTCCAAGTTTCTGTATATTTTTAATATTTTCACAGTGTTATTGACATTCAGAGTCTGAATTTTCTGTTTGGATAAAATAATTATTAAAGAAATATGTTGATGTTTATATATATATATTTATTTATTTAGTATTTTTAGTAATAAGTGATCCATATGAGTTGAAGCTGCATCCGTGTTTGTTCCTCTGCAGTTTGTGTTTCCAGGCTCATGGAGACCTATATCAGCACAGACAGATGGAGAAAAGCCTCGTGGACGTCCTGAAGGTAAAGATGCTTGTTGTGCCAGGTCTGATCAGGCTGAATTCTGCAGCCGGAGGGGGGATAATGCACGGCTACAGCTACGGTGTCAGGCAGGTACAGTGCTGGGAACTCCACCAGCCTCCAGACTCAGATCTTTCACATTCAGATGCAGCTGTGTGAAAATCTGTCTATGTTTTCCTGGTTCTCACACCTCAGCTAGACGTTATGAGCTGTTCTGGTTGTGACCTGACAGCCGAGAGGGGGAACAAGGGCGTTTGTACAAGAAGAAAAAACAAATGTCATCAGAGCTTAGTTGTGATCAAACATCCTGTTCAAACTGATAGCAGGTTGGATGCCGCTCGGGAACCAAAAACAAAATCTAACAAACGCTGCTGTGTTCAGAGGCCAGATGATCATAAATCACTAAACCTGCTCTAACTGAGCCACCACTGCACACTTACACATGCATGTTTGGATATCTGCCACATATTGGCAGAAAACGTCGATACAAGCACACGGAAAAATGAGTAAACAGAAGCTTATCATCCTTCCAAAACATCCCGAAGGCCTCCAGGCTCAGCTGGATCCCATTTTCAAGACAGAGATTAATTGCCTCTTTTCCGCCCTGACAGTAATCCTTGAAACTGCTTCTGCTTGGCGCAACAGCATCTTAGCCGGCTTCCTCCAGTCCCGCACGCACACCGAGGACATGGAGGCCTCACCACACACACCAGATCACTCATAACCAGCCTGTTAGCACATGAAAGCCTGGAGGAAGCGTCGCTGTAAGTCTGGCAGGCGTTTGAAGCCTCACAGAGGAACAAGGATGCTGATGAGAGCTGCAGAATCTCTGCTCCATCTCCACATCTAAATCCTGGAGGAATGAAGCAGAGATCAGAAAGGGTGTATTTGTTGTTTTCCTGTGATATTTAAAAATCAAACCAGCAAGCTGCAGCTTTAATTAATTTCCCCGTCTTTGTTTGCATGGATGTGCGTGAGCAGAATGGCAGCATATGGCGCGCTCTGTTCTGCAAATCCTCCAGAATCCAGAGCGGCGTGGGATTTATGAGTGTTACAGATGAGGTTTTGATGAGGTGGATGACGGTCGTCAGCACTGCAAAGGTTGTGTCTTGGACCGCCAGCGCAGCATATGATCCAGATCTTCTGCCAGCGATGGCCATTCCACTCCACTAACAGATGGCTGCAGGGATTTCATCACTAAAATATCCTTCTGCTCAATCTTTTCATATGATGAAAGTAAAAAATTAACGACTCCCAGTGACATTTTCACTTCCTCTCTCTGCTTTCATGGAAATGAGACCAAACAGTCTTTATATAATATGGAGATGTTGACCAAATGAACATCAGGCTTATGTGTCTCAAGATTAATGAGGATTAGTCTTATAGGACGCTTTTCACTGCATTTACTCAGATGAAATGATGACTGGAAGTCCTGAAAAGCTTTTACCCACCAAAATCCTCACTTGACAATTAACCTCTTCATCACAGAGCCCCCAGTACAGGATGCGGCACGGGGAGAAACTCAGCTAACAGACTCCACCAAGCACTGACATCCAAACCAAACACAGTTCAAACCCCAAGCCGATATATGGGAATTTAAGAAAACCATGAGAACAGCTCCGTCCACTTTACAGCTTCTGCTAATTTCTCCACACAAACAAGGAGTCGTATGAAAGCAGACTCTGCTGGTTCCAAAGATGTCTGTCTCATCCTGGTGGGACAGAAACTCTGGAGCTAGCAGACAGAACCAGAAATCTTGTCTTACTTTTGCTGTTTTGTGGTGACAAGTTTGATTCCAGCTCTAAAGAATTTCACCTGTGACTTCGTCCTAGGACTGCATGGCTTTCTTTGGAGACCGAGGTCATACAGACCTGGTGTTTGTGAAGTTTGGACTGATTTGGACAGAGATTCCGACACAGATTTTAATGTGCTGAGGGATTATATTTTCTTACCAATGGGGCGGCAGGATACCTCTGCAGTGGTACTGATTACGAGGCCCCGTTGACCAGCAGTGTGCATTTCTCTCTTCCAATGATGGCGCTGCATGAATAGAGTGTAATCAGTCTTACATCCAATCAGAGGCTGATGTGGAGGTGACAGACGGAGAGGTCTCTGTGGGCCTCTAATGAGGCCTCCCTGGGGAAAATCTGCAGAGCAGTGACTCACTGACATGAACATGTTGACTGCTGATGTATGTCAGACTGAGATCAACAAGGCCAGGGCATTGATCCCCAATCAGTTTTTAATTTTACAGAAGAAATTTTAATACATGAAAATACTTCTTGTTCTAAACGTTTTACAGCCCCAGTTCCTAACAAGTAGTTCCAGGGTGGTATTCAGCATCATGTAGCATCCCCTCTTCTTTTAAAAACTGTATGGAAACATCTGGCAAGTGAGGAGACCAGTTGCTGGAGTTTTAGGAGAGGAATGTTCTGGTATGTCCCATTCTGGT